>JAVJGI010000060.1:8262933-8310672 GCA_035590275.1 Ibycter americanus | reverse complement strand
TGTCAGGGGTGTCCTGGGCAGCTGCTGCAAACAGTGCATCAGTAACAGTTCACGATGAATGGCAGAGAGGGTATAGAGTACACAGTTCCAGTTACACCCACGCAGTGATAAACCGGTCCCAGCCACTATAACTAGGACACTTGTTAAAATGTGCAAAAAAAAGTATACTTTGTCTAGAAATTATTCAAATGCCCAGTATTATCTTGTTTCCTGAGCTTTTGGTGGGTTATGGAGATGTAAAATAGGTATCTGCTGCTGTCTAAAGTCATTAAGGAGCAGCAAAATCTTCTGAGAGCCAGTGTTGCCGCCTCTTTCTACAGCTTCAGCTTTTGAAATGAAGAATTCTGAAGAATTTCAGCTTTTAGTAAAAAAAAAAAAAAAAAAAAAAAAGGAAAATCTGGTCATCGTGATCTTAGAGGAGATTTTGTAAACATGAAATCCAAAGAGGTATGGAACCAAACAGAGACTTAAAAAGGAGTGTATGATGTAATGGTTTTTTAGGTTGATGTCAGAAAAGTTTCTGGAGCCATGAACCTTGAATTTTTGAACTTCTGAAGTTGAATGACTGGACCTGCTTTTTCTATTTACCAGCTCGGGCATGGCGTAACTGCACAAATTTTGCTCTAGCTAGTTTCTGACATAGACCATGCCCAAATTCCTCCTCTGTCCCCCTTTACATTATTGCTGTGATATTTCTGAGCTAGGTGGACTTGGCATGTTGGACACCTCTCCTAACTCTCTTGTTCAGTACAGGTTTGATGATTCTGCTGCTCTTGCAAAAAACCGCTTTATTCTGATTTTCTTGCAACCCAGCTCAATGTGGTGATAGGCAGGGAAGTTTTGAACTCTCATTTAACTGGATTCTCAAATGGTGGCTTGCGAGCATTCTTTGCAGCTCAGATAACAAAACTTTTAAAAAGGTGAACAAACAGCATTGGGATTAAGGCAGGGGAATGAACTGTGTCTTCAGAAGCCCTTTGTCTCATGAAGGTTGACTGGAAGTGTCTGTATGGTCTGAAGTTGTTTTCTGAACAAGTGTTTTAGCAGCTCAGCTCAATGACTTCAGCCTCTGCTGCAGGTGTTTGTAAGTAGACTGTGATTTCTTGTAGCTTTTAAAAGCTAGCAGCTGCCTGCCTGGGTTCAATGACAAACCAATTCCTGCTCCTGCTTGGTGGCAAATGTAATAGCCTGAGACTGGTAAAGGATGAGGGGGTAGAGAGGCACAGAGTACTGAAGGAATTTGCCCAAGGTCGTTCTGAAGATGAGCAGTAGAAACAGGCTAAGTGCCTAGGATTCTTGACCTGCAGCCTAGTGCCTTTATCCTTTTACTCAGGGTGCCTTCTGCTCCTGCCAGGATATAGTGCTGAGATTTGGGAGACATTGCATTAAACTGTCTGGCTCCAGGAATTGCTTTTTAGAAGTGCAGCTGATCCTTGAGAAGAAGAAATGTCAGTGTTAAAAGTGACACCAACTACTAACTGATGCAGTGAAACAGTATCTAAGAAAATTGCAACCCTAGTGCTCAGTGATGACTGGATAATTCATCACTGCTTTATTTTGTATAGTCTTTCACACAGGCTGGATTCCTGTATGCATGCTTCAGAAAGTTAAGTAACAGTTACACAGATAATGACAGCAGAAGGAGAAAGAAATTAGGAGAAGGAGATAAGAGGCAAGAAGATGTAGCGTCTGAGGAGAATTGGGAAGTGATAGAGTTAAGCCAAAGAGAGATGGGAGAAGGCTGTTTTATCAGAAGGATTTGTAGAAAAGGTTTTCATCTCGACATAAATAGAAATCAAGCACGTGGTTGAGTTCCCATTTAAGGTAAACTTGAAGTAAAACCTCTCCTCACTGAGGCTTTTTAACTTTCTCTCCTCCTGTAGTATCTCCTTATTTTCCCAGAGAGGAGGATTTCTAACCGACTGATGGGATGTGTTTATCATCGCAGGTTCTGAGTCTGCTTCTCCACGTGGCACCTTGGAGTTTCTAGCTGGCACCATTACCTCCAACGAGTGGAGTTCTCCCACCTCCCCTGAGGGGAGCAACGACTCAGGGGGCAGTGAGGCCTTGGACAAACCCATTGACAATGACGCTGAGGGCGTGTGGAGTCCCGACATCGAGCAGAGCTTCCAGGAAGCGCTAGCCATCTACCCACCATGTGGACGGCGGAAGATTATCTTGTCCGACGAAGGCAAGATGTATGGTAAGAGAAAGAGGCCACACCACAGCACTCCAGGCAGCCTGCCCTGTGCAGGCCATTTGCCTTACACCGAATGATGTTCTGAATTAACTCTTTTTCCCTCAGACGTTCCCAAGTTGATGCAGTTGGTCACTTCAAGCTGTGTTTAGGAAAACCAGTGAATATTTTAACATTCACAGAGCTGAAAGTATTATAGATGTCTTTTTCAGGGCAGTATCAATAAGGTAGATTCAAGAGTTGGGCAGGCTACTAAATTAATCTTTGGATCGGTATTGTATAATGGCTTCATGGTGTGACTAGGTCTGTCTTTTAGGTGTCTCTCCTGCTGGCTCCAACATTCTTGTTACCTGAACAGGCAAAGGTCTCTGGTGCTACAGGGCAGAAGTTTCAGCCCCTGAATGGCTCTGCTGGTGTTGTGCAAACACCTACAGTTCACTAACTAGCTACACTTTTCAGATCTTAAGAAGAGCTGAAAACAGACCTCTCTGGCTGCTCCCTTTCATTGTAGTTTGCTATAAGCGCTGGTGTGAATGGCTTTCACCTGTGGGTTCTTCTCACCCAGCCCTGAATGCAGAGAAACATTGGCTTGCAGCTGCAGCAGAAGTTGATTTCTTGGGTAGTAAACGTGATTTTGAATTGGACTTTTGACCTATGCCACAGTTAAAATTTCTCTCTTGATTTTGTCCACAAAAAAGCTGGTCTAGGCTGGATTCTTTAGCTCAGTGTTGGAAGAAGCCAACTAGTACTTCTGTGACTAAAAAGCAAAGTGATGGCTGAGAGTGCACAATATTTGGTTAAAAGTTCCAAGTTGTTAAAAGTGTTTCTGAGAGCACTAGCAAGGATCTTGTGGAAGGCAGCCCTCTTCCTGCCCGGTCAGTGCTTGCTTTTTTTTCTTTTGCATTGGAATCTTTGTCTTTGCAGGCCCCGTCATGGGATCACCATGCCCTGAAGCATCATACGGAGTGCTTCACAAGTCATTCTGCAGGTTTCTGTCCACCCACCGGGCCATTGTTCCCTGAGCTGGGAATAGATTGCTCTCTCAGTGTGGGCATGGGTGGGGTCTTGTTTACACAGCCTTATCTACAATGGATGGTTTTACTGGATATACATATCATTGCATCTGTACAGAGCAGTATATGGTGAGTAGGGCTGATCACCCTGAGGCTCAGCAAGTGTCAGTATTCTTATGTAGATATCAGTTCCTGTTCTGTGCTGGCACAAACATTTTTGTGGTTGTGCTGTGGAACCGGCCAGGGAACTGATGCTCCTTAAAATTAACAGAGCCAGAAAGGGGAAAAAAGTGAACTTTAATCTGAGTATGTCCCCTGGTTTGTTTCGCTGCACAGCTGCTTGTGCGGGTACTTGGAGAAGGGATAATGAGGGTGGAAATGAGCAGCCATGGCTGAGGTAAGGGTAGGACTGCTGCTTTCAGAAGCAGTGCTGGCTTAAAATGTTATTCAAACTAAAATACTTGAAAATCCACCCCATGGTTATTAAGCATAGATTAGTGACATGCTCCCTGCTGCTGTAAGTCTGCGCTAGTTTTCATGACAGGTAACTTCTAAAATTACTGGTGAAAAATTACAGTTGTGTTTTAAGACTGTCTTCATTTACTAATTGTGCTGCACAGTCCCTGAAATACTTCAGCTTTGGAGTGAATGTGTCCGAGCAGAGAGTGAAATGGACCAAAAAAGAAATAAGACAGCAAAAGTGAAAGTGAAGTAGAAGGGACTACAGAAAACAGCTAGACTTAGCTGGGGCCCGACCTAGCATGGACTGGTGTTTAGTAGAAAGTTTCTAGTTAACTGGGCTGGTGAGCTGCAGAAGGTAAATAACCCCCTTGCAGGGTGAAAAGTTTAGGCGAGGCTCTGGGAGAAGAAATGAACAGGTTTTCTGCCAGCCCTCCCCCACTGCTCCAAATGGGACAGTGTCCCTGCTTGCCTTCAGTGCACCTGTTCCCAGCATGGATGGTTGGTTCAATGTGCTCCTGACAGAACCCGAGGCACTGATTTATGCCCTCCTTTGCTTACTAGTCCCCAGGATCCACGCCAAGGAAGCGGGACACAGCCTGGGATCTATAGAAAGATATGACTGGGCAGGGAGAATAAATATAGTTCCTGATTTCATCTTCACCGATTACGAGCCAGCTCACGGAGCAGGACAAGCTCGATGTGGAGCTGTCCCTGCCTCCAAGGGATGGTTGTTTAGCTGTCCTGTGACCAACTTGCACAGAGCTCATTGAACCAAGGAGCAAGCTGTTAAGAGACCTGTACGTGCCCTTTTCCTTTGACAAAAGTGCAACCATTCCACTGTTTCCCACTGAGGAGTAGCTCATGTGGTACTACTTTTGGGCATGATGTTCCAGGTCCCAGGATCTCTTCTACGTGCAATTTATATACTTCTCACCTGTTGTGAGGCAACCTGTTTCCAGTTTAAAGTTAGCAGCTTTTACCAGCAAACATGTTGAACGAGCTAAAGCGCACCAAGCCAGTAAGAAGAACTTGCACTCTTTTGTTTGAATACATTTAAAATCGCACAAAACGGTGTGTTTCAGCCTATACACGGGTTCATGTTCCCTAGCCTCTTGGGAGTCAGCTTGCTGCTTACAGCTCTTTGGATGACACTCTGATGATTGCTGAGTGGACATGGTTCCTACTTCACCTGAAAGTCCGCCAGGCTCTTCTCTGTACATTGTGATGATCTGTGTCTTGATGCCTTTGCTGCCTTCTTTTCTTTCATTATCTTTTTCCCTCCTAGACGTGTTCCATTACTGGAGGCAGCATCCTGACTGTATAAGTTCATACCACAGCACTGCTCCGGGTACAATCCCTCATTGTCCTCTCCAGCCGCCTCTGCTTACCACATGCTTAAGGCACAAAAATCTGTCTTGACTGATATGGGATGCTATCTCTTCTCCTAATCATTGCATTGACATTAGAAGCAGCCAGTTTGGGGCACCCTTAACTTACTGGTGCGTTCTGGTACCACTAAGGTCCTGCAGGATAATTTTGTAAGTGTTGCCTGCTGGAATACTATGAGGGTACAGTGTTACGTATGTGACTCTTACATTTTCCAGCTATGTTTTTCCATGGAAGAAATAGTATCTGTAGCATTTGTACCTAGAGTCAGTATCTCCTGGCATCTTCAGTACTGGGTTAGAGAAAGGAGAGGGAGAAAGCTTTAGTACCTTTGTGTGATTTGCATGGAGTTGCTAAACAGAGCAGGTCTCCCAAGGCTACTGAGGACAGAGAAATAAAAAATAGTAATTAGCAAAGCGATACTTATCTTGACAAAACACTGCTGGGGCCTTGGTGTGTGTGTGACGGAGTGAGAGCTTTGAAGAAATGAGCTACTTACAACCTTAGGTGCCCAGGGTTCCCTTCTGCTGCACAAACACCTGCCTTGGAGCACCGTTTTGCAAGAGGAGCTGGACGTGGGGGCTGTCGGTGACTGCTGTTCTGTAGGAGGCAATAGTTCAGCAGCACTTTTACAATCAGCTCAGCCGTGTCTGTGCTGAGCAGGGTCGGGCAGGCAGCTGGGGCAGCCATCTATCTCCCAGGCTGGTGCTGTCTGTTGGGGAGGCAAAGCTCTGAGACGGCTGTAAGGAACTCACTTAAAGATGTCCAAAGCTCATAGGCTGAAGGCTAGAAGAAGGGTCATTAACCGCGTTACTAGTTAAAAACCTGGAGCAGGCAGTGAACTGCAGAGACTTGAGCTTGCAACAAGCTTGCATTAAGCTGGCATAGAAGGTCAGTTTGATGCTGAGGACCATGTCACAGGTGGGCCTTCCCACCCCTGTTCTGAAGGGCCTAGCTAAATTTGCAGGGTATTGCCTTCATCTCAAAGGGATATGTTATCAGTTAGTCTTTTCCCTGACCTGAAAAAGTCACAAAAGTTGAAACTGAAAAGCAAACAAAACCGAAGCAGCACAAAACATACATTGCCTGTCCCAGTTCATAAACACTTCTCCTTGAGGGGAGGGAGGAGCATGGCAGCTATTACAAATATGAAAATCTTCAAGGTGTCAGTTTTCAAATGCTTTCTTCTGTGTCTAGTTTAGTATCTCACCTGATGATGTTTCCATCAAAGCAATTGGAACACACTGAGAATGGGCTCAGTAGACACTGAACTGGATGGCCCAGGTAATTGCAAAATCTATGTTTCAGCTGTGATACCCCTCAGAGAGATACTTCTCAGTTCCTATCACTTCCATTATTGTGACTTAGTGAACCGTAGAACAGCCCTTTATCCCACAGTTTTGGTAACAAAATTCAATCTCCCATTTTAAACGCTAGAAGACAGGCAAAACTCCATGGACAGTCAGTCAGCGTGCAGACTCTTCCCTCCTCTCTTTTCCTGCTGGTAGGTGCGATATTTTTGGAGTTGCTCAATAACAAGGTTTTGTTTCACTGAGTCAGCTTTCAACTTTGCTTTTGTCTGGTTTTAGTTCTTTGCTCTTGACTAGATGAAGCCAGATTTCTGGAGACATTTGCAGCAGGTTAAACTTGTGGAGTTTGTCAAGTTTTCCCTTCTATCTCCTTTGTAACCCAAATTTAATGTTTTTCATGTTAAACTGTATGTCAGTTTAACAGGTGTTTTCTCCATGCAAACATAAAAAGAAATATTTTTTCATGAGTTCCAAGCATTTCCTGAATATTGAGGAATTTACCACTTTTGAAATGCCAGCCAACCAAGAAACTGCTTGCTCTTGCAGTTAATAGAGTTAATAGTACTGGCTATGGCATCTTTTCTTAACATGCTTAGTACAGAACAGAAATATATCAGCAGTTTTATTGTGTATTACACATTAGCAAAATAATTGTGACTACTTTTTTGGGGGCTTTGTTGTTTCAAGAAAGAGCACATAACTTTTTCCTTCCTTTTTGATTTTTAGCAGGTCCCATCTTGATCTGCTGGGTTTAAAACGAAGTGTGTTCTGTAGGGTTATGTTCTTCTTACTGTATATGTCTGCAGCCACAGAACTTCCATCATGTTCAAGTAACTTCCTTCATTAGCAACATTGCATTACCCCTTTGGCTCTTCCTCTGACTTTTTCATTTCTAAATTTCAAATGTTTAGTAATTTTCCAAGATAGAGTTGATCTGTAGTGGTATATCGTCAACAAATCACTTGTTCTGATTTTTTTGCATTGTAAATAACACTTTGTAAATAACCAGTTTAATTAATTTCTAGTTTAGTAAGCCAGCTTTACGCTTTGTAGCTGCATCCACTCATCTGTCTTGTACCTGAGAGACTTTCAATATAATTTGTCAGCTTTTTCTCTTGTGGCAATTAATTGTTTTGTTTCTGCTGTGCTTCTGGATAACTTTACACATTTCCAGTTGTTTTCTGAAAAGTTTAGTAAAAAAGCTCTGGTGTTTTTTTACATTTTTACAAACACTGTGTTCTTTCACAATTGGATCCAAATATTTCCGGCTGCTAATCTGCTCTTAAATATACAGAACGTTTGTTTATATTTAAAATTTCAGATTGAATTCAAAACCTGGAACAAAATCAGACATGGAAAATGAAAATTAATAATGTCTGCTGGCTCAGGTTTGTGTTTTCTTTAAAACAAGTGCATATAAAACGCTCTTCTGGACAGGTTCTTGTGAACATGTTACCAGAAAGATCTCAAAAACATGGAGTGAGCTCAGAGAAGAGCAACAAGCATACCAGACTTAACATTGAGCTCTGGGAGTTGAAGGGACTGATTTAGGAGGAAAGATTAAAGTAGCTAAATATACATAGCTTGGCTAAGCGATGACTGAAAGGTGGAGGGTGGGGGGACACATAATAACAGTCTAAAAATATTTGAAGGGTGTTAACATTTAGGAGGGAGAGGGATTTTATGTGGAACATGTGAGCATGACTAGGATTAATGGGACAGAAAGAAGGAATATAGGATGGATATCAGTAGAATCTCCACAACAGCGTGGTGTGCAGTGCTGAGGGATCTCGCTTCTGTGAGGAGTTCAGAATGGAAGTGCTGTTGTTAGGGACTTTTAAAATTGTACCAGATAAAACTATAAGGAATGTATTTGTAAAACTAGTCCCAAGGAATGGCACGTGTGTGTGCCTGTGTATGTTCGTGTTCTGTGAATGAGGGGTGGATTCTAGATTAGAGGTACTAGGATTTTACACAAGAAAAAGAGAACAGTGGGCATTAGGTGGTGACCTAATACAGCTTTCCACTGTAAATATCTGCAGGGATTTTTCCAAATTGTTAGCGTTATCATTTATACTGTCTGTTTTTTGTGACGTGAGTAAGTTTATGAGACTGATGGACACAGAGGCTCTTTTTCAGGTCTGAAACAGGAAGAGCAAACTTCAAGATAAATACTAGGAGTGCTTTCTCAGAGTTCATCTTCTGGTGATCAGTCAGACTTTGGGTAGAGAAGGGTGATAGCATTACTCAGGCAGGGAGGTGCACATACATAGAGGGAGCTGATAAGTGTCAATACGCAGATTACGTGGAGACCTGGCATAGGAAAAAAGGAACTTCCTTATTTCTACAGTGCAAGTAAGCAAAACCTATCACATGAACTCTCTATTTTAAAGTCTCTCTCAAAGGCATGCCATCTTACTGGAAGGCATGTATGAAATACAACTTAACAAAGCTTAATAAAGTATCCCTATACATCTGCTAAGCAAACCTGGTACAAGACAACAAATTCTTTCGAGGTTCTAGTGCCTTAAGGGGTGCCCCAAAGTGAAGGAAAGCTGCTTAATCAGAAAAAGACAATATTACAGCTAAAAGAAGAGGCAGTATTCTCATTCATGTAGAATCCAGATAAATGAGCACAGGAGAACTAGGACTGTGTATTGGTTTAAACAGTTGCTCATTAGCTAATCCATAACAAGCCCTGTATTGTCTGCGTATGGTGAAGATCTGGGCAGCAAAACTGGGAAGGCTGTGTGCAGTTTGTGCCCAGACAGATGGTCTTGTAAGTCTGTTGGTCACTGGCAGAGCTGACTTAAACCTCTGGGGCCTGGGTACACCTGCTGCTGAAGGGTGCATAGCCAGCAGCTGTTCCTCATTGCTGTCACCTTGAACTTGTGACCCATCTTCTGGGTACTCCTTCAGATTCTCGGAGGCTCACTGCGTGCACATGCACAGGCATGGTCTTGCTCTGTCTCTAGCTTTTTGAACAGGAAATGACACTGTTTTCGTTAAAACTTTTGCATGTAAAATGTCTTAGAATCACTCTTCTTTCTTCTTGAGTGTGATCTGTACAGTAATCGCAAATCCCTTTCCAGGAGCTTGGGCTGGAGTTTGGAACAGTGAGATGACCGGACAGTTCGCTGCAGAAGAAAAGAGGGAGCTGACGCTCCCGTTTCTTTGCTCCCCTGCTCTGCACCCAGCTTTGTGCTCCCACTCTTTAAGTTAACTTCAGTTTCCAGCGATCTCCTTGCTGATCCATTTTAGCTTGCTAAACTGATAGGAAAGTACTCAGGCAAAATGAGCTGGACAGACTCCTGCAGGATGAGAGAGCTGAACTGACCTGCGGAACAACCTGGTGAGAGGGATTTAGGGGAAAGGGGCAACCACTTTTCAGCAGTAGCCAGCCATTCATTTAAGCTGAAGCTATAACTTGATGGTTTAATGAAATCACAGACAATGCGCTCTAAAACATGATGGCGAAAACTGAAGGTGGGTGCAGTGGCAGCCGTCCCACTGACAAAGTCAGTATTTGTTTATTCATGTAATGCAAGAATAGTCTCTGGGTTCTTTTGCTCTCCTTGAAGCTGCTGCATAATTTTCAGTCAGTTGGCCGGGACTGGGTCCTGGTGTAGTCTTGCGTGTCCAGTGAAGAGGTCACAGCTCCTCACAGGACTAAGCCAGACCATGGCCTTGAGAACAGCATGGTTCCGTGCTGGTCGCACAGCAAGTGGCTGCATGGATCTCGCAGACCCCTTTTAGCTCCCGTTTCTGTGATAGCTGAAGCTTTGGGTATTTGGTCAACCCGTCATCTGGGCACGTGCACAAAGTTAGCACTCGAGGCAGAAATCTGCAAGGAACCACGAAATGGGGAGGCGGAGAGGTGCTGAAGTTTTTGCTGTCCTTTGGGGCAATATCCCTGAAGCACTACTGAGGATTGCTTCCAGTTGCTTCCAATACCCTGCAGCTATTGGAAGTTACTGAAACAAGCAGACAAGACATTTATTGACCTAAGGAAGAATTTAGCAGATGCCTGGGTCTGTAATGTAGAACTTGGACTCATGGGAACTGGAGGATGTTGTTACAGTTCAGCGTTAGTTTCAGTGCTACCCTCACCGTGTTTTCCTGAACCTGGGCCTTGGTGAGTGAAGTATGTTTGTGCCTGTATAACATTGTGATTCTCAGGTGACCTGAGAGACTGAAAGCTGTTGGCTTGACATGCCTTTCCATGTAGGATTGTTACTGGCTGTTTTGGGTGTTAGCTGATACACTCCCTGGCATATGATGGACTCATGTTACTGTATGCAGCTGCTTTGGTGTGTTTGTGGGATTTCCGAGCCAAACTGAATCTAAACAGTTTCTGTAAGATTCTCATCAGTCTTACTCTGGGAAGCACCACAAGTCCCAGCTCCGTTCCTGTTGCAGCCCTTAATGTGTAGATGGAGGACTACTTTATCGGATGGATTATCTTAAATTTCTATAGCTTGAAGGTGTGTGGGAAAACACAGCTGATGAGAACATTCGATTTATGCACTGAAAAACTGTATTAAAGGCTGAGAGGTGGTGAAGAGCTGCGTAGCCTGGAGCTTCCCATTAGGTTGATGGGGCGGGATTGTATTGTTGTACCTTAGTAAAAGCTCATCTTTACAGGGAATAACTCCATATACCTTTGGGGCAGTAATTAAGAAGTACTTTAACTCTGTCTAGCCTTTAGACAAATGATGCAAGCACAGGAAGAGCCTTGCCCATTTTCTTTGCAGTCAGTGTGTGTGCGTTAGTTAGGTGGAGCATGGTTGCAGGCTACAGTTTCTCTGGTGGCAAAACTGGTTTAAGAACTTCTGCCCTGATTCTTTCTCTGTTCCCTCTGCTGTGCCAATGCTGTGGTTAATGCGGCCACAAAATTAACTAGTTCACCAATCCAATTAAAAATAGGCTGATTGGGAAAAACAAAACAAAACCAACAACAAAATCCAAATGGGGCGGGGGGGCTTACTTTTGAATTTTTGCTAATTAGTGGTGTGTGTCAGTCCTTCCTCCCCCTTCTTCCAGCAGTTTAATTGGTACAGCTGCAAGCAGGAGTTGATGGAATATTGCAGGAGGAGGAATGACCAGCTGAGGAGTTGTTTTGTTGATGAAGAATTTTTTGCTGTAACTACACCTGTGGTGACTGACTTTTCATTTATCTCCACTCCTTGTTTGAAACCAGTAAGAAGCTTCCCAAAACCTGCGGGATCTGTAATTGTTATCCCTCAGTCATGCAGCTTGCATGAAGTGTCTTAAGCTGGACATCAAGAAACAGCAGTTTCTAAATGGGGATAACACTTCATGTGTTTCTAGCTGTGAATTTAGGTTATACAATGGAAAAGGAGAGGAGATATACTAACCTTCCCAGCCAAAGGCCTTTTATGCAAGGTGAGGTTTCAGTATTTAGACCAGTTAGTAGATGAGACAACTG
The DNA here is from genome assembly GCA_035590275.1 of Ibycter americanus. Taxonomy (NCBI): domain Eukaryota; kingdom Metazoa; phylum Chordata; class Aves; order Falconiformes; family Falconidae; genus Ibycter; species Ibycter americanus. The sequence goes on along the minus strand of JAVJGI010000060.1, from coordinate 8,298,855 downwards.
AGCTTTATGATCTCAGGCAGACTGATCACCCAACTGCCATTGCCCCACATGATGTGCTTGGTTGGCATATTTTGTCCAGCAGATAAAGCTTCAACTTCATCATTTCAGAGGAGGAAAGAGCTCAGCACTTGCACAGTCAAATGATGAGAACAGGTGTGTCCGAGGAGAGCTGATATGGTGGTGCTGATCATTTCAGTACTGTGTTTTCAGGGATCTGATTGTTTTGACATTTTTCGGAAGTACTGGCTCAGCTCGCTTTGAGTCTTCATCTCAAAATCCCCTTACTGTTAGGACTGCATGAGCTCAGGGAATCTTCTTGTAGAAGGTCAATACTGAGAAAATTCAGGCATGGAATAAATCATCAGAGCGAGGAAACTTTCTTCTCACAGCTGAATATAAAATTCTTTGATACATGTAACTGCTGTGGGAACTCAACCCTGACTGTTAAGCACTGAAGTTCTGCATCGGTGTGGGGAGAGATGTCATCACAGGGTGGGCCAGTGCACTAAAATGTAGTATGGTCTTCTGTGGTCTCTTTCATGTGAAGTGATCCCAGTATGATGGTCATAGTGGTGTATTAAGTTCTTTTATTGCCTCCTAAATACAGTTCTCTGGATTCAGTGTAGAAGTTAGGAATAAAAATGCAGGTTGTTAAAAAGAGCCTCAAAAGGAGCTTCATCAGACTGAACTTGCCATTAGTAATATATCATTTAAAGAATTGTCTCCAGCTCCTAGCTAAAAATAGACATGTTGCTCTGGAGATTGTCCACTACTGTTGGGGCTACTTCCCACAGGGAATTGCCACAGTTGCAGTCCAGATAAATGGGAAAAACAAGACACCATGCTGCATTATTGCTCACTATATTTAGTTTATAGGTACAGCAAAGACTGAAGACCAGTAAGGAGTAAACAACAGAGTTTAGAGATTAATGGTGGGGGAGCGAGGGTGGAGGTTCCCAAGGAGAGGTGGAAAGATAGGGATGAACGGGGAGATGGTTATTGCAGAATTTTTCTTGACTTTGGGGACAGCCTCAGCTCTGGTAGTAGAATTAATAGTAAAAGTAGGAGCTGAAACAGAGACTAAGGGAAGGATTGAGCCTTTGAAAGTGTTTGGTTGCTGAACAGAATCACTGTATTTTTGTAAGTTATGTACCAAGACAAAGCTCAGAAAGAAGGGGAGAAGGACCTATAGGAGAGATAAAGGCCAAAGTCTAAAACTTTGTAAACAAGTTTCCTGTAAAAGAGATTGTAAGGTTGAAAGCAAGCATGCCAAGTAATCAAGAAAGATGTGACATTAACAATTGCCAAAAGTCAAGGAAGATAGGAAGGGGTGAAGGGAGCCCACACCAGGGAAGGAAAGGTCATGTACTGCATTTTCTCTTGCCTTGAAAGAGCTGGGCTGGGAAACTGGGAAGCTAACAGAATATTCTCACCAAGACTTTGATAAGAAAAAATGGGTTGTGATGAAGGGAAAGTGTAATAAAGATAGCATCAAAACCAATGTGAACAATTATACCAGTAAGAGTTGAATGTCCATGCATCTTGATGAGAAGATGGGATTAGCCATCAGAAAGACAAAACTGTGGTTTTTGACATATGCAGCCCTGTTACTGGAAACAGTGCTGCCCAGGAAGGCTTTTAGTGTAGCTGGGAGGAGCAAGCAGTGGATCGAGAGACGACGGAAAGTAAGGCAGTGCGGGGAGGTATGGCTGGGGGCAGACCCCAGTGGCAGTTAGTCCCATATGCAAATGTGAACATAACATACTGCTTTTGCCTTAAGTGTCATTCTGGTACGACTTGCTCAGCAGTTAGTTTTGCTTCATATGCGTAGAGAAACATTGACATTTGGTGGACAGCTGAGGTGTCCTTAAATTCCCTCTTATGTCTAGATTTATTTGTCATGCTGTCTGATGCACACAGTTCATTATGTTTATGTTGACTGTAATCAACAGTTAAACTAAACACTTAGCAAGGAGGCAGCCTTTCCCAGGAGCTATCATTAAGTGACACAAAGAGATTGAAATCGTAGTTGAGATGGCTTTCTTGACCTTGCTTTGATTAACCTTTCACTGGATACAGCTGTATAGTTGCTTCTGTGGTTCTCTTATCTTTGTTGCACTTCACAGGTAGTGTTTGCTTTTGGTACAGAAAAGATACCTGCTACCAAGAAGCAGATATTTTCATGCAGTTTCCCACTGGAAAGATTTTGCAGAAGTCACTGAGTTCTTTGCTCTTGCCTATCACAGAAGAGGCTTTTGGCTCTTCTACTTTCTTCGGCGACAAGTGTGTGTGCTTTATATGCCTCTTGTACAAGCAGTAATATACCATTACTAGCAGAAAGCTAGCATGAAGCTTTGAGGACTGGGAAATCTTTCTATGGCTGTGGGATTTTCCTTGGATTTTCCCCCCCTTCCTTATAGGCAGACGTTTCTCTCCCCTTACATTGAAGGGCTTACAGGTGTAGAGCCTCTTTATTCACTTCTCTTAGCAACACCTTCCTAGATAACTACTGAATGCAAATTCTGCGATTTAGTGTAAGACAGAGTGGGAGCTAAATTGATGTCCTTGGGAATTCGTTAGGAGTGAGAGGTAAAGAATATAAAAGAATCTGTCCTTACTCCTTTTTTCATGCCATGCTTCCAAGGGGAAGGCTACAGGGAGGGTAGAGGTGCTGTGCTGCAGTTGGTATGTTGGCTAGAGCTTCATGAAACCCAATGCGCAGTTTCGACAGAGGAGACACAACTGTTGGCAGGTTCTGGTGACCGTGGCAGGCCCCAGCGGGAGTTATTCTAAGAACACAACATATGATCAGGTTACTAAGGGACACTTTACATGGCTCTAAAAAATGAACCATCTGACGGTTTATGACAGCTCTGCCTGTTCCAGCCAAGTGAGGGGTGCTCGTCTGTGCTGACCCTGCAGCCAGGGTTGTGAAACAAAGAAGGTGCTTCCAGAGGCTGTGAACCTACGGGCTTCCAGCCACATAATACCTGCTTACATCTAACTTCTGATAAGAAAAACAAAAGACATTTAGGACTTGCTTCTCTTGCAGTTTTGATTCATGGTAATTTAATACGTTCTTGCTGCAGTTTACTGGGCTTGGCAATTTGCATAGTTCTATATTTAGTAATCCCTGTGATGCTAATGTCTTTGTAGAGTGATCTGGGGTTTGGGTTTTTTTTGCTACCAGTATCTTTATTAGCTTAATATACCTTGCCACTTCTCTGTTTTTCCATGGCTCTGTGGGGACACACTTCTGGAAGAGGAAGGCTATATGAGAGGTGGTGGCAAGTGGGAAGTGAATTCTAAAACTGGAAATTTTGAGGATCCACATTTGAATGCTTTCTCTAGAGCATTCTATACCAGCTTCTAATATGTGCAATTTGTACAGCAGTTTCCCCTGCCTTAGTCTTCTCCAGTGAAGTATGTGGCCTGAAAGAGCTTTGCAATTTTGGCTGATGTCAAAGACAAACAGTTAAACACACACTTAGGAAAATATCTCCCACTTTCCCAGGCTTGACTACAGTTTACTGCCTCTCCTCCCTGCTTCCTAGTCTCAGCTTCCCTTGTTTTATTGTCTATAACACTCAGTCCCTCCTAATTCCTTTTGAGGTACTGGGTGGTGCAGGAGGTTGGGGTCACTGTGTAAAGGTTTCTTTCTGCCAGTCCTTGGTTTTTAGGTTTTTTTTTTTTCCTCCCTGGTGCTCCTTGCTTCTTGCTGCTCCTCTGCACCTACATGGGTTCTCAATGGGCTGCAGTCCTTTCAGAGTTGTCCCTGCTCTGGCATGGGTCTTCCATGAGTTGCAGTTGCCCCAAAGTATACTCCTGCCATGGAGCACCTCTTCCCAAGAGAACTTTGCTAGCCACATCTGCAACAATGTCCCCTACCATGTGTCTCCTTTCCTCCTTTTTCTCCAAATGTGTCTTTCTACGTATATTGCATTTCTCCTTCTGTGCATCATGTGTCCTTTTTGTGGTTCCTTTTGTGTGTGGCTCCTCATGTGTCTCCTGCGGTAGTGGCTATTGCCCTTTCCAAAATATGTTTGAGCAAAGGTAGCTTGTGCTCCTCTGGTTGAGGTTTTGATGGATTGTTGTTTTCATCCATTTTGGAGATAGCTGGAATCGACTGTGACTGGCATGGGGTGGTTCTTGGCATCCTCTCACACAGATTACGCCTGCAGCCCTCTACTGCTGAAGCAGAATAGTGATCTGTCAGACTGCTTAGTTTCTATAATTTCTTGACTTTCATGGAAACATAACAAAGCTGTATTTGCACCGTAACATTTATTAGATCTGGTTGAGAATCGAGGGTTTGAGCAGCTTGTTTTGTTCTGCACATTTTCCACTTCTGACATGTGGCAAACTGTCCTGAAGTTGCGTATATGCCGGCATCTGTGCAAGAAGAATCGCTTCAATTGTTTCTTACCTTTCAACTTAGATCCATGTCCAACAGATGGAGGCTTTGAAAAGCCATAAGTATTATTCTTGGCACTAGAAAATGGTAGTGTGGGTATGTGTCACTAGTAGTTGGTCTCAGCTTTGTAAAAAATGGTTACATTGGTTGGAAAAGCAGCCAGGTGGAAAGTAGTGTAACAGCATCTGCTCCCATCAAACTCTCCTGGGCATGTCACCATGCTAATGCCAAAACTGTGGGAACTGAAGAGATCAGTGGTTACATGCTGGGCATTGTGTTTCTGGCACAGAAGTAGTTTCTGATTTGTGCATAGAGGAGCTGGAGCTGTTTTCTTTTCCCAGCTACAGACCTGATTCTTCTCCCAGGGGAATAAGGAGAGCTTCTGTAATGACACCATTAGGAAACGATTCAGATCTGTAAATGTAAAATGCTTTTATGTCCCAATGTGTGCTTTGGTTATGTTTCATGAACATGGCCTGAATGCAGTCATGGACATTTACATTCTTCTGTTGCAGAAACAGATGGAATTGGGAGCTTTGCCAGCCCTTCCCTAAAGGGTTGGGTGGTCAGTCTCTAGCATAGAGTCTTTCCTTGCATTAATTTTTTTTTTTCCAAGGTTGAGTTAAACAAGGGTTTAAATAAAAACAAGTGACAACTTTTTCATGGAATATTAAACTACTGAAATATTGCATCTGTTTTCACTGCTTGCTTTTTTGTTGTCTGTGATGTGTTAATATACAAGTTCTCCATTCAACCCATAAACTTTCCATAGAAAATACTGGGGTTTTATAATTTTGTTATAAATAAACTTCACAAGAGCTGTGGCTTTGATTCCCAGTTTATTCCTGCTTCATCATAATTCATCAAACATTTGCAGCCATATAAGATGTCTCACAGACTTGCACTTCCCACTCCCAACTTTTTATTGAAGTACGGTATCGCTACTAGTGTGGTAACCACAAATGTATTATTTTGCAGAGACTGCTCTTTCTGTCATGTTTTCTGCCTTGAAATCAACCTAGAGTTCAGATGGGTAGCTGCTGCTTTTCTGTTTCTACTCCTTATTCCTCCATCTCCAGGAAGAGAATGAAATTCTGTGTGTCTGCTTAGACTTGATACATAGGAGCCAGTGTATGGAACCTGCACGGTCTCCTCATGGCTTGGTGTCCACTCTCAAACAGTTCTGTGGTGCCAGCTGTGTACTGAGTCTAAGCTTGCTTCTCCTGTTCACTGCTGAAGTTGTCAGTGGCTTGGCCTTCCCTGCTTCTCCTGTTTTTTAAATCCTGCACCTGAGCCTTCTGCAGTTTCCTGCTCTCATTCCAAGCAATTTCAAATTCTGTACCAGTGACCCTGTGGCTTCACGTTTCATTAGCCATTTCATTCTTGTTGCTGTTAAAACCATTTCCCTCATCTGTCACTGTGACCATCTTGTCTTTGCATCTCTGCACTGGCCTCTCCTCTCACATCGAACATAAAGTGACTTGTCTTCATTTCCCTTGGCCCTGGAGGGCATAATCTTACCGTGTCATCTCTTTAAATCAAGATATAAAACCTGTCTTCAGTGCCTGCAATGTATGCTTGCCCCATAATTGAATTCTGTCACCTCTCCCAGCCAGTGCCCCACCTTCCTGTTGATGGGAGCTCCCCTAAACTTCCACAAAGCTGAGCTTCCTTCTCAATATCTCTTTATGAAGAATGCTCCTTTTTGGGGGATGCCTGCAAGAGCCTGAAAGCACTTTTAATTCACTGTATCATGTCACACAGATAAATTCTGTGTAACTGTTCCCATGTACTTCCCCATTGTTGTTTATTTTCTGGGTTCACGGAATGACAGGCTCATTTAGGTTGGCCCTACTGCTGAAGCAGTATCAGCTCCAGCAGGTTGCCCAGGATTGTGTCCAGTCAGGTTTTGAGTATCCTCCAAGGCTGGAGACTCTGCAGCCTCTCTGAGCAACCTGTGCCAGTGTTTGACCACCCTTACAGTAAAAAAGTTGGGGTTTTTTCCTTTTTTTTTCTTCTTGTTTTCAGACAAAATTTCATGTGTGTTAGTTTGTGTCCATTGTTTCTTGTCCTGTCACTGGGCACTACTGAGAGCAGACTGGCTCCCTCTTCTTCATTGCTTCCTCCCATCAGGTATTGAAACGCATTGATGAAAAACTCCCCCGTCTTCTCCAGGCTGAACAGTCACAGCTCTCTCAGACTCTCCTCATATGAAAGATTCTCCAGTCCCTTTATCCTTTTTGTGGACCTTTTGCTGGGGACACTCCAGTATGTCCACGTCTTTCTAGTGCTGAGGAGCCCAGAACTGGATGCAGTACTCCAGATGTTGCCTCAGCAGCACTGAGTAGAGATGAATGATCACCTCCCTTGACCTGCTGGCAACAGTCTTCCTAATGCAGCCTGGGATGTTGCTGGCCTTCTTTGCCAGGAGGGTGTTTTGCTGGCTCATTCATTGTCAGCTCGTTGTCAAACAGGACGCCATCCCTTCGGCCAGTTTTCAATCCACTTCCTTGTCCGCTTATCTAACCCATGCTTTTTCGGGTTGCCTATGAGGATGTTATGGGAGATGGAGACAAAAGCCTTACTAGAGTCACAGTACATACAGCTCTGTCTGTACTCATCCACCAAGCTAGTCGTCTCTCTATAGAAACTATCAGATTGGTTAAGTATGATGTCCCATTTGTAAGTCTATGTGGACTGCTTCCAATCACCTGCTTGTCCTTCATGTATCTGGAAATGGTATCCAGGATTACATGCTCCATCACCTCCCAGGGGCTGAGGTGGGGCTGACTGGCCTGTTATTATCTGCATCTTTGGTCTTGCCTTCCTGAATGTTTTAGGGTGAGTGGCTTTCTGTTTTCTTCTTTGTACTGGCAATCTTGATCTGTGTTTATGGCTTCTACACACTGTGGTAATGTAATTATTAAGCAAAACATATGATTCTCCTTTTTATTGGTAATTTTAAGCCATACAGACGCAAGCTGGGAAATAGAATTTGCAGCCCGAAGTTCTGCTTCTAAAACTCAGACCTTTACTATGTGAACTAATGAGTACCTTTCTAAGATAAAAAATAGTGACGCAGTATCACCCCACTGCTCATCTCTATAGATAGATAATTCCATTGTGCATTTTTCCCTGGCGTCATAGCTTTCTAAACTTATACGTGCATTTTTTCTCTGTTCCAGGCCGAAATGAGCTGATTGCCCGCTATATTAAGCTGAGAACAGGGAAAACGCGCACAAGGAAACAGGTAAGTGTAAAGTTTTCCCTGTAAATGTTAGCTTCTTTGGAGCATGAGACCTGATGAGGGCTTAAGTTTCTGGTTTGCTGGAAAGAGGTTGTTGTGCTTAGCTGGTTAATAAGAATGGCGGCAAGAGTTGGCGCAGATATTTTACAGTAGGATTGTAATGCTTCTGTCTCCCAGAGAAATTTTCTACAGTTAAATGGTGTGTGACTTTGTTTGATCTGCTAATGAATATTTCAGTGAGCATCAGTGGTCCTCTATATGAAGGTTCTTAGTTCAGCCCAGACAGATGGACAGCAATGGTGATTTTGGAAATACCTGGTGCATGGGATGAAAAACAATCTTTGTAATTTGGGAATGACAGTCCAGGCTATGCTGGACAAAGCACCGAGCAACCTAGACCTGCTTTGAGTAGTGGTTTGGTGGATGACATCCAGAAGTTCTTCCCAATCTAAATTATTGTATGATGTGTTTTGGCCCGCATTAGATATGGGGAAGTTCTGAGAGTCATATAGCAGCCAGGGGTATGGAACATGGGTTTTCCTTCTCCCAAGAGGAGGCCAAGATGGAGAGCAAAGAGACTGGACTCTCGGTCCTTAAATCTAAGGATGGGTTCTTTAGTATTAGAGGTCTCTGGCTTGATAAAGCCATTTGAATTGGAAAAGGCCTTAAATGGCCCATCTTTGCTGGTCCACCATCTCATTTCATGACAAGGTATGTTCAGAAAAGCATCCCATTGTTACCTTAACCCCCACTCCCCCCAACCCTAAATAACTCCCTATTGTACAAGGTGCCTAAAGTATGTTTAATTCTGCAAGCAGCTACCAGACATTCCTCTGCAATGAAGATGGATTTTGTCTTTCGATGCAGGTATCTAGTCACATCCAGGTCCTGGCGAGGCGGAAAGCTAGAGAGATCCAAGCCAAGCTCAAGGTATGATGGGTATCCTTTAACATACCCTGCAAGCCCCCTGAGTCAGCCATTCCCTCTTTGAGTAGCCTTAAAAAAGAGTGAGATTAGCCACTGAACTGTAGTAAGCTGGGAAGGAAAAGGTACTTCGCAGGAAGTGTTGTGCAAACGCTTGTATTGTTGTAGCTCTGTGACGCCTGGAGCAATTCTATTTAGAGAATAAAGAAACAATAACTTTAAATTTTATGTGTCTGATTTCTACCTCCGGTTTATGCTGCTGTCATCCAAGTCTGAAAGACCTTTAGATTTGAGTATGCAAAGAGTACTTATCTGAGAAGGAAGGGTTTATGGTTACAAATGCTGACCAGTAACCTGTCCTGGTGTTGTGGTGGCCTTGGGAAAGGGTAGCCTTACAGTTACAGCAGCGCTAGTTCCACTTCTACTAGTGGTAGTGATGTGGAGTTGTCCATGAGAGAGTGTTGAGTTGGAAGAGCTATTGAGAGGAAGCAACAAAGCCAGCTGCCATCTTCTCAGGTAAAATGGTGTCAGCTGAATAGGCTTTGCCCCTTGGTTAATTCAGACCTGATTTGAAGAGGCCTGGGCTAATGAGAAAGAAAATGGTTGACTACTTGCTTGAGCAAATCCATGGTTTTCTTTCTATAGGAAGAGCTCTGAGATCACACCAATGAACTGATACCTCTTGACATTTATTTCCGCTCAGATTTGAAGCAGGGAGATAGTTTATGTGCTCAGACTGAATTGCCAGAAATGTCAAGAAGGTCAAGATTATGGGTGACAATTGCACAAGAGGGTGTCCTTTGTTAGAATGTGAGCCATCCAGAAAGGGCTCGCGGAGTAGGATGTGAGGTCCAGTCCTTGTTGATTTGGTATGGCAGTAAGTGATCTGGAGGGAAGCGTGTTTGATTCCCTGATCTTCCATGCTTCAGGTAATAATGAGGATCTTGACAGTCCGGTCCAGCCCTGACTGTTGAGTGGGTGGCTGTTAGTACGTGCTTCCTCTTGGCTGTCTCTGCAGCTCCTTGCTGGGTACCAGCAGAAGTTGGTTGTCTGTGAGTGAACTGTTGGCAGTTGGTCTTGAGCAGCGCTGAAGTGCATGCATCTCTACTGCAAGCAGTGATTACCTCTAAGTCATGACGGCACCCCCCCACATCCCATCCCCAGCTCCATTTTAGAAAACAGTGTTGTGTCTGTCATTAGCCTGTTGTGTTTCCAGCTGCTCTAGTAAAGAGAAGCAGCCGCAAATTACAACTGTCTAATTCAGTGCTTCTGGGTAGGGCTGCCTAAGCCTGAAACCTGTGGTGCTGTTAAGTGGTCAGTTCAGGTGGACACCTGCTTGAGAGGCAAGTTAGAGCGAGTAGGAAACAACAACTGCCCAGGGTGTTTAAAGATTTACTGCTGCTTATATCTGTAACCTTGATTCCGTTCCTTGCATGTCACAGCTCTGGGATTTGGCATGATTGAAAAGCCAGTCAGCCAAGCCTGTTTCCACTTAGCACACAGGAGCTGGCCGTTTTTGTTCTCGGGGAAGAAAGGTGTCTCAGGGAGCTCCATGGAGCCATTGGTTGTTCTCCTTTTACACCACCCCAGGCCATGCTGTGAGCTCTGCCCAGCTGCCTGCAGTGAACCATTCCCCAGTACCAGACTGTGCCTTTCTGCCCGCAGAGGCAAGCCTGTAGGACTGATTCAACTCATTTACTTCCTTGCTTAACACTAGTCGTTTTCATAGAGCAAGGAAATGAAATCACAAAAGCTGCTGCCCTTCTTCCAAGTTCCTGCTGATAGCTGTGTGTTCTATCACTGTTCGTTTTCCATAGTGAGTGTATGTTTTCATATTTATATCCTAGAGCTCAGAGCAGCGACATGCTGACTTTTCAGAGCAATTACTAGAATATTGCTGTCTCCGCACAAATTGGGGTGTCTTTTCTTTCTGAGTGCTGTGCCTCTAACAGATAGAGGTGGGGAAAGTGGGCTAAAGCTTGGAGAAAAATCTGTTCCCAGAATCAGTAGTTTTCCATGTCCTGGGTGGCTAATAGATATCACCTGTACTAAGGAAAAAGAGGGAAACTGTGGTGGTTTTAGTATTATTTTTATCATGTGTTTTGAGAATAATAAAAGAAAATACAAACATTGCAAATGTTTGGTAAGTTTTTGCTGCTTCATTTTCCTTTTCATTTTGTACTGGAAACACAATACAAATGAATGCAGAACTGTTAGCTGAAAGAGGAAGGAGATGTCTTTTACAAAAACATCGTTTTTCAAGCAGTCTGTCAGGTATTTAGGCAAACCAGAAAAACACAACGGTGGTTAATAGACAAAATCTGTTCCCTTCTTTATTGTTCTTTCTTTTTCTTTTTACTTCCACAAGTAAATGCTTCTTCCTCATAAACTCATGTATAAACTCAGGTAGGCAAGTATGATTTCTTTCCAGTGAGAAGAGAAAATAAGGGGAGGAAAAAAAATCCTTTTCTGCAATGGCAGCTGGGAAATGGTCCTTACATATGTCATGAAGAAACAGAAAGGAATCATTACTCTTGAAAAATGTTTTAGGGAATACTTTAAGGATTCCCTAAAGCATCATTTAAACTTGATTCTGAAAAAAATTCTCGTAGTTTTGGAGAATCTTAAGAACTTCCACAGCAATTACAATGTTTCCCTTCCATTTACTTGAATGTTATGAACAGGAGTCACAGGCAGCGTAAAAAAGAAGACACGTAAGTTTTGCCCGTTCCTACTGATCATTCCACTTAAATGTTACTACTTGTTCTTGAGCTTTTGTTATGCCTCCTCCAAATGTTTTTGTGTTAGACACATCAGAATCCCTGCACTTGCAACTTTAGAAAACCTTAAAGAAAGGAGAGGGGTTAGAGAGAATGGAGATCCAAGGGTTAGAACTTCCTGCAGTTCCATGAATGCAAGTGGGAAGCGAGAATCCCTGAAGACGACAGCAAGGGCTTACCTCTTTCAGCAGTTTCTCCAAGCCATGAATTCATCTGTGGCATTTCCATTATAATTATAAGGTCCTAGATAAATGTGGAGTGTTTGAAGGATGAAGATTAATTGTAGGGGATGTAGGAGGAAAGGCTGAACGTGGGGAAGTGCTTCTGTTTGTCTATTTATTCCTTGGAAGAAAAAATGAAGAATGCCATTTGTTTTAAAAGTACATCAGACCCCCTCCCCTAGTTGTTGCACTGTCATTGCCTGTAAAAATGCATGCAAGTCCACAGCCCTGTAAAATACAAAAAGGAATATCCTTGCATATGTGCCCTGGGAGATTATTAAGATTTCCTGTTATCACCAGAGATGGGAATAAAATGATCAACTCTACCTGAGACTAACGCAGTCCCAAACCGAGGTAGTCTTTTAGCAGTAATGATAAACTCCTTTTGTAAGCTTGTTTGTAGAGGGTTTTTTGATAAGCAACAGTCTTTCCCATTAAATATTCTTACCAATGATTAAAACACAAGAGTCAATCAGGGTTGTACTTTCCATAACAAAACATTTCAGCTGTGCAGCTGAAAGCCTTCAGACAGAAAGGATAAATGCTTAGCAGTCTCTAAGCCAGTGATCCCAGCATTTTAGAAAGGATGATTAATCGCATCTGAAGCTATAATACTGGGTGAAAGACTTACATGCTTTGAAGAGTTCTTAGGACAGTTATTGGTGAGTCTGCTGTCCAGATTTTCAGAGATGCTTGTTCCCTACAAAACTGATGAGAATCTTGGTTATACAGCATTAGACCAGACAACTTGTTTATCATTATAATAATTCCGTTTTTTCTGTTTCTATTCTTGCCTATAGGATCAGGCAGCTAAAGATAAAGCTATGCAGAGTATGGCTACAATGTCATCTGCCCAGATTATCTCTGCAACTGCCTTCCATAGTAAAATGGCCCTACCTGGTCTCCCACGACCAGCCTACCCTGCTGTTTCTGGGGTGAGTAAATCAGTGTCTTGGCAGAGCTGGGCTGAAGACACTTGAATATTTGAAAGGGTGCTGGGACCTACTCAGGATAATCCTGAGAACATCAGAAAGAACGGGCCAAAAGGCATTGTCTCTGTGGAATAAATCTGTCATATGGCTTCAACAGTTGGGTCTGATTCTTTGCTCACACTGATGTGAAACAATAGAGTTTTACTCTATGCTGTGTTTAAAATGACACAAGTGAGAGAACAATCAGATCCTTTGGGTTTTCAGCTGCCTGAAATATTTTTAGGTGTCTGTATCACTTAGTCCACAGTCTTGTTGGATTAAAACTGTTTGGGCCATCCTGACCCTTACTCAAGCTTATCATTCCCAAGCTCATCCTGAGTACTTAGATGACAAATTCATGGCCATTATAGAAAACCCTTAATAGCGGAGGCCTGCCAGCATCCCCTAACCTATGAGCTGGATGTAGTGAGCTTTTGCTGAGCATTGATTTCTGCCAGAATACTCCTGTGGAGCTCTCTTGGGCAAAATGGTCCCTTTAAGAGAGGGGGCATCATTAAAATTTTGGAGATGGAGGCACAAGGTACATATGTAATATTTGACATTAAATACCAATATTGGTTCAGTTGCTTGCATGTCACTAATAGTAGTGTGTAGAAAGAAAATGAAGACCTGTCAGCACCTCCACAAGATTGAAACCGGGAACATAAAAAGAAGAGATATAACTCTGTCACATCTTTAGAAGTCCGTGAGCTTGCAGTTTCTTTCCCAAGAAAGGAGCAAGCCTTGCTTTTCGTCGCTGTCCTAAGAGTGGTGACTTTTGCCTGTATGTTCTCTTGCAGTTTTGGCAAGGAGCTTTGCCAGGCCAAGCTGGATCTTCCCAAGAGTGAGTATTCCTTCCTGTGAGCATCCAAAGCAGGTGCTTCTGCTGCCTCCTCTAGGCTGCCTGAGAAACACCGTTAGCTATTACAAGATTTATAAAATGCTATGATAATGTAGTCTTTGCTCTCAGACAGATTCACTGACCATGGATCTGAAACTTAAGGCCTATGGTTGAAGACAAACTGAGTCATGAGAGAATTTTAAATAGATAAACCCGTACGTCTTCATATGGTACCTTCAACATGGATTACACCTCTTTAATATGTCCCATGACTCAAGCAGCTTAATATGGGTTATTTTAGGGAGCTGCTGAATCTAGCAGCCTGGTAGAGGAGAGGCTGCTGCGTATCCATGCCCCCAAGTTCAATCAGCAGCAAGACTGACCATGTATTCCTGGTAGGTGCGCACACAAATATGCGTATACATTGCACATACACACGTGGCTGGTCACACAGAGCAGCATTGACGGTGCTCAGCACTCACACAGATACAAACAGCACCAACAGCCTCATCATGTACCCCTCTCTGGCTAACGAGGGTGAAGGTGTGTTGTTGGGAAATACATATGCACTGTGGATCCATCCAGTAGCTGCCCCGGGGGTCCCTTGTTCCCCCTGTGTGCTGGCACCCAGGCAGGTGAGCCCCCGAGCCCCCAGCCCCGCTCCGGTTGCTGATGCAAGCCTCTCACTTGCACAGACACAGTGACTGGGCTGAGATACGCAGTCCACCTAGTAGCTGGATCTTCACTTTCCCTAGTTTGCCTCCCACAGAGATAAACACACACGCACACAAACTCATCTTTCAGGCAATTCCCAGATTCCACAGTCTCTCCGTCATTTGGCCTGAACCTCTTGGTCCCTCTGAAAGCATCCTTGCTCCTGGAGGCACAGGCAGCTGGCTCCCAAACCATCTACTTGCTGGGCAGTCTGGCTTGATAGTCATTAGTGATCACACCCTCACTTGCTGCTGGCACTCCAGGAACAAACACACACACACACGCAGAACTGAGAGCACCTCATGCAGGAAAGCCGTTAGAGATAGAATTTTGTAAGAAGTTAGGACAGACTGCACTGAGAAGGTGCAGGGCACTGACAAGACAGCAAGACGACTGTACTGACCTTCTTACATGCATTACGCCATATTCTCCCTTAACAGCCCCATAATAAATCAAACCTGGACAATGGGGCGGATGGCTCTCCTGTGACAGCCCTGGGGGGGGCCAGGGCAGGGGCTCTGTTTCTCTGATGGCGTTACTGGGGCTCCCCTACCCCAGTGTGGAGATGAGCCTTTGATGGGCTGATCCTGATCCGTTCACCAGTGGTGGCCCTGGGTGTAGTTGAGTCAAGAGTATTATTCAGGTGTTGCTCTGTGCTCTTTTGTTTGTATGGAAGCACACTTTTTATAACCTAACCTAAGAGGAGCAATTTAAGCCAGCTTAAGGACGAGCAGCTGGAAGGGAGGGTATATGTTCTTCACTCAAGCCACATGTTCCTGCTGTCTTGTGCTATTGCTAATGTTTGTGGAGCAGATCAGGAAACAGGTACTATTAAATTATCTTGTAGGGAAAAATGGCTAGGAGAAGAATGGAAGCCATCACAGGAGAAATAAAAAGTAGATTTTATGCCTTTAGCTTGAAAGTGAATGAGGAAACATCAACCTGAGAGGTTCTTTTAGAAACTTGAAGTATTTCCCACCCCTGATGTCAGATACGTCTCCAGATCCTGATTTTTCTTACAGTAGTGTTAAAAAGGAGCTGAGCTGTCTTGAAAGCTAGCTTCAGTTGTGGGTGCTGAGCATCTCTGAATCTGGGCTTAGAAGTCTGAGAGGCACCCAGCCCAGATGTGTATCCACTTGCATAAATTTAAATCTCTCTATGGTCGAAAGGCAAGGATAAATGAATGGGCACCAGTGTATTAACAGGCTGATGAGGATCTCTGAATAACAAGTCTGCGGGGAGAGCCTGCTGAACACCTGCAAGGAAATCTTTCAGTCCAGCCCTGCCCCTTAATGTTTTTGAAGTCTTTCTCCATGACCCTCTCTTGCCCACACAGAAGGATAATTTCCCAGAGACACTTATGCCACTTCCTCCCTCAGGAGGAATATTTGATCAAATCTGTGCAAACAGTTGGTCAAGAATCTTTTTTTTTTTTTGTATTTTGTTTTGGGTTTTTTTTAACTATCTCTCTTTGTGTACTTCTGTAGCGTGAAACCTTTTTCTCAACAACCTTATGCTGTACAGCCTCCACTGCCATTACCAGGTAGGTAAGGAAATGCAGTTCTTTGCTTGGAAATGATATTCCAACTTCAAACATAGCCAACACTTTAAAAGTTTTAAAATTAATTTTTTAAGATAATTTTTAAATTTATTTAAACATTTCAGTGAGCCCCAAATTAATTTTTATATGATTTCCCCATATCACCCATTCCCATCCTTTTACCAAGAGAGCTGAAGCTTTTAAATTTTGTTTTATTTTAAAAAACATTTTTTTCCCATTTTAGGTTAATTGTTTTGGGGTTGCTTTTCCTTCTGGCTCAGCAGAAAATAAAAGTTTACGTATCTCTACTGTTCTTCCACCATGCTGCATATATGCAGTGTATGAACACTGTTTTCCATTGTAACATGATTGCCTTTCCCGTTTCTCATTAAGTGGAACAACAGATGTCTTCCTTCTCAGTTTCCCCGTTTTGAGAGATCAGTGGTCATGTTAATGGTGATGCTTCATTCTGATACTAAAGCAGTTTATTTCACTGCTCGTTTAGGGCTCAGTCTAGGTCCTTGTAAAGTTGCTGAACATGTTTTCTCTGATGTCAAAATCAGATAGATGTCTTTTACATCATTAACAACCCTGACAGTGCTGTCTTTGCAGAGGGTAACTGAACAAGCCATTTAGAGGACAGGTAGAGCGAGGACCTTTTGAATGATATTTTTACATGATGTATGAAAAAAATGTAATTAGCTTTGGCAACAGGTACTTTACTGGAAAGCTGTTACCAACTTTTCTCTTTCTAAATTCTGTTATATAAATCCTGTGTGCTTAGGGTTTGAGTCTCCTACTGGCCTCTCGCCTTCCCCATCAGCACCAGCTTGGCAAGGACGAAGGGTTGCTAGCTCCAAACTTTGGATGTTAGAATTCTCTGCATTCTTGGAACAACAACAAGACCAGGACACAGTAAGATACACACCTGACTTCCACCCCTCATTAATTTTTGGTCTTCAGGTAGCTCCTGTTCATCGTGGATATGTTATACTACTGTATGTGCATGGAAATACTTGCTTCATTGCTCTGCTGAGAATAGAAAGCCATCTTTGGGAAACACAAGATACCCTTCTCTTAGAGGACAGAATTGCCTGTAGCAATGTAGCCAGCTCTGTGCCATGTGCTTCTGGCCTCCCTTTCCATGGTCATGGATGTTCACATACCAGAGCTCAAAGCACTGAGGCCACAAGACAGTGGTGCAGCCCCTGCCGGGCTATCTAACTGTCCTGTTCAGCCTTGGAGGACAGACCCAGAATCAGATGATAGTAAGATCACATGAAGCCACATATTTCTCTGGTGTGCTGGGAACTGAAATTTGGGGGCAATTGGGATTTGCATCAGTGTGTTTCCATGGTGCCACCTATAAAATGGAAGTAGTAAGATTTGCCTGTCTCTCTAAACCTTGTGATACTGCATCTTGAGACATACATGGGTGATGGGTCAGTTACATTTCTTCTGTCTGAGATAGGAAAGTTCAGAAAAGATGACAGTATTTGGCTGGTACCTTGCTGTGGGATTTCAGGCAGCTTTTCATAGGACAGGAACATTAATGTTTGAGTGACCTGTGACTCGGGTTATTTCAGGCTATATAGCAGAAGCGTGAGGCAGTGGTTTAGGAGTGAATATAGAAAAAAAACCCAAAAAGTTTCAGAAGAAGCAAGAAGCGTGGATGTATTGACAGGAAAGAAAGAACAGCATGAGCTGGTATTGGCAGAGATATTTCTGCTAATACTTCTGCTCTTTCAGAAAGTGCTGTCAAATCTTCAGCGACTTCCAGCGGTCTTCTGTGAAAAGCCGTGCATGTTCAGTATGTACTGAGTGGTACTGAACGATGTCCTAATTCCATGTTTTTCCTCTTCTTGCAGTATAACAAACACCTGTTTGTGCACATTGGGCAGTCAAGCCCCAGCTACAATGACCCCTACCTCGAGGCAGTGGATATCCGGCAGATCTATGACAAGTTCCCTGAGAAAAAAGGGGGCCTGAAGGAGCTCTTTGAAAGGGGGCCAGCTAATGCCTTCTTCCTTGTCAAATTCTGGGTAAGGGAAGGACCCTTTATAGGGTAACCATTTGCTATAAACTTCTCACTTTAGAAGCAGTGGCCTTGCTAGCTGTTAGAAGACTGCTCCCTCCCAACAATTTTTCCCTGTGCAGGCAACTTAATACAGCCACAACTGTCACTGGAGATCTTCCCTTGACTGCAGAAGGCACTCCTTCTGGCCTGGAGCAAGATGTGTCTTTCACAATGTCGTCTTGTAGAGCTGTTCTTGACTAGCGTCTGGAGATTTTATTTGCTAATGGTGACTTGGGCCCTTTAAAATTTTTTTTTATGTATAAGAGAAGAATTCAGAGGAAATTATTCTTTGTGTGCCCTTATGTGTTCACTTCTCTCAGTGTTGAGTAACTTCTTAGTCAGAGGCAACATTTTTCCATCTCTTCTTCTATCTCATTAGCTGCATTTTGTGTTACTCAAGTACTAATAATTTACAGATGCATATTTACTGCAGGCACAAGGACAGACAAAAGATAAGAGAGACATATAATTAAATTGGATTATGCTGACAATATATTACTGAAATGACTTCTGGTAAGTTGGCAGAAATCAGCCTGGCAAAAGCGTACTCACTCAATTTGGATTTTTGTGAGTTAGCTGATATTTGCAAAAACCGTGCCATTGTGCTTCAGGGTACAAACAAAATAGTTTCGGTGATCGATATTATCATATGTATTACAAAATTAAGAATAATAGCAGCTTGGGGCAGTTGCACGCTAGATGGCTGAGGGAATGCGTAATGGGATTTGGAGCCTTTCACCTTGAGTTTACCACTTATAATTCAATCCCAGGTCAGGAGTGAGATGATGAGAAATGAACTTTCATAGCTTGTATGTACACTAGAAAACCTCTTAGCTGGTGCTTTCAGGAGAAGGAAGAGTTAACTTAAGTGCCTTAAGATACAACTTCCCAGCTGTCCCAAGCCTAGCGTTTCCAGAAGTGAGTTGGAGAATGTTGGCTGGGAATCTGCTGTTCAAGTGTCTGGTGCTTAGAGCATTAGTTGCTGGTGCTTCTTGGAGACACGTAATTTTACTACCCACAGACTGTGTGCTACCGAGCTGGGCCCTTCGTGGGATTAGCCTCTGTCAGGGTACAACAGAGCCTGCTTGGGAAGGTTGAAACTAAAAGTAAGAGACCAGCCCTGTTCTGGGTGGAAGCGAAATACTTGGGAGAGGCGGCAGCACCTGGGCTGAGAAGGATGTCCTTTGGTAAAATCTGGGTAGTGATGGCCCTACTAGGAGCTGTCTGGAAAAGGAAACAGAAGTCTGATGCGACAAAAGGAAGGAAAAAGGGTAAGAGGGGATAGCTTCTAAGAAATGGTCCTTGGAAAAGTAGGAGCTGAGAGCAGCTTCCTGCTGTGGGGTAGGGATCCCAGGAAACTTCATGTCAAGGTGAAGAGCGCTGGCTCCCATGTGGTGTCACCCTGAAGTGCTTTGGAAATGTCAGGAACAAAAGGAAGAGATCAGAAGGAGATGTTATATAGAGAGAATAAACCACTTTGAATTCCTTGACTTAAGGAGAGAGAAATCATAATGAAATAGTGACCTAGTACAATTCTGGTTTTAGTTATCAAAACCGTTAGTGTGCTTTTGTGCTTGTGGGGTTGGATTTCGGGATTGTGTTTGTTTTTTAATAGCAGAAGGATAAATGTGGCCTGTGCATCATGTCTGACCAGCCTGAGTTAGGCTTTTGACGGATTTACATGGTGGGATGTTTGACACTTTCTGGGCCCATGCGAGGTGCCTGATGTTCGGAGGGTATCAGCTCGCTGAAATTGGGTTTGCATAAAGAGATGTGGTGTAGGATTTGACACACCTTTACTGCAATGTATATATGATGTCCTGGGGCTCTGCATGTGTACACTTATAATGACAGTGATATTTCTGGGCTTGGTTTAATATTTTGACTTTCTGTTTTGGGGTTTTTTTTTGGTACCATTGCATTGTTGAATCCCATCTGGAGAGTTAATAGCAGGTTTTATTTGTGAAACACTATGGGCTGTCACTTACAAAGAAGCTAAGTTTGCAATTAAGTCATTGATTGAATGGAAGCTTCTCAGACATTTAGGTAGTAAATAATTTGATCTTGTATTTGTTCCTCAGTATAGACAGTAGTAGGGAATGAAAACACCATTCCTGATGCCATATTCTGCATGAGAAAGGATTGGGGCACTTTTCTGATTTACACTGTTTCACAAGAGAACTTAAATTATTCCTGTTGTAAGATTTCAGCTAGGATCTCTAAGGCAATACAAGTAAAGCACTTAAAAAACCCCAAACTTTTGGTCCAGAAAATATGGACTGTTTTTAGGAAAACTACAAATCTTTTTGTTGCAAAACCTTGTGTTCAACATGGCTGAAATATTGCGTTAATGCAGTCTTATACTTCAAGCACGTGAGCCATGCCTGTAATGACTGTGCTACGTGTCATGGGACTTCCTAAGTTCGCTGTATTGCAATAGAAGTGTGTGGTGCAACCCCCACACCAATAAACACTTCTCATAGGTAAGGCAATGTGTTTTAAAAAACAGTTTAACAGAAGAAAACTAGATTTCGGCTGAGATTCTTATACCCCTCCGCATTTTCATGCCTCTGTAACAGTATATGCTAGGGTGCTTTTTCATTTTGCTGCCTGATTGCTCTGGACAGCTATAGAAATATACTATTGATGTCCAGAGATATGCTGGATAAAGCAATTACTACACTGTTGAATTTATAGCATCATTTTAGGATGATGGTATTATCCAAAAGCAGATTACTGATAACCTTAAACTTGGTGAGTAGAGTTAAATACTTGAAGGGGGTATTTTGAGACATGAAGATATGATTGATTTTTCAGAGATTCTGAATTGAAGTGGTGGTTTCAGGCGACAAAGACTTCAAAAATCAAGGCATTGGGTAAATTGATTTTGTATATGTGTAGTTTTAGGGTTGAAGAACACGAGCCAGAAACCTGCTGTTGCTGCACTAAGCAGTGAATATACCAGATGATCTCTTGTGCACTTCTAAACACTGGGGTTGAGGTTTCTTGACATCACTGATAGCACTTAGGATCTAGTGTGACTGAGAAAGAGGTGTTCGTGTTTGTTCAATGATGCTTCAAATTATTTATACAATAGCTAAAAGTTGATTAGTTTGAAACATAACCAGAGTTTGCAATTCTTCCTTGATTTTGGCATTGGGAGTTTGGTACAATGAACTAACTCTTGGACTTGGATCGGCAGGTCGCGTATGACATCTGTGTGACATTTCTCTGTGCTCCAAGTGCATTCTAGCACACGACAATGAATGTGAGACGTTGGCCTCCCAACACATGGGCAGTGACAGCTCTGCTCTTTTCCAGTGTAATATTATCTCTACCACCTGTTAACTTGGTTCTCCCCATGAACTCCTCCTATATGCATTGTTATTAATAGTTTGGGGAAGAGGCGTTTTCAGGGCTTTGCACATTAGTAGAATGGTGCACTTGCATCTTAAAATTTCAGAAGTTGTGAGACTCTGGGTGGAAGATAGAAGGAAAATGACAAACCAGGAATTCAGGACGAGCAGTACTTTGTCCAGAGCAGCCATCTGCAGAGGGGTGGATCAGGGGAATTGCTTGGGAGACCTTTCCTGCCAATGATGAATATATGTAGTAATTTCTTCTCCTCGGTGATAGGCGAGCTGAACCAGTCAAATCACTGAGTGTTTTCTTTCCAGTAAATGAATGACACTTTTGTGTAAGGGGCTGAAGGGGTGGGCCAGAGACTGCTGTCCTGCACTTGGCTTCTCTCCTGTGGCAAGCAGATCCAGTCAAAACAGCAGCAATGCAAATTCCGCTCAGCACCCTGTCCTGACCACTGTATGCCTTCAGTCCTGACCTGGCAGAAACTGGTTGGAGAGCAAGGAGATGGTAGTTTGGTCTCCATGTCCATTCTGTCCTTGGCACTCCTTCTGAGGCAGCAAACGAGGCAGCAAACAAGGCAGCAGCTAGCAACAGAGATTTTTATTGTCTTTGCACATTTTTACTGAGAATGGATCTGACAGCCCATTAATTTCACCTGCAGTCACCAACACCACCTCCTACCAGTTGCTGCCTTATATAAAGGGACTCTGGCAGTGGCACTTCTTTCACCAAAGTTATTCCCCAGTGTTCAACAGTATAGAGGTTGTTGGCAGCAAAAAGCAGATTGAAGGACTGAATTGCTGAGGGAATCTGTCTCCTGGGTGTCACAATAACACACTCCTGGGTGGCTAGCTAGGTCACAGCTACCCATACTGTTGGCAAGGCCTTCTGCTATCTTTGGCTAGCTTGGAAACTCTTCCCTTCCCCCTTTCTTGGAGGCTGAAGCTGCAGTGGCACAAGTTTTGGACTGATTTTCAAGAATTGTTCAGCATATGCCTTTCCATTGACCACGTGGGACCTGTGTGCGAGATTTCAGCAAGCTATGGTTTCTCATGGCATTTAATGCCATTTGGACTCTTGTCTAATCATTGCTTTTCAAAGCCTCAGGTAAGCTGAAGACTGATCCTCAAAGGTCACGTTTCCCTTTGTGAAGAGTTTCAGAGAAATTTTGATTCACAGCCTCATCCTAGTGGGATTGAGGCCTTTCTCGGTTATCAGTTGTGAAACTCACTCCCACCAAAGATCAGACAAAAGTGTTGGCTTAGCATATGGTTAGGACAGTGAACAATGCCAGCTCTTCTGTAAGTGTTTCTTTCTTGGGGTTGCAGAAGCTGAGTGATACACTCAAGCTCATCAGAACTGTTTTCAGCAAAGCTGCTAAGAAACTCAGACAACCAATGTGATTTGAAAAAAGAAGTAATACTAGCTTGTTCAGGGTTATTATGTCCTTCCCTGAACAAATCTCTTCTCTCTAGAAATCTTGTCTTGTAGGTATTTAAAAATTCTGCTTACTTCTCTGGAAAGAAGGAAATCTCAGCTCTTTCTCCCATAACAGGCAGATCAGCTCTCTTGCATGCAATATGCAGATCTCTGAGATGTGCTAGATCACAGATACCTCAGTGATTGTAGTTTCAGCATGTCTGGAAGTCATCAGGCAAGCTATGGGCAAGTGTGTCACCTATGCTGAGCTTCCACAGTAAGTTGGATGCACCCCAGGCACATCAGATTGCCGTTATGCTAGAGTGTGCACAGGTTTTTGCATCTAGAGCTTCTTGGACAGAAAGCAAGAACCCTGACTTTGTCAGATAAAGTAATATGGTCCAGTTGGTGGCTCATAACTCAGATTTAGCTTGTAATTTGCCTCATCTATTTGATCTCCTACCTTTGCCTTAGAAGAGACAGAGAACAGCTGTTTGAGTGCTGGACACCACCCAGCTAGCCGAACGCCGCTGCTGTCCCTGCAGCAGTCCCACCCTGTTGCTAGCAGGAACCTGGGGAACAAGGCAGCTCAGCCCGTTGGCTACAGACTTCCCTAAATCCTGACTATGTTTCCTTTGGCTGCCTAGGCTGGGGTAAGGAATGTATTCAAGAGTTATCTCACTTGTTGGGTGTACTAGTGCATTTGCCAGTGAAGGGCTGAAGCACCTAGGTTCTAGTCTCCAGGGCAGAATCGCATTCAGTTATGTATTCAACAAGTCTGTGCATTCCTAGACTATAAAGTGAAGATTAGCCTTCCTACCTGATGAAGTGCTGGGTAGATGTATTTCCTTGAAGTCATAGTCACCGCTATTCCCTTGCATCTTTGAGGGATGGAATGTACTGGACAGAGGAAAGCAGACCTTTCTTTGCTCACCTTGGGTGCTCACCCCAGGTTTGGGTGTGCTTTGGCACAAGGTTTTCTCTAGAGAAAGGAACTCTTGAAAGTAAAGAGCGGAGTCCTTTCCCCAAAGCAGCAATGTGGCTTCTAGTCCTGATGACCTAGATGTTTTGAAGGGGTTATAGGAATCTAGGCATGGAGGCCACAGCGGTTTTAGATGTTAAGTTAAAAGCAGTAGTTCTTTTGGCCATTAAAGACCCTATGATGTGCAGTATGATATAGCCCTGGTGCAATCCTCAGAAGTTTAACTGCATCCATTAGTGATTTACCTCAATGTTCAGTTAGAATTTAGAAGTTAATTTGGCCATGGCAGATAACAGTGTCCTTGCTCAATTTTCTGCCTTGATTCTCTTCAGGAGGTAACCATCTCTATAGCAGGAAAAGCCAACAGATTTGAGTTCCATGCCTGAGCAGTTCTTTGGTCACATACTCATGTACTTCATTGCCATTTTCAGTTTATATGAATAAACCAGGTTGCAAATAATTCAAGAGCAGGTATGTGTGTGCTAAGTAATCTCTGGTATGGGGGCAGTAAGTAACTTCCATGAGTGGGTTGGAACCAGCAGATGTAAGTAAGTAAATAAGCAGTAACTGTAGTGCTATCAGTACCTGTCTGAGGTGCTGCAGCTCCATTTTCCTGCCAACGTGAACTGAAGCCCTCAGCTAGCTGCTACTGTCATTCCCTGGAGTTGCTGAAATTCCATGTATGTATGTATGTACGTTTATGAGCTGAGATTTTCAGAGGTGACAGAAGGAGGTGGGTGCACAGCTCTCGTTGACTGACCACCCTTAGACATGTCTGACAGTCCTAGCCCATAATATGGGACGTGCTTTAGAATAAAAGGAGCAGTGTAAGTGTCAGGGAGTTCCAACATGACCCCATTGCTTCACTGCAACAGGCCTTCCAGGAACCTGATTGTACATAATCGTAGTGAATGGCAATGACTGCTTAATTCAAACAGTATTACCATAATTTTATCTACTGCCAAATAGTTTGATGTTGATTAATTACATGTTAACTAGCTGTGAAATTCTAGTCTGGTCTTTTGATGGGAGACTTGCCAGATTGTGGAGGCACCTAGAGTGGGTTCTTAGGGCTAGTGAAGCTCTCCTCATGAAGTGGAACTAGCACCTTTCTGTTTTGCCTCATTGACTGCACCTACCTTTTAATTTGCCATTAAGAGTTTAGGGGAATGTAACCTTAACTTTACTAGTGAGACCCTGAAAATGTTTGTCTCCTTCTGCAGTGAGAGCCTGTGCTGTGTTTATGTAGCAGTGGTCTGACCAAGCTTCTGTAGCCTTGACCTTTTGTTTTTTTGACTCAGCGGGACAATTTCTTTGGGAAAGCAGAATTGGGTCCATATGTTGTGTTTATCACCCCAAAGAGAAATAGCTGAACAGTATTGTGAAGGACTCCTATTTTAGTTACTCTTTGGAGAAGGGAAGTAGTTAATCTTTATTCAGACAGCTGGAGTACGGGTCAAATAAACAATACAGTTAGTTGCATTGATGTGTAAATGACTTACAGTAACACAACAAAGATCTGAACCAGAATAGAGTGGCATTGCTACTCTCTAATACATGTGCATTTTGTGGCACAAACAAAATAGCTGCATAACTATAGTGGGGAAAATTTGATAGCAAGGACTTCAGCATGACCATAATAATTCATTTGGCAACCGAATTATGATTAAGTCTGTAAAGCCTGTGCCTTGTTCCTATTAATACCTGTGCTACCAGGTTAAAGCTAGCCTCGATTTGCCCACATATGCTACTGCAGTGTAGACAAACCATCGGAGTGTAACACTGCATTACAGTCGTTTAGGTGGTCATGACAATGTAAAAGCTTCCAATCTTCCTCCAGCTGTTGTTTCCAAGTCTTGCGCAAAAGTTACTGCTACCTCAGTGGTGTAAATGTGAATGATGTAAAATGATTTTTAAAAGAGTTTGAAATCCAGATTGGTTTACTGATATATTTTAATACGTGTGCCCAAATCTGTTTTCAGCTCAGTGAAGAGACAGAAAATTATGGGGGCAAAAAGGGATAAGTTGTTAAGAGAAGTCAGGAACCTATTCAAAACAGCTGGATAAATTGTTTTGGGAAGCTATCTTCTGAGGAGAAGCAAACATGAGAATAAAGTAATTGCCAGCTTTGTAGGACTATCTCCTGATAAATCAGAGGATGCTTTTGAATATATAATATGCAGGAGATGACAAATTTAGGAAAACATAACGGGATGAGTGCACAGCTAGTGTAAACTGGTATGAATGTATTACGCATGTGGGGCTAAGCGTAGTTACAAGGGTTGAAGATCTGTCACTACTTCAGAGGGAGGGGTTCTACTTAAAAGGGAGAATCATAGAGGAGACAAGCCATTATGACAAATGGATTTTATTTCATCCATAATCTGTGGTGAAAATGGCACAACTGTTAAGGATTTTTGTAGAAACTGTGTGAAACAACACAGTCATTTTGAAGATTGATTTGTGATCATGTATCTAAATACTGTGCTGTTACACTCTCCATTAAGAGTGGAGTCAGCTGAGTGAAAGTTGTATGTCCATCCCTAATGCTGTCAGCATTGATGCAAACATCAGGGCATTCTGTCATCTTGCCTGGACTGAATCTTTGTCCCAGTAGAATTATCTGAATGCTACAACTGCTAGTCTAGGAGATAGCCCAGGAGATGCATTGCCTGCTTCACTTCATGAAAAACGTATCCTAAATCTGTCTTTCACTTGCTTCTGAGAGTTGTACTTGGAAAAACAATTATGGTAATTTGATTTTATTGGTTTATTTGCTTGGATCTTCTGTGGCATCATGTATCTAATGCAGATGGTAGTTTTTCTCTAGGTGGAAATGTGTGTGCGCAATGCCCCAGTGGCAGCAATGCCCCAGTGTTGTGCTAATGGAACCGAATTTTCTGAAATAAATGGGGGGATGGTTTACTTTATTTCCTTTACCATATCCTCCTTCACGCAGCTGAAGTGGCGAGTTAACAGCCATGGAAATTGGATTGAATGGAAATACTGGACATTATTACATAGCTGCTTTTCCTGCTAGTGCTTTTGGCATCACTATTGACAAAATGATGAATTCTTCTGTGACAATAACTCTGTGTGATGAGAGCTTCTGGTGAGTGTTGTGTACAGAGATGGCCCAGCTCAACTGTCTAGGGGCAAAACTTTTAACTTGAAAGGAATGACCACAAAGCGTGGCTTCTAGCAAGTCACTCAAACCCAGAATTCGCTAGAAGAAGCAGTCCTGCCTTCTGCTTTCCCTATTGCTGCCCATCCTCCCAACATGTTCTTTGTCTGAATATACACAGGTGCTTCTGAATCAGCTCAGGGAACTGAGTCCACTGAGAACTAACTGAGCAGTTCCTCAGTGAGCCTTACAATAGATCTACAGAGACATTTGTGTCAGTGCAGGAGGAATGGGGAGGCACAGACTGCTCTGGGACAGTGAAACTGCTCTGTCTTGGTGTCAGGACCAGCCTGGTGTGATCAAACTACAACTCTGAGGTGTAGTTTCCTAAAAGGCTCAAGCCAACCTGACTATGTTCTATCAAAATAGGCAGTTTTTGTGTCCTCAGCTTCTGTGTCTCACCTCTCCCAGCCCTTGCAGCTTTATGGAGATCCACATGAGCTTTCTTGTCTGACTGAAGACCAACCCACCAAACCCACAACAAAATTTGTTTTGGCTGGGATCAGCCCTCTCATCTGGCTAACCACAGAGTCCTACAATTGCTAACAGCGGCACAAAGGCAGCAGCAAGCTTGTGTGGCTACAGATGGGGAGAAGACTGGACTGGCACTTTCTAGATTGACTTAAATCTCTTGTGAAATTACTACTTAAGAGAAGTAAGCGAACAGTATTATCTCATGGCAGAGAAGAGACAGTGTTTTGTATGGCAAAGAAAAGGGGGATTCATTACTGAGGTGCTCCAGTTCCAAGGCTAGCATTGCTTGTCCTAAGCACTGCCCTAGAGCTCGAATAAAAAACCCTCACTGACATCAGCTAAGAAAACCATGCTAGAATGGCATCTAATGCAGTCCTATCCACACTGCAGCCAGTGTAGCAGGAATACACTTTCTTCAGTTCCTGTTTCCCTTGGTTCAGCAGGAAGAAGAGAGTAGTCTGAAGTAGCCTATGGGACCTGATCATGGCTCTTCTGCTGATGTGAGCTGGCACCTGGGCTGGTGGAGTACAGAGAAGCTCGCTCCACCCTTTCAGTTTTGACGGGGCTGAAGCTGAGCTCGGCATTCCCAGGCACCAGTTGTGTTTTCAGAGCCTAGGGGAACTGCCTCTTCCTTTCATAAGTGTGGTTTGAATGACCCCTGGTGGAAGCTTCAGACAACCAGGCTTTTTAGGAGTTAGGTCCCAACATGAAGCTTCAGTTGGCCAACGTCAGGAACCCACATTTGAAAACTGTGGCTGCTAATGGAGATGGGTTTGTGTTCAGGTGGAACTGGGCTGGATCCATCAGTAACCTGCCTTCCTTATGGGCATCACGTCTACTTACATTCTTCATATCACAGTACCTGAGCCTAATGTGTGTGCGTACTCACACATTTCTTCATTCCTTCTCTCTGCTCTGTCTCTTTCCCCTTACCTACATATACAGGGTGGAAAAGCTTTATTACAGTTGCTGTACCCTTATTTTTCCTCCTTAGAGAGGCAGCGCAGTGTAGCCTGTCTGTTGCATTGCCCTGTCTCTACATTGCCCTCCTGTCTGCTGTCCACGAGCTTTGTGAGTACCTCCATGCTGTCCTACACTGTTCAGTTATGGTAAATATCAGCAAAGGCAAGAGGCTGTGTCATATATTTTTAATGTTCAGAGGATATTCCACCAGATTTCCCCAATGTGCATGCAAATCCCCACCACCACTTTCTGAAGAAGGAACTGGATTTTAGTGCATACTCTTCATATTTCCCCTGCTTGCTTGATGCACATTGGACATTCCAATATCTTACAATCTTGGCTACACAATCTAGGTGAAGAAACACCACAACCATCTATTGATAACCATCTATTTTTCTTGCCTTTTTTTTTTTTTTTTTGGCAGGCTGATTTGAACACCAATATTGAAGATGAATCCAGATCTTTCTATGGCGTTTCCAGCCAATATGAGAGCCCAGAAAACATGGTCATTACATGTTCCACCAGAGTGTGTTCCTTTGGAAAGCAGGTGGTGGAGAAAGTGGAGGTAGGGAGCAGATACCTGGGCGCAAAGTTCTCTCTGGCTGCTGTTTTGTCACTTAAGTATTTGCATCCTGCATGTATCTCGAGGCAAAATATATCCCATGCTGCTTGTCAGGGGGATGGATGCCATAGATTATTATTTCTGAGACATGCAGGTGTGAGATTGCTCCAGCCTGCAACATGGCCTTGTCTCAGGACTTAATTGAAGGTCTGGTAGTGTTTGCTACTTTTTCCTTAAATCTCAGTTTCTGAACACATGTGAATATGTAAGATTCTCAGCTCCGGTGATTCTCTCTGGTTTTTTTGGGAGCAAAGAAAAGCTAGGAAACCTGGACCTTTGTTTTGTCCAGAAAGTGTCCAGAAAGTCCAGAAAGGTGAAAACAAACTGGCAACACCTTGCTCTCATCAGTGTTTTTAAACAGATAATTTATAGACTAGAGCCATTAATTACTAGACTGTTAATAATTTACAGAATATAGTCTTACGGTTTTATGGGGCTTATCTTAGTGCTTGTACACTTACAGCTCAAGCAACAGTGGAGCTGCATAATTATGCATATATCTGGCATTGGAGAGGTTGTTTCTGATGCCACATTCAGCTGCCAAGAGAGCTGCTCTGACCTGCTTCCTGCTGCTGTTTTTCTCAAGGAGCCTTTATATGCAAGAGGAGCAGCAATGTGCAGAACACCAGGTGTTCTCATGTAAGCAGTCAGTTCAAGCTACATCCTTCCCCAAGACCTGTCTCCAGTCATATGATAGACCTGCCTGAAATCTGGCTATGTATTTGCATGGTGGGATAGATAGGCCAAAGAGGTGTCACAGTGCACATGAAAGGAGACCAAGCTCTTGGGGTGAAAGGAGGTAACGGGAATTTAAAGGTCTCCTGTGAAATGACAGAATCCAGCCTCAGTTTATGTTCAAAAGAAGATGAAATATATGGGAGCTAAGATGTGAATATGAACAAAAAAATCCCTCTGTGTAACATGGGCCAGACCCTCTCCTAAGGGGAAGCGGGGATACTACGTTCTCTCGCACAGGTAGTCCTTTCCAGCTGTGAAGCATCCTGAGCATACAATTATCATAACTGCTAGGAGCTTCCTGGTCTTGCTAAACTAATAGTTTTTAACTTTTCAGTTTATTCACACCTAGTATTTCTGCAGTAGAGATGCAGACCTTACTGTAGTATAGCTGTCAATTGGTCTGCTCCTCTTAGTTACTCTTCACAGCACCTTGGCATTTTGCTGCTTGTGAGCTGGAACCCACGGTTTTAAAGAAAAAAGAAATCAAGCTGAAGAAATTAGAGGCCTCGAGGAGACTGACCTGGGTGCAAAGTACTGTAGAGGAATGATTAATCAGCTCATTACTGTTAGTAAAATGACTTGAAAATGCCATTGTAATTTTTCTGTTCTGAATCCCTGTATGTGATTTATGCTACTCATGTGAGAACATTAGCTCTATGTGCCCCTTTTGTGTTTTGCATTGCAGACAGAGTATGCACACTACGAAAATGGACACTATTCCTATCGCATTCACCGTTCCCCTCTCTGCGAATACATGATAAACTTCATTCATAAACTCAAGCACCTTCCTGAGAAGTATATGATGAACAGTGTGCTGGAGAACTTTACTATCTTACAGGTGGGACTTTCAACTGTTTTCGTTGGAGCTTGGAAACATGTAAGCCCCATGCAGGAGTTCACTGTTGTGAGTCAAAGCAGATTTCCTTTTACAGATCAGCATCTAATTGAACTTAGTATCTCTCACATGTATTGCACCTCAAGACCATTTATGGAGTTCTAGAGATAGTAACTCATGCAGAGAAGCAACAGAGAAGAATTTGAGAGAACTGAGTAAGAGAGAGAAAAAAAGAAAGATAAAGGGAGGAGAAGGATGCAAAAGTCAGTGAAGGAAATGCTTATTCCACTATTGGACAAATGTTGAGGTCCTTTCTATGCCCTGGACCTTTTTGCAAGGTAAAAAACCCCAAGAGCACTGTTAAGTGGCTGTATAATTTTGTCATGGGGAGTTCTTTATGAACCAGGTAGGGGGAAAAAATAAAAAGTTGTTTCCTCATGACCATCCTGAACCTGGAAAGAATATGGAGGCATTTAAAGGAAGGGGCATGTTGGGGGAAGCTCTGTGACACTAAGGGATTGCTGCAATCTCTAGGTAGGGCAGTACTAGAAGGCTACAGCAACCAGATTTGCATTAGTGACTATGTTATATACCAGGAACCTTTCCAGGCTCAGATGCAGCCTAAATTTGGGAAGAGGGCAAAGACAGCTTAGAAGGTGGATTTTCGTAATGGACTGAGTTCTGTGCTCGCCTCTACAAGATGCGTCACAGATCTTCACCCAGAGAACATGAGGCTGGGTAAGTAGAAGAGATACTAGCAGCTGTGTGAAAGAATGGAAATCAAGTGGTCTACATTCCATTCTCTGGAGATCCCGTGGAACTTCAGGCAACTCATTTCACTGCTCTGTGGCTCAGGTACCTCAGCTGTAAAACACAATGTTAATAATATATCTCACAGGGCTTTAGGAGGCTTTACTCTTTTGTGTTTGTACTAAGATCTTTAGCATCTGGAAGAAAAGAGGAGTATAAATGCTATAGAGGTTGGGGTTTTTTTAAAAATATGAGAAAAAGTGTGGAGGGGGCAGGGACAGAGAGATGGAAGGCTGTAATCCATGCTGAAGAACACTAACTGCTTTCTGCATGTTTCATTCCTTAGGCCGACACTTGCTATAAATTCTATGAACAAAGTTTTCATATAGTTATACTTCCTCTGGGGCTCTATGTTTTAAGTAATCTCAGGTCCTTTCCTTACCTC
Source organism: Ibycter americanus (assembly GCA_035590275.1). Classification (NCBI taxonomy): domain Eukaryota; kingdom Metazoa; phylum Chordata; class Aves; order Falconiformes; family Falconidae; genus Ibycter; species Ibycter americanus. Next base: position 8,267,351 of record JAVJGI010000060.1, on the reverse strand, counting down.
CCGTCACAAAAAGGCAGGTCTCAGGTGGGTGCGGGCACAGCCTTTTATATACTGCCTTGCAGTCCTGCTCCCTGAGCAGCAAGCTGAGCATTTTCCACCCCATACTCCCCACTGGAGAGCTGAAAAATGGTCATGCCTAATGTGAGGCATGCTGCTAGTCCTCAGTCCTCACTAGCAAAATCTGAGGCAAGTCTATTTATATTTTTTCTAGACTCTTTCATGAGCCTAGATACCCCTAATCTCACAAGCATATTTTATCTTGCTTTGCACATTGCTCTGGATCTAGCCCTCCCAAGATTTCAGAGTCCATTTTTCAGAAAAGGCTCTGATGCCTGGATGCGTGTAACTCACAACAGCCTGCAGAATAAAGGAGAAGGGTTAGTACAGCTGCAAACCCAAGCAATGAAGTAAGAAAAGAAAACAGAATAGTCCCAAAATCAGGCTGCTAAAATTAATAAGCAAGTTTGAAAACAGTTATTTTCTTTCTGTTTTCACAAGAACAGTTGGGCTTTTGTACAGTTCAAGCCTCCAGCTGGTATGTTTTTCTTCTGCAGTTGAGTTGGTGCTACTGCTGATAAAAAACGCATCTCTTCCAGCAGTAGAAAACTGCTTGAAGCTTCATCTATGGCACAAATTCAGATGACAAGAATATACAAAGTTGTGCAGTGACAAAGAGAGGGAAGCTGAGCTAGAAGCTCTGGGTGCAACATTTAGCTTGTTCCTGCCACATAGTGCAGGCAATGCATGCTTCTGAAACTAGGACATAATGGAGTCAAACCTGCAAGTCTCCTGTAAAATGAGTTATACTCTATAATTCTCATGGTCTGTGTCTACCACTGACAAGCAGGAGCAGATGGAGGGAAAGAACTGTTCATGGCTGTGATACATCAACACATGTGAGCAGGAGTGGATGTGCCACAAGAGGTGGTCTCTCTGTACCCAACAAACAAAGCAAAAAGGGATTTTCTGTGAAACACCTCTGCTGAATTCTGCAACACTGCAGGTGGGGAATAGAGGACCTAGGAGACCTGCTTCCACATAGGTGGCCACTGCTTGGTCACAGCTTTCTTTTCTACACCATGGACTCTGCTCACCTCCCTATCTCTTCACTGCATTGTAGTCCTGATGCTGTGAAAGTGCTTTGCTTGGGTGTTTGGGCACACAGACTAGGTGTTGTGGTGAGCAAGCTGTGTATCATTCCTGGTCTTCTCTGGTTTTGCCTATTACTGATACTTTGCTCTGTGTTAAATGTGTTGGAATATGTAAGCAGCGAAACAGCAGTTGCCATCTCAGCTTCTTCTCCTTTTCTGTTTAGGTTGTGACAAACAGGGACACACAGGAGACTTTGCTGTGCATAGCATATGTTTTTGAGGTGTCAACTAGTGACCACGGTGCCCAGCATCACATCTACCGGCTGGTGAAGGACTAGAGACTCTCTGCCCTGAGTCGTCCATGGGATGCATGTCTAAGAAAAAAGCCTGTGCTTGAACAACCCCTGCCCCCTCACACCAAACTGAAAAATAAACTGCAGATATTGTGTATTTTCAGAAAAGCACCTCTGAGCTGTTTTGTGATTGACAGGGTCAAATAAGTTTGTTATCCCCAGGTTTGTGCCAATGGGAAAAAGACTGAGTCAAAGAAACAGGCAAATAACTGCTTAAGGGTTTCACCACAAACAGCACCCTCTAGAATGTATTTCCCACAGAGCATGCACAGGGTGTGATCATACACATTAAAGGAGTGGTATGCACCTGAGCATACAGGTAGGGCAATGGCAGCAGCTTCCACAAGTTTGACCATATATGAATAGGTTTAAAATGTTCATGCTACCTCTGATCTGAGTGTGTGCACTCATGTACATTCATTCATAGATCAACACGTGCACAGACATGCTTACCATACATTTATATAGATGTCAGGCATCTGTGGACACATGCGTATGTATAGAGATTGCACATATAACCAACATACCTGCCTGTCTAGCTGTCCACCTTAGCAGGTGTGCAGTGACAGGCTCCTTCAACCTTCCTCCTGTTAGAGGCTGGGTACTGTTTCTCCCTCTTTCGTGCATGGTAGTGGGAAACCAACCTTTCTTTTGCCTTTTAAATGAAGGTATGCTTAGAAAACGTTAAATCACATTGTCTTGCCCAGCAGATTTCCTCCATGGATCAGGTCTGCTGACTTGACTAACTTAAAATGATTCTTGCTGCTTTTGCTTCTGTCTCCCTGCAGAGTTAGCACTGCTCTGGGAGCTAGACTCTGCTCTTTTCTTGCGCACCAGCAGAGTAATTGTTTACAGAGATCAAATTTTTCCACTTGTTAGTTGCAATGAGGCGCACAAGTATTACAAAGAATACCATTTGGCCAGCAAATTGCAGGAAAAGGATGAGAGAGAATAGTGAAAAGAGGTTACCTTTCCATGTTTCCAAGGCAATCAAACACAGTCTCTCTGCTTTACTTGTAAACTGAGGTTGTACTCAAGAGTCACTAAGAGGCAATAATCTCGGTCCCCACAATGCTGCTGCTGTGGGGGAAGATCTAGCCATTCATGTTACTCTGAGGGAAGAGGTGGATTCCATGATGCTCTCTGGCAGCTACCGAACAGGTAATTTATTGGGTGGCCAGGCATAGTCCCATGGCAGAGATCTGGATATATGGTGTTATATCTCTTTTCCACAATTCAACACAACAGCTTAGGAAACACCTCTCACACTTATTTCAGACGTTTCCATCCCTGCATGTTTGGCATAGAGAAGAGTACTCATGGGTACCTGAGTAATCTGAGATACCATCAGAAATTAAGTGTTTATTAGAATGCCAGAAGGTAAGGGCATTCAGCCACACACAGATGAAATCTGACTTCTTTAAAGAACTCATGAGCTTGTTGGTGCTCCCTTCTACAGCTTTCAGTCTGCTGGTTAAAGGGCTCTGTGGATTCCATGAAGATACTGTACAACTGTTCACACAGCATATGTAGAAGCCTGCAGACTTACATATCTCCTCCAGCTTCCTAACCATCTTCCTGTCCTTTAAAAAGTTTAGTTTCTGTATTTGAAGTTGTAAGTTGTACTTATTAAGAAGGTATTCCAGGAGTCTTCTCACAGATTGATGATTTTGTTTCCTGCACATTTAAATCTCAATTCCCTTCAAAGTTTAAATCTTCCACGCCTAGAAAATGCTCTTGCCATGTTTTATGGACTCGGATTAATCCTTTGAGTACTTGAATGTGTTAAGTTTCCATGGCTTTTTCACAAGTATTGTTGAATATTCCCCATCCTCTTACTGAAATTCATGACAAATGCTCAGCCAGTCACCTTCCAGCGTACCATCAGCATCACTTCTAGTTGGTATATTAGACTGGGGGTGAAGGAGGAAAGATTCCCTTACTGGAACACTAACACTTTCGTTTTAAAATATAATCTTATATTGTACTCAAGTATCTTCTCCAAATTCTTCCATTATGCTGGGAGAAAGCGCTGGCATCTTTCAAATCAACTTGTAGCTCTTTAACTTCCATGGGGTTCTCGGGTTCCTTAGCTTTTCCTCCCAAGGTGCTTTGGGCAATCTGCTGCTTTAGATGCTTGTTTCAACCATCTACTTTTTCACTAGCTCTTCTTCTTGACTGTGTTCACGGGCTTCCTTGTGTGTTTCACTAGCTGTGCTTTCTCTTATCCAGCTTTAAACAAATTCTGCTAAACACTGAACTTAGCTACATAATGGTAGTTTCAACCACTCTGTGCAATACTTCTGAGGAAGAGTCTGCTGATGGCTTGGAATCATCATGGTTTTATTTTGAAGCTGCTATTGAGGGCAGTTGTTCTTTGCTAGCTGGTAAGTGTAGAGAACCATGCAGTGTTTTCCTCTATGACTTAAATCCTTAGTATTCCACTGGCTCATTGTGGGCTGATAGTATTGAGTTTCTTTCTTTAAACTGTTTTCCAAAGCCTGTGTAAAACTTATTCAAGCCTATAATGCTGCCACTAGTTTTGTAATAGTTTATGACTTTAGGATTCAATATAATCTTTTCTGACTGTGATGCAGCTGGGTGAGTTGACTCCTCACAAGGAATTAACATTCAGGAAACAATAAAGAATGAACTATTAAAATTTAACTTATAAATCAAGTGAGTTAGACAAGTTTATTATGGTAAAATTTTGACATGGCACCCCCTAAAAATGTTTGTCTGAAGCATGAGTTCACATTGGTGTGGCTGTCAGCAGTTAGATGAAAAGCAAATGACTAAGATGACCTTTTAACAAAGATGACACATGACTGTGTTAACTGAGGCAAGGATGTGTACTGAAAAAGATGAGTATAGACTCATTCTCTTTTAACGTCATCAGTGGTCTGAAGGAGGGAGAAAGCAGCAAGGTAAATTAATCTGCAGATAGCACTAAAGGAGATTTTTGCAAGCGGAG
>JAVJGI010000060.1:8239655-8254988 GCA_035590275.1 Ibycter americanus | reverse complement strand
GGAGCGGGGCCGCGGCCCGGGAGGGCCATGGGGGCGACCCCCGGGCTGGCCGGTGGGCTGACAGCTCCCCCCGGCAGCCGCGCTGCCAGCAGTTCCTCCTTCCCCCCTGTGTAAAACTGGACTCCAGCGCTGCCTTTTCCTGTTGGAGCTTTTGGAAACTTCTTGCCGAGCGCTGGATGGCCGCCTGTCACCCTGCTGCCCGTGGGGCTCGGTGGGCTCTGCCTCCCTCGAACAGGCCTTCAGCTCCGGAGATGCCTGATGGGCAGAGAGCAGGGCCTGCGGCACGGCGATGCCGTGTTGTGGGGGGAGAACTAGGCTGCGAGGGTGAATAAAGCTGCGCTTCTTAGTCCTTTTATCGACTTTTGTGTTCTGTGCTTTTGCTCTGTATAGTTTTGTGGTTTAAGCCACAGCGCTAGGAATGGGGGTATCTGATTTTCCTGTCTGACTGCACTGAACTTACTTTAAGACTTGGGGGTAAGTTGCTTGGGATTTGGCTGGGAAAAAGTTGGATGTTCTTCAGAACAGCCATGAGAGTCAAATCATGCGGTTTGGTTTTGCTGTTACTCCTAGATGGGCCTAAACTTCACCTGTGGATGCCAAAACTTAACATATTATCGCAGCAAAGTTCTTAGTAACAGGTGCCACAGGTAGTTTTAATGGTTTATTTGTTAAGTTGATAGATTAAGTTCTTTATAGCCAGGGCGTATAATGGCAAAGGATAATAGCCACTGAAGAAATGCATTCATATAGGTTATATTGGTATAGAATATGGGGCCAAAGTTAGCACTTAAAAATTTTAAAAATTACAAAAGATAAATTATCAATGCAATGTGCATATGGTTGATAACACAAAGGAAAAAAAATATCAGTCCTCATAGTTCTGTGCCCTTTGCTTCCATTTTGCATTTTTTCTAAGCTCCAAGAATGAAAACTGACGGAGCTTCTGCCACCAGAACTTTCCCTTCCATATTTTTAGACCTGTGATATTCAAATTGCAAATGCTACAGACAAGGCCTTTTCTATAATGGGGCTGTAGAACTTAACAGTTTTGGGCATCCACACTTCTTTTAAAACTGCTTCTGAATGAAGCTGCATGAGAAGACCTTGGGGTCAGAATATGAATATTGTAGTATCATTTGCATTATTCAGGCAAAACTCTAAGGTTAGAATGATCCTGTTCATCTGTCTTGAGGAGAGTAGAGGGTTAACTGGGAACGTCAGTCTTATCTTAGTTGTTGTGGTTATTTTAACGGAAAATAGCCATCAGAGATGCATATCCCACAGTTTCTGCTTTCCTTGCTATTTTAAGTTATTTTCTTCCAAAGCATGCCAAACCTCAGCCTGTCCATGAGGGTATTTCCAACACAACTGTGTATTTTTAGTGTTTAACCCCTCCCTCCCCAAATACACAAACTAAAATAATGCAATAAAAAAAGTGAAATATGGCAGCAACACAAAATAAAATAGGAAAACAACATTAAGGCTGCAGCACTGGTTGGAATAATTGCTTTCAAATTTGTAGCTTGTGAAACAAGCACGTTTGCACTAGAAAATCTGAGATGCTGTCTCAGTATTACTATGTGAGAGCTGGTATGGAGTTGATTGGGCCTCAGTCAGAAGAGGCTGCTTGTTTAGAAGCAGTATGTTAAAATTCCTGTTGCATTCGTGTTTTACAATTGAAAACCCATCTCAGTTTTTCACTGTTGTCATGTTTCAGAATCGTGCTGTTTGCAAGTAACTGGTGCCCCATTAGTTTTCTACATGGCAAGAATGTCACTACGTTTATTGATGCATAAAAAGAGATGAGAACGCTTTAAAGAAGCTGGACATGAGCCAGCAGTGTGCCCTGCAAGCAGAGGCGGCCGACAGTACGCAGGGTTATATATTCATAAGGCTACAGCCAGGATATGCAGGGAGGTGATCATCTCCCTGCATTTAGCATTTGTTAGACAGTCTAGAATAATGCATCCAGTTTTCTGCGCTCAGAGACAAGAAAGGTATGGATGAACTGGAGCTAGTCCCGTGGAAGGCCACTAGGACCACTGGGGGCTGGAGCATGAGTTGTGGAACAGCTGGCCCTTGGTAAAGGGTGGGGGGGCTGACAGCCGAGTGGTAACCCAGCCGGCACGGCAGATGCCCCACCAGCCAGGGCGCCGTCCCGTGGTACCGAGTTAGGCATCCAGTGCCAAACAAGAGTCTAGATCACCAGGCAGGTTTGTGGTAATAAGGCAGGTCCAAGATGAAGCTGAGACATGAGTAAGCAGGTCAGGATCAGGCCCAGTGATGGAGATTAGGGTCAGGCACAGTTCGGTTATCACTGAGCAGGTCCATGGTGATATGGGCGGATCTGACATCAGGTGAGGAAGTTAGGTCATGGGTCAGTCAGGGTCTGAATCAAGAGCATCCATGACCATAGACAGGCATGGCTGGAGACCGGCACACTTAACGACACAGCATGGGCAGGGACTGAAGGCCAAAGGCAGAGTTAAATGGAGCCCCTAGGGCCATGGGCAGAGAGTGGGGATGGAGGTGAGCCTGATCAGGGCCTTTAAAAGGTCTTTCAGTGCACTCAGGGCCTTTGTACAGTATGAGGATCAGATGTTGGGGGAACAGGGCTTGTTCAGCCTGGAGAAGAGAAGGCTTTCATGGGACCTGTAGTAAACTTTCCAGTACTTACGAGGAGGTTATCAAGAAGACAGAGCTGGGCTCTTCGCATTGGTACATAGTAGTTGCATGAGAGACAACAAATACAAGTTGAAACAACAGGTTCAAGCCAGGTGTAATGAAAACCTTTTCTGCTGTGAGGACAGTCAAGCGTTGGAACAGGTTGCCCAGTGGGGCTGTGTAATGACTATCCTCACAGGTTTTCAAGACCAAAGTGGATAAAGTCCTGTTGCGACCCCATAGCTGACCCTATGTAGAGCAGAGCAGGAGCAGAACCTCCTCGGACGTGCTCCAACATGAATTCTCTGATCCTAAGATCAAGCAACCATTTGGTCTGAGAAGGAAGGGGGTGTGTAAAACTATGGCAATACTTGTAAGCACTGCTGATGAAGAAATGGAGAAAGTTTTAGGATGCTGATGTGTTTCTGAGATACTTGGTAGAGGAATTTTTTAAAAAATTAAATTAAAAGTTTTCTTCACTGTGCTAAGGTCTTATGCTGGAAGGTGTGTGTGTGGGGGGGGGCAGGTAGGCTGAAGATACTTTCTATCTGAAAACTTGCTTTCCTTTAGTGATTCTGAATGTACAAAATGCCTTTTTAGTGTAACATCACTTAAAGATGCTTTCTGGCATAGGTCAAGCTGTGTTCTTTAAAAATTCTAGTAGAAAGTGTGATGACATTAAAACAGGATGCTCAGCCTGCGGAAGGACATTATATGATCAGGGAAGGGTTCTTACCTGAGGGTTACTTTCTTTGACTCTGTAGAAAATAGAATGAACATGTCAGGATCAGCAGAGCATTTCCCCATTGGTTAATGGACCTGAGGACTGAGTCAATCCTGGTAGGACCAGCTTAGCAATACCCAGAGAATGCGAGTGGGTAGAAATAAGTCTTTGTCTTTTCCTCTCCACATGGCAGTGAAATTGTGGTAAAGTAAGGATGTGCTGAGGAACTGCCTTCACTCAGTACGATGCATGCTAGGATTTAATTTTGGGGAGAAGCGCCTATTGGGAAGATACAAACTTTTGTATATTTTGCTCACGTGTAACAAGATGATCTATTGGAGACAAAAGAGCTATCACAGCTATCACTGGTGTGCTCTGTTCTTCTTCCTTATCTCTCCTGGCCTCCTAATGCTGACTTCCAGCCACTGCTTCTGCTGCTCCTTGTAGCCTGCCTCAGATGAGACTTGCATTGCTGAACGTCAATGCTATGTTTCCTGGGGAAAAAAACCCAAACAAACCCCGTCAGATTGGTTTCGTGGGTCGCTTTCTCTGGTTCGGTGACATGCTTTCTGTGGTGTGTTTGTAATGAGGCAGGATGTCGTTCTCCATTGAAAGATACTGGATGCTTTCCTCATTGCACAGGTGTTCCTCGGAAGGTTATGTGTCTCTGTGTGTGTTGCCACAGTTAGACAGCACTGTACTTAAACTGCCTGCTTCACCTTTGCTTCTCTGCCTGCTTTTGAAAGCACTTCCCCTTCAGGCTCTATTAAACTGTTTCTTCTGATATTCCAAGGACTTGCATTCGCTGCTGTCAAGAATAAACTTTGAGGGCTAGAGCTTGTAGAATAAGGTACGATCCTGGGGCAGAGCCCTGCTGGTTTTGCCTTGCCTGCAAGCACAGTAAAACAGGAAGCATCTGACCTCTGTGCTTCACACAGAAGAAAGAACAGATAGGAAATATGGGGTCCCCAGTAGGTAACAAACCGCATTTTGATGGCAGCGAGATGTATTAGGCTGTTAAACTGCCTGTTGAGGAGAGGTAAAAAAATCCTATTGTTGAAAAGCTTTTAAAATCAAGAGTATAAAACAGATAGGCATGTTCTGGGGATAGCTTCGGGGAGATGAGGCAGACTAAATCATAAACATATGCTCCAATAAGCCTTTAAGTGGACAAAGGTATTAATTAAGCCTAGCTTTTCTTTGCAGTGATGTGAATATGATGTTGTAATATTATGACGCCGCAGTAGTAACATCAGTTTAAAAGATTTGAAGTTTGCATTAATCTTTGTTTCGAATGGTATAACAGGAAAATTTTTCTTGATTATTTTGAAAGCACTTTTTCCTTTTGCTGTTGGAGTTCTCCTTTCTAATGCAAACTCTGTCATGTTGTTCTAATGCCTGATATTTCTGAAGGTGGAAGTGACTAATAGCTAGGGTGTTTATTTCCATGATCCCTGTTACAAATGCAAAACCTCTTTATGCATTAACTAGTGAAAAGCCGATTATATTTCTCAAGCCAAGTCACTGTGTATCTCTAGAATCAGTTGAACTGTGTTAACTGAGCTTTAGTTTCTACACTGATGGTGTGAAAGTACAGCTGCCTTTGCTGTGGGCAGTTTTCACTGATTTACAATTGCTTGGACTGGTCTGTGTATACTCGTAATAAGGATATGATGGAGTATATCAACCTCATGTGGGCATAGGACCACAAGGGCTGTATTATCTTTATGTGGCATGTCTGGGGAGGAGGCAGGGCTAGATTGGAGAAGGAGCTCGTGGGGGGAGTAAGTGAAAATGCAGGAGTCTTGAGAAGGCAGTTAGGCTAAGGGAGAGGAAGTCTGCAGCCCTCCCTTGGGAGGAAGGACTGAAGAGGAAGGATGAGGTGGTACAATGAACAGAGAGCTGAAATGTCACACCCAGCAAGTTTGAAGGAGACTTAACTCAAAATCTTGTGACTCTGGCCTGGGGAACAGGGATCAACTCAAATCCTAGAGAGCAGAGGGCTCTGTGTGCTGTCCTATATTTGGTGTCTTTCAAGTTCACTCCTAAAGTCATTTGTTCGGAAGGATTGAGGGAGGCAAGGCTTGAAGTTGAAGGAATCCTGGGTTTAGGGCACTGGGAAGGACTCATAGGAAAAAAAAGGTGACAAAGCTAGATGAGTGGTACTTTCTGATCGGTAGTTTTACTTGTTCTCTGTAACTTCTAGGTAATCATTGCTAATTTCAAAATGAATATGGCTATAGAGGGGCAAAGCCTGAGAGACAGCATTGCATACGCTAGTGTAACTAACCCCAGTTCCTAGTTCTTGCAATTTGGTAATGAATGCTGTCTCCTCAAGTGCCTTATGGTGGTATGTTGACAAACATTGTTTTCATAGTGATTGCAGTCATACTCAAAACTCATGCTGAGCACAGGCAAGGAGACTTTCTGTTTGGATTTACTTATTTTTAAAGGTTAAATAATTCAAGAATGCTTTTGAGAGCATATTTTCCTTTCTCTGTATCTTTTGCTGTTCTTTACCAGTAACTCTGCATACAGTTCAGTGTAAGGTGGTTCTGCCCAGGATGTTCAACTAGCTTTATTGTGAACAGTTTTTTGATTTCTAAGATACGTTCTTATCCCAAAATCAACTTTGCATTGCATTTTATGTTACGACTGTAACCTTATGTGGGTGAAGGTTGTTACTTCGCATTGTTGAAGAAAGTGCACCTGAAGTTGTGAAGGATTGAAAGCAACATTCTAAGAATATGTAGTATGTTGTTTGCGCTGCAGGATAGTGCGCAGAGTATTGTTTATATGTGTTTATATACATGTGGACAAAGTACCGTCAGGGGACTAGGATAATGGCTCTGGCAATAGAAGAGACCTGTACTAACAAGCAGACAGGAGCATGTCTCCTTGTAAAACAAAAAAGTAGATGGCTGGCTTAAAAGCCTGTAAACAAAACCTTCCAAATATAAATAAAGTGATTCTCTTTCATACAGCAGAGCATTTGGATCTCTCCAGTGCTGCTGTGCTGTCTCATGAAGTTTTGCCAAGTAACAGTGGCTCTGAGTGTTACGAAGACTCTTGCTGATCTGTTTCCCAGCAATGGAGAAAGCGGCAGGACAGCCAAGACTTTTTGCATTTCATAGCACCTGGGACACCATTGATAGCAGCAGAGGCAGCTATGGGAGGGATGTAAATTGTGTAGACATCTATTGCTGAGCTATTCAGTGCCATAAAGGGGGAGGAATTGCAACTCTGGAAAAATTTCCAACTTCTTCCCCTTACAACCACTCAGGATGGAAGATGGGCTGGATCCTACACTGTGAAGCTTCTGTTTCAGGTGGGTAACAGGGAGGACCCAGGACAGTATTTCAGGTGAATGTGGTCGTAGATTAGGACAAGAAGGTCACGGTAAAAGTAGTTGCTGGGACCAGTGATCCGTAGAGGGATATGAAAGAGGGGAAGAAACTTCATTGTGAACAGAGGCTTTTTGGAAGTGTTCTCTATTCCAAATATAAAAGACAAAGTGGAAAGGACTGTGAAGCAGAGAAGGGATCTTCTAGGGAGAACCAGGAGGAGGAAATGAGAACAGAGAGAGACTGAAGTTCCCACACCAATGTAAATTCATCTGCATGGATTTCAGTTTTCCAAGTTCCATGTTCCACCCTTTCCTGGTGAATGCTCACCACAAAATATCTCCCAACTGTTTTATAAGAATCTCTCTCCTTTTCATTCTGCTTTTCTTAAAATAATTTCTCAAGATGTCTTTTTTTAAAGCAGTCAGTTTTCCCTGAAAAATTCCTGCTTGTGTGTCATCATTGCTTGGTTTTCCCGGCTATGTAGTCTCCATCTTCAACTCTTCCTTCTCATTCTGTTCTCCATCAATTCCTCTTTGAGGAGCTGAGGAAGCTTATTCTATGGTAAGAGTGCCACACATTCTGTTTTGCTGTCTGTAATCCATTTCTTCCTCACTGTTTTTACATGAAACCACAAGGCAAACAAAACTAGTTCAAGTCATTTAGATATGCAGCTGTTTTTTTTCTGAACTGCTTTTTAAAGAGCTGTAGAGAGAAATGTTGCTTTGTGCAGGAGTCTCCACCTTTCTTCCTGATTTAGCAATGAGTATTTCATTCCTCTTTTTTAAACTTGAAAGTCACTTCTCAAATCTGCTTAAGGCACTTGTCTTTTTTAAAGGTTCTAAGGCATCCCTCTCCTTTACTCTTAAGGGGAATAGAGGTTATGCTGTTTGCTCCATGTTTTTCTTAAGTCAGTAGAAGAAGATAGCTATCAGGCTGTTTCTGTTTGGATCACTAGACATCCATGTTTCAAAGGTCTGAAAGTGGTTAGAGATGTATGTTTTAATTTTATTAATAAAATGCACTCATGCCATGTTTTGGGTACAAAATATCCCCACAGCAAACTCGAAATTGTTGAGTGACAGCCAAAGTAGGTATTTACCTGGTGCTGATGGCATTAGTCCAGAGCATCCATTTGCAAAAGCAAACAGACTTTGCTTGCCCTTGGGACATGATTCGAGGAAGTGAACGACAGGTATGCTTTATGTTAGAGGACCGAGTGTAGTGATGCACCTAATGGTTATCAGGAGATAAGTGCCTACCAATCACTGAGCTTTCTAGAAGAGAAAAGATCTAAATTTTCTTCCAGGTTTTGCTAGCCCTCATGTTATATAGGACTTCTGATTTGGAAGGTAGCCCTGTCTTCTGACCTTCTGCTGTTGGACAGTGGATTGAACAGATTGCCTGGCTGTTGAGTACAGTTCCCCACTCATGTAGACAACGCGGTGAAAGATGCAAGTTTTTGAAGAATTCGCAGAATGTCTATTCCTTGCATCATTTGCTGCAACAACTTTGTGCCTACCTGAGCCCTCTAGTGAATCTTGGAGGGCATGAACAGAGCTCTTCAGTTGCATCTGCCTGTGATTTTTGTCTCACCAGTTCTGGTCTGCCGGAAGATTCTTGCTTCTTTGAGTTTGTTATCAACATTTGCCTTGATCAACAGCAAGACCTCTTTCCTCTAACAGTTTTCTTGCAAGCATTTGATTTTCCTTTCTTAATTTTACTGTATAGACCTGGTTTACATCAAGCCAAGCAATGTACCTCTGGTGTGGCTAGGACCACTACTCGGCATTGGATTATATGATTTGAAGGACTCCTCTCGGACCATTTCTGCCTTTGCTGCAAATCATGCTGTGTTCATAACAGGCTTACATCAGTGGTTAATGAAGTTCGTCTTTATATGTAGTTGACATCATGCAGTGTGTGGCATCAGTTTGACTAACTAGCCATCATCTGTGCAGTGGAACTGTGGGAAACTTGGATTATTTAATTCTTGAATTTTTAAAATATTTTTGTTTTTATTTTTTGCTAAGCTACATTTTACTTCAATACAATTAATTCAGTTGCTGAAATTGTTGTCTCTTCTGTCTCTAGGGAGCTAGTTTCATTGGTTGATTGCCTACATGTGCTTGACATAGAGCCTAACATCAGCTGTGAACCTAGTGTTCATATAGTATTAGTTCACTTTGTGGAAGACGTATAGAACTGATGTGTATGATGTGTTGAGGTGTCCATGTACTCCAGTAGGTATAGTAAATAGACTGTATGAACTGTGAAATCAACATGACTTTCTCTTGGCAACAGCGGCAATAGTTAATTAGAGGTAAATTAATTCTTAAAACTGGGTGTGAAAAGATTGAAAGTGAAGGCAACTAATTAGTTCCATGTTTACTGTTCTGAAAGGAGCAGTAGTTAGTTTTGAAAACACCATTCTTAAAATAGGGTTTTCTTATCCACCTTTAAAAAATGCCTTATATTGGAAATCTGAAAACATTTAGAAATTAATTGTGTTCTCATGGATATGCTTGAGTACTTTTTGTGACTTTGACTTTGAAAACAGTGTTTCAGAATCTTGATACAGTGAGGCAGCAGAGGGAAAGCATTTGTTTAAAAACCAACAACAATGATGGAATAATGGAAGCATTTCTTTTGACCAAGTTTGGTGAATAATCACATTTTTTAAAGTAATCAGCCTGTACTTTTTTGTATGCAGCTGAAATAATTTTGATGGGCTTTTAAACACTGGAGTTGGTACTGTTCTGTGTCTCTCCTCCACGTGGTTGGAGGGAGTCCTGGTCTCACTCTTGTCAGTTTGCTATTTTCGTAGCACCCTTCTAACACTGGGGTGATGTTGTTACAGCCCTTAAAGTACCAGTATGAACTGGAGAAAGTGGGGTGCTTTATGTTGTTTGGTTTTGTGTGATTTTCACTTCAGCAGTGGTTTGTTGTACTAGAAGCAAAGATGAGACCAGTCAGAAAGTGGGACTAGTGTAGGAGAGTTCAGCAGGGAGGGTCTTGCTTAATTTCTGTTCTTGCTGCTGTGAACAGGTCATCAGGTGTCTTGGTGATGATAGGGGACCTTAATGCAAAGGGGAAGAAGCACTGGATTTTTCTGACTAGTATTTATGATTTAATTGACACACACGTTTTGCTTTTCCCCTTAATCTCTGTTTTCCCTTTAGTTTCTGCGGGTCTGTTTTAAAATTTTGCCTGTTGCCATGATTTAAATTTGAGTCCAGATGAAATCGGTGTGTTATGCCCTTGAGACCAGCGTTTAGACTTACTCCTTTTGTTCAGAAGCAAGTGGGATTTGACATAACTTTTCCTGTTCCCCTCCGCAATGTCTCTTTTCTGTCCTCTTGAGGTAATTATGTTTGTGATGGGAGGTGGGTCCAATAGGCAACAAAGTTCATTTTGGTCTTCTTCATCTTTTCATGTTTGGTCTGTGATTTTGCTGTTGGTGTACATTCAGTTACCTCAAGTAAGATCTCTCTGAAGGATACTTGGGGTTAGTCAATGTGATCTTTAATGCTGCTCACATTGACTTTAAGGGGAGACGAGTTGGGCCAACACTGAGACCTTCTTGTGATTTGTTATTTTCTGGCAACAAATGCTGAGAGAGTCCAGAGTAACGTGATTGTTGGTGGGGTTGTCTCCAAGTGCTCCTGTAGGTACCCAAGGAAATATAACAGAGGAGGACAGTAATTCACTTCGTTATATGTGAATATTTTTCTTCCTCTGTTTTCTTACCAGCCTCTGACACTTGAAGGAAAAGGAAGCAGGGAAGAACCAAACAGGGTTCCTACTGGTAGCACTTTCATTAGTTTCTGTGAGTTTTGTCCTTTTGTGCAAGCATAATTTTATAAACAGGCTTGGAAAAATAAACTCATCTGGGAGGGACCTACTGTTACTCTCACATTGGTGTTCTAGTGCAGCTGTGGGCCTGTTGCTTTGAGTTTTTACATTCCCTATAGTTTTTCAGGGATTTAGCCTTGACTAAGAAGTGAGTGGAAAGTGTGGCACTGCGTTGCAGCACTACAAAACTATCACGCTACAACAAGGCTTTCCTACACAAGGTTCCAAAAGTTCATCTACTGTCTGTGCTGTTTCTTCATCCTCCTCAGGCCAGTCCACCCTGCTTCTTGCGTCTGGGTTCCTGGCTTCTCCTCCAGCCAGCCTCTCCTCATCCAGGCTCCCTTCTTCTCTCAGCTTCTCCCAGGCCCTCTCCCCATCTCTCCTACATCCCTGGGCTCTTCTTCACCCAGTGCTTCTCTTCATCTGGGTATAGCTCCTCAGTGCTATTTAGCTACTTAGCAGGAACAAGCCACAGCTGTACATTATCCACATCAGTCAACCCACTGCCCCAGAAGCAAGCCCACAACTGTATATTATCAATGTTAATTAACCCTCTACAGGTCCTCTACACACTTGGTCACCCAGCTGGCACAAACTGCACGACACCTCCTGCATCTGAGGCTCAGTGCTGCACCACGCCCTCCCAGCTTGCTGTGTTCCTCAGGCACAGGGTTTCTTTGTACCTCCAGTGCTGCCACACTGAGCTCTGGCTTACAGCAGCAGCTAGCACAGCCCTGGGAACATCCACCCAGTGCTTTACAGGGATAAGAACAGCAAAAGACACAGTCAAACCTTTCCTCTGATGATCACCAGGCCAAAAAAAAAAGGATTAGGGTAAGCACAACCTCTGCAGGGAGGCCTTCTCCCAGCCAGGCACTACAGGCTTCCATCACATCTGCAAGCTGAGAGACCTGCCCCTCAGCATTCTCCCAGGCTACACCATTTCTGCAAAACAGAAGAAATGCAGGTGCTGCTCAAAGGTATGGCCGCACCTTCCCCCTGCTTCAGCTGCCCCTGCCCTCCACTCTGTGCCAGCACCAGCCTCTGCATCGACCGTCCTGTGAGCTAGACCTGAAGACCAATCCCTCAGAAAATTAATTCAGAAGGAGGTAAGGGAAACTATTTACCAGCTGGCTCAGCTGCCTGGTTCTGCTCTTTACCTAAGAGCAAAAATCCAGGCCTGGGAGGGACCATGACAAGCACCTGATCGGGGAGGGGGTGCCCCCCTCCTAGCTCTGACCTGAGCATACGGAAGACCAAGCAGCCAGGTAACCTTGGCCTCGCTGCAATTACAGGGCCAGCTTCCCACCTCCGCTGCCTTTTTGGCCTCCGCAGTACACAGGCCAACATCCAGTTCTCCCCTTTTTGAATCCTTGACCATCTCCTGTATTTTTCTCCACTTGCTCCACACGTTGAAGTACAGGGACCTCTTGCAAAATAAAGCTGCATTTTTTTGTCCCAGGGGATGCTCCCAGGCCATCAGCTGAAAGCAAGGGAAAGGACATAGTGCCAAAATACACCATATTCTCACTCTCAGCAAGACTGTTCCAAGTCTTCGTGCTGTTGCATGCTGTTGCTACAAGCAGCCAGAGGAGCACAGGGAAGGGAAGCCAGGCAGCTCTGCCACGAATCACTGCAGCAGGCAGAGGAGTGAGGGAGGCTGCGCTCTCATTTGGCTGCTGTTCAGGAGTTACACAGGTAAACACTGACAGCTCTCGGCCTCAGCCACGGCTCATCAGGGAGCTGAGCTCTCACCCATGGAGCCAAACCCCATCGCTGCCCCAACACCTCTGCTGCTGCCCCAGAGCCCCCCGAGCTGAGCAGCGATGAAGGCCTGCTGGGGATGCCTCTGAGCATGTAACAGGTATTGCTTGATTTCAAAGGCACTCTGGGAACCTTTGTAAACAAAGATACACAGATCCTAATTCCTCTAAAGAGGGAAACTGAAGTTACACAATCACTATGTGCAAAGCTGTTCATAATTAACCATATGCTTAACCCCTCTTTCTATTTTCAATATGTCTGAACATCCCATTTCCATCCTGCCAGCTAGAACCAAGGGACCTTTACACCAGCCATTCTTTATTGGACACAGACAACAGAAATCAATCCACAGAAAGGCAGCCCAGTGCCACAGGTTATTAAAGCAAGACATGCTGCTCAGTTCAAACAGGACAAGGGTCTGATCTCTCCACTTTCATAGAACAGGAACTTTGAAACAGTTAACCTGAGGCAGACAGAAGGATTTGCATAATTTTAAATGAATAGACAAAATACAAATGCAGTCTCTAGACACACAGGATCGCACTGTTTGGGTACAGAGGTCACTCCAAGCACACTCTGCTCTTTTATCCCACTGAGGCCAAGGATGTGACCAAGGGAGACTGGAAGGAGCCTGTCCAGCTGGAGCTGCCCGGGGTTGTCAGTCTGAAAGTACCACCAGAGAAGGACTTGTCTTTCTCAGTTCAGTATCTTTGGATGAGTTTAATATTATTGACAGGGGAGGGACAAAAGCAGACTATTTTTTTTTTCCCCAGATCTTGGAAAGCCTTTGGCTCTTTTCCCAATCGACCAGCAAGTATTTTCATTTCTGAAGATACTAAGAGCCTTTTTAAAAGCATTATTTTATTAGGATCAGTTTACACAAGTGTCTTTGCCGAAAACCCTTTTCCTCACCCCAGGACAAATGTCTTTGCCCACATCACCTCACAGATTTCCCTAACATCTTCATAAAGCTTGGCAATGAGTACAAATCCTTTCTTCTTCCCTTAAAGCCCTGGATTACACACCTCACAGCCATTACTTGTAGCCTAACTCTGCAAAGCTCTTTGGGACAGAATTTACCTAAGCAGTAGTCTAAAAATAAGATCTTAATCCTGCTGCGTGCAGCATAGCCTTCACCCTGAGCCCAAACGAGACCCACTCCAAGGACCAGTTCCAGCCTCTTCTCTCCACTGCAAAAGCAAACAATTTCCTGCTAATGTGTTTAGCTTTCTTTGTATCAGTTCACATTTTAAACTAACAGGTCTGAAGACTATCCACTGGCTTATGAAGCAGAAGAAAGTTGCTTGAGCCTCATCCTGTGCAGAAATAAACCTGCTCAGGAGCATCAAGCAAAAACAGTCCCCCCAGAAATGAGGGATTTCAAAGTCTTCATTATAATGACTCTTTACTGAAAGCACAAATATGTGAGCGTGGGAAATTAATTAAAAAATAATGTACTTGAAATACCGCTCAGAACTCCCCTAATATTTTCATTCTATTAAATTCATAAAGAAAGCATAACACTGTTTAAGTCCTAATGCATTAACAAACATTTTTTCAATCAGGTGACCAGTCTGTCAGGGATAAATCTTATGCGCATTTCAGACAACAAGTAGGCAGGACCTCTACCTCCTGTAGGAGGGCAAAATCAGCCCTAAAGAAGCCCTGGCCAGAACCACTCACTCATCATCGAAGACTGGTGCTGTTCTTTCATCACGCCAAGACAGGCTAGATCTGACTTCGACCCGGTTTTGTTATCTTGTAACCACTTGAACCAGAGCAATCTCCCATGCTGCGGTTGCCACTGTGTGGTTGCAGATGGAAATAGCAGGACACGAAAATGCTTCTGCAGCTTCCCACCCATGACCACATCCTGTAAAGCTTTTTCCCGTAACAGCTCCTTTGGTCTTCAGTAAGCTAAAACCCTTCATTTATAAACTTCTACGACATTCACAGACATCCTGTAAAGTGTCTGACACATTTTGAATAAGCTGACCCCCTGGAGTAAAATCAGGGCTTTTCCCCACCCACCCCCCATGTTCATAGAGCACTTGGCATAATGAGATCACACTAAATCGTAGGTACTGCTGAGTTTACTTACAGCCACACTAGCAGGTCCAGCCTGCCCAGTTTGCAATGCGAATCTCTCCCTTCCCCTTTTCCTTCAGGGCCTCGTGCCTTTTGGGGTACCTGCTGGGGCCTCCCTCAGGAATCAAAAACCTAGAGAAATCCCCCATTAACTGATTCCATGCTCCTCGTGACCGGCTCTCAGAGCAGCACAAGCTCCCTCTCTCACCAGTATGCCCAGTCACAGGGCCACCAGCGCATCACCACCATTGAGGGGGGACACACTCTGCTCTTGTCACACAGCTGCATCCACCAGACCTCTTATGCTGCTCCCTCACCCACCATTCCTCACTGGAAAGGTGGCCACAAGCCAGCAAACCTGATCCTTACCCTGATTTTCTCCTGTACTACATTCCCACCTCTATCACGCTTAAAGGGTCCTGAGCTGAGCGGCTTTCACTCCTCCCCAGCTCCTCCCCCTCAAGATGGAGGAGCCCAGAGGTGCCACCACCTGTCTTTGCAAAGGCCAGCAGCGATTCAGCCCCAGGAGGCAAACGCTGCAGAGGTTCGAAGAGCAGAAGCCAGCAGCGAGGCCGGGGCAGGGACAGCCTGTCCCCTGCCCTGCAGCTCCCCTCAGACCTGGGGGGCCGGCACAGCGGCCTAGTGCCAGCGCTGAACTGCCTCACCCTCACACGCGGGGGTCCTGGCACCAAGCCCAGAGCCAGGACTCACCGTCAGCACACACAGCACCCCTGCTGCCTGCGGCGGCCAGCAATGTGGCCAGGGGGCTGTGAGGCACCACCCGGCCCCTCAGAGAGGGCGGAGACCCCCGCCAGCCACCCCATCGTGCCCATCGCCACAGGCCCATCACCACCCCGCCCCACCGCTGCGACCCCGGGCTGGCGCTGAGCTCCT
>JAVJGI010000060.1:8219939-8239555 GCA_035590275.1 Ibycter americanus | reverse complement strand
AGTCAACCCACTGCCCCAGAAGCAAGCCCACAACTGTATATTATCAATGTTAATTAACCCTCTACAGTTCCTCTACAGTCTTGCCTACCTTTTGTTGTGTTTCTGACACACTAGAGGAAGAAACTTCTGGTCCTTCAGGGAAAGGAGAGGTGAGAGCCACCTTTCTGCTGGATGCCATGTGTTCTGCCAAAGGCTGCAAGGAGTGCAGGCTGGTAGGTCCTAGCAATGGGAGCAGCAGAGAGGTAACACTCCACTCTTGCACTTCGCTTGCCAAGGACTGTTAGGCACTTCTGTACTGCTTGTGTAAAATTGTGAAGACAGCTGCAGGCAAAGAACATCTACTGTTGTACGTTTTGGAATAAGTGGCGAGAGATTATAGTCTGCAAAGGAAAATAATGTCCCTGCAATTGGAAAAGGCAAAGAACATGTTAGGTGAGGCTAAGAAAAAGAAATGCTGAAGCTTTTCTTTTCTCTTGTGTAAGTCATCATTACAGGTGATGCCACACAATGACTTAGTCTTGGGGATGTGGCAAAGATGAATTGACTGTTGGGTACTGTTTATATAAGGGGGAACTGAGAAATATACAGAGAGGGATTTTTCAGTGTCCAGGCAGTAGTCTGTTATCTAACTGCTGTGGAAAATGTTACTTGCAGAACCTGTATGTTTCTGAGAGAAAAAATTAGTAATAAGATGTATTATTAACAAGAAGTGTACAGCTAGCTCAGAATCTGTACATTTGCTATTGGACATGAATAGCTTCTGGGTAGTTCTGTTGCAAGACAAAGAATGAAGAGATAGTTGAGGGGTGTTAGGCACTGATATAAGTAACACCTGTATTTGTGGTGGATGAGACAAAATGTCACAGTATGTAAGATAAAGAACCTATGACATTTCATGCTGTAGAATTTAAAAAAGTTATAAAAAGCCATGGCTTAGGCATAAAATCTCTCTCCTGCAAGGCTGCTGTGTGTTTACATCTTGCAGTGATTTTTTTAATTACTTTTTGTATGTGTGCCATGCTCTGAATCATACCGAGTGGTGCTCTGTTGATTCCTGTGTCCTAGGAAAGCTGGGCTGTGCTCTTGGGTGATGGAGTATACTAGGGAAAAGATAGTTGGGGAAGCTTGAAATGGTTGTTGTTTGTTCCAGGAGTTTTCTTTCTGTTCATCTTTGTGCCACTTGAAATAATTGCTGTATTGTGAGCTTTTTCATCTTGTTTCCACTCTTTTAAAACTTGATACTGCAGAAATTAATGTAACATTACCTATAATGTTTAAATTGCCTTATGTTATGAAAGTGAGAATTCCCACAGCAGCCTTAACTCTGCCCCTAGAAGAGAAAGCATGTCAAGTGAGTGTCTTAAGTTACACCATTATGGAGCACTGGGCACTAGGATGTACTGTTTGGCAAATATTTAGATTTCAAATCTGGTCCAAGTCCATGGTAGTGTCGAAATAACATATGCTAATTATGCTAAGTGATCATATTACACTGATAAACGGGCATAGGCTTGATTCCCAGAGTGCTGATCTGTGAATCGCATCATCAAGGAGTACAAAAGAATCCACATTCCTCAGAGAAAGATGATAAATAGGAGATTTCAAACATTTTTCTTGCATGCATGGTAATATGCAATTTTCTCCCCTTTCCATTATGTTACTGAAATCAGTTTCACAGCAGATTGAAAAATGAGTATCCCATCTGTAACGGGGGTCTGGAAATTACCTCACTTTCTTTACCTTGCTGATCAGCTATGGGATTTCAGATACCCTTTACTGTAATTCAAGGATTTTCTTTTCAAAGGTGTCCATTTCTGCTAAGAAGATAGGACTTTGTCATGCTGAGCAGAATGGGAAATATTTTTACTTTCTGTGAAATGTACTCATACTTATGCATATTAAAAAGCTTGCCAGACTTGAATTTCTAGTATCTGAACAATAAATTTGTTGTTAAAATAAAATGAATGCCTTGCTAGCATGTGGTGTTGAAGTTGAGTGAAATATCCCTACTCATCACCCAAAATTAAATGCAGTGTATTGCAAAAGCTATTGTAGGAAACTGCTTAGTAGAAAAGTCAGACCTAGATTGAGTAGTGGAGACGGTCTTCAGAGGTATCTTAAAACCACCACTTACTGTGATTTTTTTTTTTTTTAAATGTCCATAAAGCACTGTGAGCCGTGATTGTTTTCACTGTTGTGTAATGGAATCAAAAAGAGCGTGTGAGATGCTTTGTGATGCTGTGTCTTTGGCAGGCAGCCATTTTAAAGAAGATGGACATTTTAACATATAGAATGTGTTGAATAATGGGTTTAAAATATTTGAAGCGCTATTGTATGGGGGCAAGTTGGCACTTACCCATGTGGTGGACTGTGGGATCTTCTAGGCTGACCCTGGATGCCTCGTTGGGGCAGATCTGTTTTTCATCTGTCTGGTTTGTTTTGGACTGTGAGTAGGGTTATTGCTCCCAAATTTTTCGTACTGTGCCCAGCAGAGTGAGGGACAGGGAGGAGGGCCTGGGAAGTACTGTACAAATACAGGCTGTAAAGTTTAATCCAAGATGAGATCAGACAAGCAAGGTGAGAAAGAGAAGTATTAGAATAGATTTAGCTAACTTTTTTGGCTGTCTTACAGAAATAACTGGATGACCTGGTTGTGTCAAAGGCACATATTTATAAAATGTGTGTAATGTACTGAAGTGCTCCACAGTTGGACCAACACCTAATTTGTGTCTGATTTGAGCGACTTCTTGGCATTGGTCTCTGTCATACGAAGAGCTTGTCCGGTTAAATGGGTAACGTTAGATCAGGTCTTTAGGAACAGTATTAGAAGTCCTGCTAAGGTAACATGAGGAAAAGAAAGTTCCTCTGGGCAGGAGCCTTGGGGTCGACCTTTGCCCAGGTCAGGGTAATTTTGTTTACAGGGGTCTCTGTTTTAAACTGGATTCTGAGGCCTCGAGGCAGACTTGTAAATGATCCTGTCCTGTAAGTTACTAAGTAATATGATACAGCTAAGCTTTAATGTGCCATAAACTTAAATCTCCGTGTATGAGAGCACCCCACTGGCAAAAGATAAATTAGTTATGGGGAAAGGAAAATGATTTGTCCCAGAGATACTGTTAAGAGTTAATCGCTGTCTCAGGTTGCTTGAACCTGGAATATTTGCCCCCATCATTAACTTGAGAGGTTCTCTTTGGTGCTACCACTGTCACCAGGAAAACACGTTTTCTTATTACTTCTGCTCCCTTGGAATATCAGATTTGTGGCCCTTTCCCACAGGTAGGTTTTTATTTAAGTTTTTTAAAACGGAGACAAATTTTCCCTTGAGTCTTTAGTGACATGTATGACCAAATCTCTTTATGAATGGTAAGGTGAAGCTGTCTCTTGTTTGCCATGCGAGAGAAGGCACGGAGGAATGTGATCACTGGTGGAGCACCATTTTCTGCCCTTCCTTAGCTTCTTGTCCCTATTGCTTGTCACCGAGCTCCTGCAGAGCTGTGGTCCCCAGCTGCCTTCTGTACTGCGGTTCTTGAGCATGGGTGCCTCTGAAAGCAACTGGGGGGTGCTGCTCTCTGGTCTGAGCTTGTCCACGGTACCTGTTTTGTTGCATGCAGTGTATTGTCTGTGTCTCTGTGATGAAATGGAATGGCCTCATTTTTAATAGTGACGTGTATATGTTCACATGCTAGCCTATTGGACAGCTGTGAACTAAATTCAGTTTCTTAAATCAGCAATTTTCAGTCTTTCTGTTATCAGACCTTAAACATTTTCTGCTGGAGGCTTTATGTACAAGTCAGTTCAAACCCACTTTGTACTCTGATTTTTCAGCTGCTGTATTTAAATTCTTGACCCAGCCGTTCATGTCTGCTCTGTACATCACACTCATGCTGCTCAGCTCCAGAGAGGCTATGTATGGTTAGGAGTATTTGTCTTAAGGAACCAAGAAAATGAACTTGTACCAAAACCTCCATTATCACTGGATTCTTTCTTTGCTTTTATTCTTTTGCATAAAATTATTGCCCTTATAATCCCTGAACAATTTCCTTCAGTGTAGGAGAGAAATTAGGTCATGTATCTGTAGCTCCATATGGATGTAGGTTGGGAATTTCAGGAGCTGCACTACTTTCCTTGCTAGTAGCCCTGATCTCCTCCCCATCATTTTCAAAGGGATACCTCTGTCACTCAGCAGAAGTATTTATAGTATCACAGAGGTTAGAGATAGCCATGAAGGGAAAACATCAAACTTTCCAGCCTTCTGTAGAGCCAACATCAAATTGCTTCCCATTAACGTGTTTCCTGGCACTTTGGTTCAGTTGCTGCAGATTTTCAGGCATCTGCGTGCCCCCCAGGCAGCTAGGTTTCCCCCAGGCAGAGGCACAGAAGTCTTTTCCTGATACACTATAGCATATAGAGTATATCATTATGGATTGTAGAAGTCTTTGCCAAGGTTTTTGCCAAGCCCATTTGCTTGGGCTGACAGTTCAGTGCTTTTAAAAAAAAAGTCGGGGACATATATAGGTAACAGGAATAGCCATTATCCCTACTTCTTTCCCTTCTATTAAGCTAATTAATCACTCTTCCCCTTTGTGTTCCTACCATTGTGGTACTGGGAGGCTGTTAGTTTGTTCTCATCCCTGTGCTGTTCTTGATTAAACTATGCTACTCAGCTCTTTTATCTTTTCCATCCTGCCAGTTCCTTCACTGTCTGCCTCTATATTGCCCTCAAACTGACATGGAGATTAATTGACCTAGTATCGTGGAATTTTTCCTGTCTTAAAGTCCACACTTCAGGATTGTTTAAGAAGGAAAATGGGGGGATTAGAAAAAAAATCAGTCAGCTAGGATTTGGTGTTCAACATCTGAGGACAGATAACACAAAGCAGTATTATTGATGGGAAAAGTATGGCATATATACACTATTGCTATATAGAGCTGAGGATGTGGGAGATGGAAAACCTATTGTATTTCCTCTAATCTGCCCTCAGGACTGGGTTTCACAGGCTGACGGAGAGATTCCCCAAAGTAACTCACCAGGAAACTTCTTTTTCTAGGTGGGCTGCATCAAACAATCCCCCAAACCTGATCTGATTCAATTGTTTGATTGAAGGGAGAGTTGATAAGATCTATTTGGATTTTGATAAGGTTTTCAGTAACAAAGCCAGGCAATAAAGTCAGATGGAAACTGAAAGACATACCAGCTGACAAAAGCCTGTCACATGGACCAGGAGGAGGTTAAGCAGCAAACATTTTGAGCTGGCCTATTTGATGCTATGCAAAATGGATAAAATTTGAACCCAAGGTTGCTGGTATTCGATTTGCCTTTGTGTGTTTATTTTTACTTTCTGCTCCAGCGATGAGCATTAAGTCAGACCTGACTGTACATTGCTAGCAGTAGTAAGGCTGACGGGAGACGCTGTGGGCATGGAGAGTGAACAGAAATGGAATTCGGTGCCTGTGAATCTGAGCAGGACAGATGACACAGATTTGTGGGGAGCAGTTGCAAAAGCACGAACTCATCTTTACAGAAAAATTAGTTTGAATTTGGGTAGAAAGTAAGCTTAAAGCACAGCCAGAATTTGCAGGGATCCATCTGTGATATGAGCATTCACACACAGGGTGTTGACACTGTAGTTAATTCGGATTGTTCTCAGCCTAAACAAGCTGAAGGGTGATGGAGTTGTCACACAGCACTGCTGAAAATACTGAGTATGTTAATACCAGTTACTGAGCAAAACTCGTATCAGGATGTGTATCTTTTTTTCATATTAATTTTAGTAATCTTTTTAAAGTGTACAGTTGAAGGTGAAAACAGAAAGCTAGATAGTTTCAGATGTCATTTTTTTAAAGTGGTTTTGATTCTAGAATGTATCTGCTTTTTTATAAGCATACTTTTTAAAAGATAATGTCTAACAATTAGTTTATATTACCTCCAGGGATTTATTTTTAGCCTGAATAGTGTTTATGTATGTAATTTATGTTTATGTGTTATATGCTTCTCTGACAGCATTTCCTGCTTTTTTCTTACATGCCTTGTACATATTAAAAAGAATATAGAAACAGTTGGGAAGAAGTTAGCGAAGGCTGCATGTTGTGACATGTATGCTTTATTCACAATTTTGATGTTAATTTTTTAAGCGTTGCTGTACATCTTAAACTTAGAGCATTGTGAGCAACGTTGCTTAAAATATGCGTTATTAAACCTGGTGTTTTTCTTGTGGCTTGTGATTATAAGTTCTGTTCACCTACTAGAAAGTGATGATGTGCTAAGAGCTGGTTTTTGTATGGGAGACCTCACACAGAAAAGCTATCGAGTGTGCTCTTTGTCCAGCCACACCTGATACTTGGTGCTGTTCGGGTTATTCCAGAGACATGCAAGATGGGAAGAGGACTCCAGGAGTGAATTGAATATTGATATTTTGCAGTTTTGAAGGAAAAAAATAGTATGCTAACAAAACTGACGTCCTTCCTTGTGATTTGTTATTATAACCTTGTTAATTAAAAAAAGAGAGAATTTGTGGACAGCCAGTGGGTGTGGCTGTACAAGAGTACTATTTTTTACCTTTGGCATTTACTGATATTTGTATATGTCTGGCTTTTGATGCTAATGACTGAAATAAAAATCTTGGGGGCAACACTGACCTTTGTAAAGTTATTTTACAAGTCAAGTGTTTGCTGCTTTAGTCTTCAGTGTGCTTGTTGTTTGGTTTGGGTTTTTTGGGGGATGGCGGTGGTTGTTTGGTTGGTTTGGTTTTGGTTCTTGTTTTGTTTGGTTTTGCTTTAAAGCTGCCCACAGTGCATCTTTCATTTATTGATGTGATGTACTATGCAATGAAGACTTAAGCTGGCAAAGAGCTGGTGCCAAGGAATGTACCTTTTCAATGTTTCCTGCTTTTGTATTTTCATGTGAGTGCTTCCTTTGATAGCAGCACAGAACAATACATAGACTAAACTCTACATTGTTTTTTTTCTTTCTTTTTAACAATTGTTACTTGTTCAGGAACAGTGATTTACAGTTGGCTAGTACCAGTCATCTACAACTGGTGGGTGAGGGTGCAATTGAGAGAATCCAGCCAAGCTCAGACAAATTCCTATTTGTTAAAACATCCAGAGCTACCCAATTTGAAATGTATTAAATGAGGCTGATGAACCTTAGATGAATGAGAAGATAGTAGCAGTATGGGGAAAGAAATAAAGTGGTATGGGCATGGATATCTTCTCTTTTAAGGGAGGGTATGTAGAGAGAGGAAGACTAATCTTCAACATTTTTATAGGTTAAAATACTGAAACTGGTTAGTGACTTTGTCTACTTTTTGTTCTCTACGCTAAATTTACCAGAAGCTGTAGATACATTTGTGTGCCCTTGTGTCAAAATAACATCTGTTAATTCACCTTATGCACTTTTATTGGCATTATCATAATTCCACAGGTACCCAATCAGAACAAACATATTAAATACTTAAAATTGAAACTATATATCATTATTATACATGCTGGCCTGTCTCTTAATTTGGTAGTCTTCCAGGATTCTTAAAGAAAGCTTTTGGTTGCTTTCTGTCATGTACAAGAAGGGGAGGTTCACTGAAACTCAAAGATGGGAAAAACAATGAAAGAAAATTGTGTACTTCTTTTCATACAGCGTATCATCATTATAGATTGTAGAAGTCATCATCAAGGTTTATGGTAGGGCTGTGAATTTAGTGCATTTAAACTTCTTTGGGGGTATAGTTAGGTAATGAATACATAAATGTCATACTTATCCCTCTCCAAGTAGGATTTCTTATGAAATGCTTGACATCAGCTCTTAAGTCTGTTCTCCACCTATTAAGTTCAGCTGGGGATTTTCAAGTGGGAGCAATTTCGCTCTTTACTGACTGCTATGAGATTCTTGTCCCTGTGAGAGTATAGCACTCGGCATTTCAAAACTGCACATGATCTAATATTTTAAGTGAAGCACTGGCAGGCTGTGCATCACGGTGTGTCTGCTCTGATCTGACCACGGTGCCAACAAGCTCCCTGTCAAGGGACTGGGAACTTCTGGTACTGTATGGACATGGCGTCACCATGTGACAGGAAGGTTGTTGCATGTGACTGCACGCATGTTTATTATTCAGCAAAAAGGGAGGCGTTTTCCTCCCATTTCAGTAATTTTGGTCAAGCGATGGGAGTGAGTTATGGGAGTGTCAGGAAAAAAGGAAGCAGGCCTCCGGCCCCTGGGGAATTAGTCTGCCCACAGCTGTGGGATGGTCAACAAAGATGCTGGGAAATGGCCTTTGGGTTAGATGAGTTGATTTGTAAAAGTGGATGGTTACCAGACTAGATGCTGTACTGACTCAGAGATTCCCAGAGGATGGTACATGTGCTGAACATGCCCATGCAGCAGAATTATATTATGCTGAGAATGTGCATTAAAGCAGCAGCGCTGCCATGGAAGTATGTAGCTGAGCAAAGTGATTTTGAAACTTCTGTACTCTATGAACTCTGGTCTTCTCTACTTTAGAGACTTTGACATTTCTATGAAATATTTATAAACATAATTCTCTGTTTTAAAACTGTATATATCTTTTGTCCTCCTAAACATTTAACTGTGCTTCAGAGATCCAGGGTGCTTACTGTGATGTAATGCCTCCTGCTGATACTGGTGTGAACACCATTGAATATTTTGACAGATTTCACAAAACTGCTGAACAAAAGTAGCTGTGTAATGTGGGTGACTGTTTCTGTATGTGTAACTGAGAGTCATGGGAGCAACTGGAAGCCAAGTATTACATCAGACTCTGCATTCCAGGCAGTGATTTGGTTTGGCCCTGCTGGCTTATTGCTGCTTTCAGAGGTTGTGTCAGCAAGTCTACTCATGATTGGCATGAAGTTTTAATCTAGATTAATGACATTAAATGTGGGTCTCGTC
Organism: Ibycter americanus; assembly: GCA_035590275.1. Classification (NCBI taxonomy): domain Eukaryota; kingdom Metazoa; phylum Chordata; class Aves; order Falconiformes; family Falconidae; genus Ibycter; species Ibycter americanus. Next base: position 8,230,653 of record JAVJGI010000060.1, on the reverse strand, counting down.
ATTGACTTTCGTGGTCAGATACTTGACACTATTCTACAACTGGCAGCCTTCATGCTAATGATGGCTGTTACGGAGCAGATACAGTAAGGATAGTGACGCTACAGAGGTGATACACAGGCCAAGGCGACCATCTGCGTCATGGAAATTTTCCAAAGACTTGCTTCCAGCTGGATTAAAAGCTTGTGTCTATATGACCTTATGCATCTTGGTACCCATTGAATGAAGCATACAGAAGGAGTGCGGACAGATTTAAATTTTCTTGAAGCAAGTGCTGCTAACTAAGCACATAAGCTGTGGGTGAGCAACCCAAACATTCCTCGGTGCTGCAAACATACGCCAGCACTGCTTGTGAATGCAGAGCAGGAAACCCTGGTATATGCATATGCCAGATGTTAATGCCATTTCAAATACCATTTTAAAAGCGTTTATAAATGCAGTTGCTTCAGAGTGGTGAGCACCCAAAAATAAATACATATTGATGCTTGTGATGTTACTGTCAGAAAGGGCTTTGAATCTGATACCCCTGACTCCCTTGTGGTTAGGGTTATAAGGTGAAGTCACTTGCAGAATCATTCAGGTTGGAAGGGACCTCCAGGGACTGTCTAGCCCAGCTTCTACTCGAAAGCAAGTTCAATGCTGACTTCAGGCTAGGTTGCTCAGACTTTGCCCAGGTGGTTCTTGAAAATCTACGTGGCTGTAGTTTCCACAACCTCTCGGAGACCTGTTTCAGTACTTCAGGGTAGTGATTTTTTTTTAAAAAATGTCCTGTGGCAACTTCAGTTTATTGTCTCTTGTTCTTCTGCTGTATACCTTGATAAAAGAGCCTGGCTCTGTCTTCTCGATAGCCTTCTCTTAGCAATTAAGTTTACTGTTTTGTTCCCCCATAGCCTTCACAAGATAAACAAGCCCAGTTTCCTCAGCTATTCCTCACAGGTCCAGTGTTCTAGCTCCCTGAGCATCTTGGTGGCCATTGGTGGGACTTGCTCAAGTTTATCAACATCTTTCTTGTACTGGAGGCCCAAAACCGGATTTAGTGCTCCTGTGGATACAGTCCAGTAAGTTTCTAGCCTTAATTGCTATCACAGCAGAATCGTGACTCCTGTTTAGCCTAGTGTCTACTAGGACCCACAAATCCTTTTCAGCAGCATTCCTTTCCTGATGGCCTGTTCCTCTGCCCTGTCTCTGTCCCTCAAAATGGTAGCTCTGCCCTGGAGCGTATTGACTGCATCCCCTAGTTTGCTGTCATCTGCAAACTTGATGAGAGATTACTGTGCCACCTTCTCCAGGTCATTGATAAAGATGATAAACAGGACAAGCCTCCAGACAGACCCACGCAGTACTCTACTCGTTGCTGGTCTCCAGTGTAGAGACACTTCAGCTACTGTTCTTCGAGCCCAACCTTCCAACCAGTTTTTTTTACCTATCTAGTTGTCCACCCATCCAGACTGTAATGTCATAACTTGGATAACAAGAGCACTGTGAGAGACCTAGAAGACTTGCTGAGGTAAATGACATCCAGTGCTCTCCCATTGTCCACAAATCCAGTTGTTTTATCATATAAAGCAATCAAGTTGATCAGGCATGATTTGTCACTGGTAAATCTGTTGACTGTTCCCACTCACCAACAGCATCTGCATATGCCCAGAAACGTCTTCCAAGAATACCTGCTTCATGCACCAGTACACGCTGTGGGCTGACTGTCTGCAAAGCAGCTCTGCAGAGAAGGACCTTGAGGTCCCGGTTGATGACTGAGCTGGCTGACCATGAGCCAGCAATGCACTCTCGTGGCAAAGGCAGCCAACAGCATGCAGGACTGCATTAGGAAGAGCATTGCCAGCAGGCTGAGGAAGGTGGTCCTTTCTCTCTGCTCAGCACTGGTAAGCCGCATCTGGAGTACTGTGCCCAGTTGTGGGCTTCTCAGCAGAAGAAAGGTATGGATGTATTGGAACTAATCCAGCAAAAGTCCACAAAGATTAGTAAGGGAGTGGAGCATCTTTCATGTGGGGGAGGCTGTGAGAGCTGTGGGACTGTTCAGCCTGAAGAAGAGAAGGCTCAAGGAGGAAAAATCTTTTCAATGTATATAATACCTCGTGGAGGTGGAGGGGGAGATGAAGAAGAGGGAGACAGACTCTGCTCAGTACAGCTCACTGATGGCACAAGAGGCAATGGACACAAATTGAAACATGAAATTCCATCTGAACACAATAATTATTTTTTTTTTTTTTATTTTGAGCATGGTCAAGCACTGGAACAGGTTGCCCTGAGAAGTTGCAGAGTCTTCATCTTGGGAGATACTCAAAACCCAACTGGACAAAACCATGGGCAACCTGCTGTAACTGACTGCATGAGCAAGGGCCTAGACGAGATGATTTCAAGAGCCCCATTCCACCCTCCATGACTCTGTGTTTCTGTGATTTTCCCAGGTACCAGAGTGAAGCTGACCAGCCTGTAGTTGCCTGGATTGTCCTTTTTCCCTTTTTGAGGACAGGTGAAACATTTGCCTTTCTCCCATTGTGGGAGACCAAGCATGATCCCTACAAGCTTTCAAACATGATATTGAGCAGTCTCAATATTACATTGACTGATTCTTTCAGCATCCTAGAATGCATCCTGTCTTGTCTCAGGGACTTCTGTGTGTTGAGTTTTTTTAAGACATCCCTGACTCGATTTCCTTCCGCTACTGATAGCCCTTATCCTCCTTGAACCCCCTTTCTAGACTTAGGGGCATGAGACCTTCCTTGTGAAGGCAAGGCAGATATGAAGAACCTCAGCCTTATTTGTCTCTACTAATACTCTGTCATCTGCCCCCCAGCAGGCCTATGTTTTCCTTATTTACTCTTCTGCTGCTTTTCTTGTTCCCTTGATGTCCGTTGCCAATTTCAAATGTAGGTGAGCTTTGGCTTTCCTAGCAGCGCTCTGCATGCCAGGCAGGGTTTCTGTATCCCTCCTCTGTAACCTGCACTCATTCCTATCTTTTGTGAACGTCCTGTTTACATTAGAGCTCAGTCCTGCCTTCCTTGTTTAGCCAAGCCAGTCTCACGTATGTATACTTACTTTCCTGAATAGTAGAACAGACTGTTGCTGTGCTTCGAGGAGGTTGCCGTCAAAGACCTGCCTGCCTCTCCTTCCCTGGCTTGAGAGCTGGGAGGTTGTTTATTCCAAATCAATCTACTGACTTTTCTGACGCTGCGGGTCTGGACTAGATGTAATACAGGTGTTAATGATGTGGCAGGCCTGCTGGAAGGCTATAGTAAAAATAATTCCTGATCTTGCAAAGACAGTGGTACAGATGTAGTATCAGACACCGTATCCAGAAAATCCTTGGTTATTGCTGACTGAAGTAGTACACCTATGGTATCACGTGGAGATGTTATCTTAAGTCCTGAAAGAGGAGTAGAGGTGTTATTACAGTGTTACAACCGAGGTAATCACCATTATCTCTCTCAGCAGGATTAATTAGATCAGGAACAGCACCCTCCTGGTGTGACTATACTGTCAGTGGTTCTGCAGCAAACTTGGTCAGTACTAGCTCAGAGTAAAAGCTCCATACTGCATACAATAAACCCCGTCCATGAATAATGGATCTGCTGATTTCCATTGAACTATGGAATATATGCATTATGTATCCAGCTTTAGACTGGGCCCTGACTCCTTCAGTAGTAACCCTGGCTGAATTTCATGTAGCAATCGAAATGTGGTGGTGATTTTTTTTTTCCTAGTTGTTAAATCCTTGATCTGTATTTTCCTATTTTAGCCCATTATATAGCATATCTGTTAGAACATTTCTCTTTCTTCTGTCAGTACTTAATAGTCTTAGGAGTCTCGCTTTTCAGCATGTTAACCTTATTCTTTATTTCGTTGTTGGTGCTCAGGATTTCATTTAATGTGCTGGTAAAGGACTTTATGCCCTTCAGAGAAGGGTTTCCCTTTGAGCTTTCCTTCTTCTGCTGACTAGTTAAACTCAGGTTAGAATTTGTATGTGGGGCCTGAGGAGGAAAAGGAGAATTTGTCAGCAGTGCTTATCTATAAACAGCTTATTTTAAATAAAGTGAATTATAAAAGCCAGCTCTCTTTTCGTTTTAATGTTTGCTTATCTTAGAGCTTGGGCTATGGATATAGATGATTGATTCATTTCTCTTTTAAAACTCGGGTTCCTAGTTTAGTATCAAGCAGAACTTCTCCTTGGGCACTGTTTTCATAGAAATACAGGGCTGAATTTGAGCAAAAAACTCTCACAATTTCATGTAGCCAGCTCCTGTGGGGCTGAATTGCACATTACAAAGAAGCTTTGAAAACCTTCATTTTAAAGACAGAATTGGCCCACTGCTCTTTTAAAAATCTAGTTTTTAATTTTTAGCTTTACAGTGGTTAACAAGACACCATAAAAATTAATTTCTGAAGTATCTTTTCAGTCTTCCTCTGGGCTAGCCTTTGCATTAATTTTAACACTAGAGGGCAGCTGGAACACTTCAGTTCTTTCAGGACACCGACTTTAGAACAGCTTTAATTTTTCATTACCAGAAGAAAGGAGTTTTGTTAGCCGCCTATTATATGATGTTTATTTTTAGCAATTAATTTGCTTTATTTCTTTCGGTCCTTTTAAAAACTAAAAATCCAGCTATTAACTTTCTAGCTTGCTTTGTGCCTTTGTAGCTCTATCACGCGGTTTGATCAGCAGTCAGGGGGGAGAATAGTTTCACATTTCAGTAGCTGTGAAGACGTACTGCTTGTACTTCCTATATGATTTGTTTTGAACCACCTTGTTTCAGGAACAAGGAGAGAGATGCCAGAGATGGGAATGTATTCAAGTTTCTTCTGTTAATGTTTCTCCAGAAAGTAGAAGTTTATGTTTATAGCACTTCCGATTCATTTTGCAGCTTTTGTTGGTATGTAATTTTAAATCAAACTCCAGAACACTTCAGTGGATCTTTCCTTATTCCATTTTTTCCCTATCAGAGTTGCAAAATGGCAACTCCTGCCCTTCCAGATGTTATTCAACCCTCTCAGCAATCGGAAAACATAATCCAATATGACGACTTTAGAAAGGAAAGGTCAAAACAGTTAAAATAGATTATTTTCAGAATTCGTGTGAAATTGCCGCAGGAGTTCTTCTTGGTTTAAACCTGACACTGGAAACATTACATTTTTTTATTAAGCAACTGTGGTGAAATACATAGAGAAACATGGTACTCTTTGTAAGTTGCTTCAAGGGTATATTGTCAGGGATGTGATACTCATCTATTCTGGCTGTAAAGTAAGAATCTATTCTGTCTTATGAGTTTGTTGCTTATGTAGCTTTTGGGGGTTTATTTCCTTTCTTCCTGTTTTGAATCCACTACACTTACTGCAAGCATTGAAAAATAGTTTTCAGCAGCTGAGTGATCAAATGTTTATTTGCACTTAAACTTTGAATTGAAACAGTAGCAAAATAGTATCAGTAAGCCTGTAAGAAAGGAACTCTTTGTGTCTTATGGTTAGTGTAAGAGATTAATCTGATTTTTCCTTGGCTTGTTGTCAGATGATCTGTTTCCTTCTCTACAAATTATGTGATCTGAAAAGTAACCTGCGCCTCTCTTGGGGACATATTGCACCCTAGCAATTTTGTAGTGACAGTAAGGACATAGTGTTTTCTCTTTCAAGGTAAGCTTTGGAATTGTGTAGTTATAAGAAAATTGTGTCTATTTTTATCAAAAGCTTTTCCTTAGCTTTCAGAGGTGGAGAGAAGAATTAAAATACCCAAGCTATAAGCAAAAGCAATAAGAGAAAAAAGATGTATAATTTATTATTTTGGAGGGAAAAAAAAAAAAAAAAAGAATGGTTTCACAGTGAACTGCGTGGTTTGGCTTGTGATGCTGACACTGATGCGGAACTATGGGATTGCAGTTTTTCCAGGTTTGTGGAGAGAAAGGCCTGAGCTGGAGTCACTGAGAACGGAATGGCTTTATATCTATTTTTTTTTTTTTTTTTTGGTGTGGAATCCTGAAAGTGCTGCAGTTTTTGTACCTTTGCTTGGTTTCTACCATCATTTCCTTTTTATGTTGCAGAGAATGTTCTCTTTCATGCTTTCTTGGCAGTTTTGGTCAGAACATAAGTGTTCTTACTAGCTTGTGCTGATTGATAGGACAGATTTTGAAAATGGTTGATGCGTGCTTAATTTTTTCATATGGGCTTCTGTGAAGTGCAGGGGTTCTTGGCTTTTGGGCAGTGCCCTAGTACTACTTTAGTAAGAGCTGGATTTCCATAGATGTGATTCTAAAAAAAAATGCAGTAATAGAGCACTTTTCTTTCTCTTACTGGTTCTGGATCACAAGAAGGAACCAATTAAAAATGAACAAAACCATAGCATTTTTATTTTGTTCCTAGCTGCCAGCTTTGCAAATTGAGACATTATAGTAGGCTTTATTTTTAACAATAAAAGAGAAGTTGCTGAGGGCCAAATTTTCTTCCTGTGAGGCCTAATTGTTGGGTTGTGATTATGCCCTGAACTGCCACAATGCAATCTCATTGCAGATGTGCAGAAATTAAACCAGCTGTAAATTATTTTGATGTCAGGGGCAAACTTCTGCTCCCTCTCTTTGAACTGCATTGCCTTCGTAGGACAAAAAGAAGCAATAAACCTTCATTGGCTATTTTTATTGTTATATTTAATAGATGAAACTGCGGCTGTACGTGGGGAATAGACCTGGTGGGCAGACACTGCTATTTTGATGATGTTTGAGAATAGATTGTATTTGAGCTTGACTGCTTAGTAAGCCATCCTTCTTCAGATGTGGCTCTTGTAAAAGAAATCACTTTGGAGTAGGTACTTTCTCTATTTTAATATGAAGGTTTCATATTTAAAGGTCCTAGTAGATAAATAAGCTTTGCTTTGGTATTTTCCCCTTGGTCCTTTCCTATTTAAAATACGAGCAAGTGGAAGACTAACCTCCTTTGGTAGCTTGCTTAATTTTTTGCCTGCTTATGCAATGTCCTGGCAGCAGTTACTTTGTGCTCTCGGGAGACAAGTTCTTACAGAAGTTTAAATTTTGATAGTCCATTACAGCTTCCTCTAGTGTGTGAGAATGTAGAGGAAACAGTCCTTTTCCAGAAATACAAAGCTTTGATGTTTTTGACATAGAAAATTGTGCTACCATTCATTACCATTTACCTCTCCTGCACCATCGGCTGTTATTTTGATCTTGTTTGAGCTTTGCTTAGTAGCACACTACTGTGCCATGTGGCATAAAGCAGGCTAGACCGGGGCAGTCAGCAGGAGTGAAATAAATCAAGCTGATGAAAAAGTCCTGTGATAGGCCATGAGTCTTCTTCTCTTCCACCTCGAATCTCTTCTCTCTGCAGTGTGAGGAAGGTGTTGGGTGTCTTCCTGTACTCCACTACAGACTGTCTGGGTGGAACTGGGGCAGCAGAGCAATATCCATTTTTCCTCTGTTGTACAGTGTGGTGTGGCTGTGTATGAGGAAGTCATAAGAGTGAAATATGTGAACTTTCCTCCATAATCCCGCTATCTCTGGAAGATCAGGAGTTGTGAAAAGCTCTCCCAGTGGAAGAGTTTCGCAGCAACAACTAGGTACTGCTTCTTTGCTCCTGTGCTTCTTTCAGTATAAAATGAATTGGACTGCTGTCTGTAACAGCACCACTGCATTGGTTTGGCTGGTGATCTGAATAGCTTAAATTCTCCTTGTAAGTTAGTTAAGTCTGTGAGGAACTAATGTGCTGGTCTCTTCCTCCCTAAGGATGTCAAGCTCCTGAGAACAAACATGGAAGCGTTAGCAATAACAAAAGCTTCCTCTGTCTTAATCCAGTTTCTCTTAGTTTTCTGATGAAGAAGCATCTGGTACAGCCTTCAGCTGTGCTTTTATAGGCAATAAATCCTGACACATTGCCAAGTGGCATAATATTACATTTCATTTTTATAGAGGATTTTTTTGGGGGAAAGGGAGCAGTACACAATAGATTTATTTGTTGCAAGATAAGGTCGTTCTCTAAGAATAAGGCAAAACTACAAGCATTTTATTTTTTATCAGCTTTGACTTGTGATTAGTTACAGCTTCGCACAACCAACCCTGTCATAGTAATTTTTATTCTGAGTCATATACAATGGTTGTAAACCACATTAAAACAAAACCCCCAAAACCCCCGAAAAGAAATGCGTTTGCAAGAAGACTTCTTTATGACATGAGTCATACAGTGCATGAACTTCTCGCAGATGAACTCTGTTACGGTTGCTTAGTGTTTTGTTTCCTATATGTATCTATGTGGGAAATCATTAGTAGTAATGCTGGTATCTAAACCACTCAGGTAGTACCTGCTTCTCGGTGACATGGGGTGCTGTGAATCAGCACATCTGCACTATGTGACTGTGTCCCTAAAATAATCCTATAGCTACTTCCTTCTGTACGAAGCTAAATCTGCTTGTAATGTATCTATTCAGTTGCTTAAAATCTGACCTGCATGTCGTCTTATTTGTAGGAAGTACCTTAGACTTTAAGAAATATCTAGGATAGTTTTTTAACTGCAGGTTATAAACATGAAGAGAAACGGTGGGAAATGTTTTGAATGAGAAGAAAATAAGTTTTTTAATAATGAAAATTGTTTTCAGTGCTTTCTAAAAAGATGGTATTAGAAGCTTTGTGTGTAGAAGCATTTGAAGATACTTCAAGAGACAGGTTACTGCATTTTGATAATACACTTAAATTACATGTTTATAGAGGAACAGAACAGGATTGGCAGTGGTACCTCTGTTTTAACTGGATGTGAAAACTATGTTTTGTACTGAAAGGGGCCATCATGTTCTTATGTATAAACCAAGAGATATGTAGACAGTTACATGACTGTAGGGATGGGTCGTGTGTGATTTATGTACTAATGATTCCTTTAGTGATTTTGCTAATTTCTGGTGGTTGTATTGGTTCAGAATGGATTTGAACATCCTTAACAGGAAGTAACTAAAGCAAAATTGGGAAGTCTTTTCAAAACACTTTTCCAAACAACTGAACTAGAAGTGATGATTGTCCGAGAGGAACTACTAAGTGAAATCCTGTGCTCTCAGTTGCTTCAGTGGTCAGGTGAGATGGTCAGAATACCTGTGTCGGTAAAGAGTTTTTGTTAAAAAGGTTTTGTTTGGTTTTGTGGTTTGTTTTTTGTTTTTCCAACAGCAAGGTTGTGTTTATTGAAAGTCTGTAAGAGCATATTTTGTGGTATAGGTCCTTTATTGACAAATGAAATGCAGCTAAAAGGACTGTTTATAAGTCAGTCACCCCTAATCTCCAACCAGTCCTTTTGCTAGTTTGGGAGGAGTGGGAGAGGATGCCCTTGTTTGTCCAAATGAATTTAAACTGTGCTGAACTTTCAGTGGACATGAACAAACCAAATCAAGAACCTGTCTTTGAGAACCCCCTTTAGTAGTTTCTTTTTGTTTATCTCCAAGACCAAGTTGCTACATCAGCAGTTGTCAGCAGGGCTCAGTCTCTTGGATTTCTCAAGCAGTTTGGCTGTAATGATTAAAATCAGAACCTTGAATTTTTAAACTTACAAGGACAGGTCCTTGAAACATGAGCCTGATGTGCTCAAGTGGCACCATGCCACCTCATAAATAAGCATCAGCGTTCCTTGCCAGCTGCAGGGCCTGAATGGCATCACACCATGTAGGTCACAGCAGTCTAATATTGAGGTGACAAGTTCATGCATCACTGTGGCAAGGTGTGATTTGGGCCAGCAATGATGAGCCATATAGTACAATGAGATGCAAGTGAAAAATAGTTATTTTCACTATAGCCTTTAGTTGGCACATGTTCCTGGCAAATTCTTACTTTGATTTTGATTAAGTACCCAATATATTGTTCTAATAACATTCTTGCAGGACAAGTTGATCTGAATATGACTCTGGAGCTAACAGCTTATAAGGAGTTCTAGCTAATGGTGTGGTAAAGATCTTAAAAAGGAAGATAGTATAGCTTTATGCTATATTAATTATAAATGGCCAGAATTTTGGAAGTTTCAGAAGAAACTTAACAGGCAAAAGTTAAAAAAACCCCATAGAATACAACAGTGCTGTTGGAAGGGACCTACAAGGATCATCTAGTCCAACTGCCTGACCACTTCATGGCTCACCAAAAGTTAAAGCATGTTATTAAGGGCATTGTCCAAATGCCTCTTAAACACTAACAGGCGTGGGGCATCGACCACCCCTCTAGGAAGCCTGTTGCAGTGTCTGACCACCCTCTCAGTAAAGAAATGCTTCCTAATGTCAAGTCTGAACCTCCCTTGACACAGCTTTGAACCATTCCCACGCATCCTATCACTGGATCCCAGGGAGAAGAGACCATCACCTCCCTCTCCAATTCTGCTGACTGGTCACCAGCCAGAGGTAGCCCCATTTACTACAACCCTGTGAGCTCTGTCCTTCAGCCAGTTCTTCACCCAGCGCACTATGAACCTGCTCATCTTAGAGTTGGAGAACTTGTCCAGAAGGATGCTGTGAGGGACCGTATCAAAAGCCTTACTAAAATCCAGAAAAACTTAAAGATTGGATTCACACCTTACAGTGTTCCTGCAGAAACTATCGAAACTGAACTGTGCTCAGATCTGAGTAGTGTCTCACAAGCTGTCCATACTTTTTTTTCTTTCTGTCTTTGCATAGAGACTGTAGGTTCTCAAAGTCTCTCATTGAAGTGGTGGTTTGAGAGGAAGGTGAACAACGAAAAGGGGGTGGGAG
>JAVJGI010000060.1:8190742-8219923 GCA_035590275.1 Ibycter americanus | reverse complement strand
TTTAGCTGTCGGTTTTTTCCCCCCCTTTTCCCACCCCCCCCCCCCCCCCCCCTGTAGAACTGACCACCTACTTTAGATTTAAGATGTGGAACATGTAAAATTGGTGGGCATTTCAGCAAATCTGTGTAGTCTGTTAGTAGTATATATGTCTGAAGCTATCAAAAAGAAATCAAAACTGCTTAATTTCCCCAATTTTAAATTTTCTGATGTATTTATTTATTTTAAAGAAGAATTAGGCTGAATGAATGATTGTCTCAGGAATCAGTAAATACTTAAGCGTGCAAACCATTTTCAACATCATGGATAACTCAGCCATAGCTAGGAAAGCTCACACTATTCGCAAAATGTTGTCCAGTGCTGGCTTTTCCTTTTCACATTTGATTTTTGTACTGCCATTAATTTGACCCTGTAGCACTCCATAATTGATGTCTGTCTGTAAACATCCATACATTGGAAGTATTCAAGTTGGCTTAAGCAACATTCTCATGGGCAGTGTGCCAGGAACTCTAAGGCTTCACTTAAATTGCATATTGCTGGGAATAATATCACTCTCAGCTGTTCTTACCTTTTGTTTGGTTTTTGCCTGGTCTTCTATCTGGCTTTTTACTGGGATGAGATGAGTAGCGGTAAGTGGTGGTATCTGTAATGTGTATACGTTGCAGCTTCATAGCGTATTTGGAGGGAGGTAGAGATCAGAGACACTGAAGCTAATAATAGAAAAAATTGCTATAAGTTCCAACATTTTTTAAATAGTCCCTGCAGAGAGAGTACTGGCAGTGAGAGTGTAGCAGAGCATCCGTGGCTTCAGCTATAATTCTTTAACGTCTGATTTCAGCTCATTAAGAAATCCAATGCAGCTTCTAGCCATGGTAATTCTGTTGACCTGGGATACACAGTCTCATCAGTCTGTCCGCTGACCACAGTGTGAGGCTGCAGGTATTTGAGATACGGGTTGGAAGGGTTGGTCTGGAAATAGGTTTTGTCTGCACAAGAGTTTAGACACACTTTACTTTTCAATGTATCTTGTAGAGAACGGATTTTCTCATGTAAAACATGTCTTTCCTTTGGAGATGGAAAGGTTTTTTAATACTCTGTGCTACCTGTTTTTTAAAGTGTAAGTTAACCCTCCCTGATGCAATGCAGCAGCTTAAAATTAGAGATTCTTTTTATTTCTGTGGTGAGATCAATGGCAGTTATTTTCTGTTGGTTTTGAGCTCACAGAGAGGGCTTTGAAACTGTGATTTCTGGAGTCTGAAACACTTGAAAAAACATATCTGATCCTGTGCCATTGCAGGACTGCATGAGCTGAGACTTTAGGAGCGAACTTGTGAGATTTCAATACAGTCATGAAGACTGGCAATACAGAAATTCCTCAAATCCCAAATAGTTACTCTCTATGGATGGGTAGATTTATTGAAAACAAAAATTCCGTCTTAACAAAAAGGTGTGTTCTTGGAAGCATGATGATTTGGACTTTTGATAAGGAAGAAACTAATTATCTAACGTCTAAGTGGGATTTTTAAAATTTTTGGGTGCCTGGTTGTAAAGAGTAAAACGCATGTAGAGGAGTAGCTGGTTCAGTGTAGACACTTCTGCTTTCCAGTGATGTGTGCATGGTTCAGCTGGAGTGGATGTAAACTGAACCCAAAGTATACCTTGCATTGTCCCTGTTTTTTCCCCCTTCCCTCCCTGCTGAGCATCTCTTTCTTTAATTAAATATGCAGAACCATGGCACTCTGATTTGTACAGTTTTAAATCCTCTATCACTCCAACATTAGAAGGAGAAAGTCCAGAAGTCTTGCGCTTCAAATCAGATAGCTAGCTCATTTAGCTGTCTCTTATCCAGCTAGGCAAGCTCTAAGAGCTTGAGAGCAATTATAGATAGAAGGTAAACGTCAAGGTTAAAGGACAACAGCTTTGTGGAACCTTGACTTTCTGTTTATTGTGGATGGAAAGCTTGGGAAAGCGGATTAGGGAAAATTCTGTTGTGTTCCTTTATTACAGGTTTAAGGTGGGTGTGTTCCCTGTTTTAAAGCCCTGCATTTAATGACTGCTGCTAATGTGCTCTTCAGAACCAGCAGTAACAGACGTCTGCACGAGAAATGTTAAACCTGCAGCCATTACGTTTTGTAAGCTTCCCAAAAAGTAAGAAGATGCCCACCTTTACTACTTATATTTGATCAGTGTCTTGACGTTTCCTGGAATGAGCCCATTAATTAATTCTCAACCTTTTATTTCCTATCTATTGATCTGTCAGGATCCTTTCTAATTGCATCATAATGCAGTACGCAAGAAAATGGTTTTGTTGTCTATAGTTAGGGATGTAGTAGCTTGTGTAAATAAGATAGGGAGGCTGTGAGACTTTTTTCCACTTTAGGTTTAAGAAAAGGTTGAGGAAAGTGCCAAGCAGATAAAAGCATCTCCAAGTCACAGAATACAAGCTCAGTTGGATTAGAGGGCGAATACAAGCACCAGGACCAGTTTGTGGGAAGAGGAGGCCTCAGGACAGGTTAATGGAATCAGCCTTTTATAAAATTAATTAAATTGGCTTACTTACTCAATATGCCCAGTATCTTGAAACTTTCCTTGAAATTTGTTTCAAAAAATCAAGTAAAATCTTGATAATGGCTACAAAATCTTCAGCAGTTTTTAATCAGGCATTTTGCACAGTCAGTCCTTTTAAAAAATATTTAGAATGTTTACTTTGTGTAGTGCATTTAGGTAACAGGTGTCTTCAGTACATTTTTGTAAAGGCTCATGACCCCTCTGTGAGTTTTGTTTCTAATGAAATGCGTAGAAATTCCCCCGTAATGGGAGTGTTTGTCCCACCTTATATATATTGTATCAAACCTCCTCAATACTTGTTGAGAGTAAGTTGTAGCTTGGGAGGCAAGTTTTTCTTGCTTGATAATGCTTTTTTTATTGTGAAGAACATTTATCAATTTTATCTGATTGATAATTTAGGGTGAATTTAGAGTTCTGTCTATCAGAACACAGTTATCATGCAGTCTATATGATTAATTCCAGTTTCAAGTTGCTCTTCATGTTTTTTTAATCATGCACATCAATTAGAGCATACCCTTCTGGTAGGTAATAGCAAAACAATACTTTCCTTAATGGCTGATCCAGATGGGCAACTTTATTGTAGCTGTTTCTGGTATTGCATGGAAGGGTGCACGGACCTTCAAAAGACTAGATTGACAAGGGAAGGTTAGAAATTAGCAGAAGTGCTGCTTTTGGTTAAAACGGCAGGTACTACCTTCTTTCATTCAGTATTCTGCATAGCTGGAGGGAACAGGACCATCAAAGAGTTGTAAAGGAGAAGACAGTGTTCTGTTAAGGTAGTTATGGGGTGTTTTTTAAGCTATCAGACTTTTTTCAATTTTGTATTTGTATAATTTGCTGCAGTAATTCATGAACAAGAAGTCTTTGCAGAATATGATAGTGTGGTAGTTGCAGTTGCTACCTTACTTCTGCCTATACAGTATTAATGGCAGCTACCTTTAGTAATATAAAACACATAGTAACTAAAGTTACCTCATCGAGAGCAAGGTGGATTTGAAGATGGACCAGTGAGCTGCAGCTGATACTTCTAAGCTCCATCAGATAGGTGGGGAAAGAGGAATGTCTGGGGATGTGTTTAACCCTTTTAACAGTGGCATGAAAAGGCCTCACTTTTGCTGGAAAGGTGCATTTTTTGCTCACTGGGTCTGCTGATTGCCAGCTGTTGTGCCCAGTGCTGGGTTTTTTTTGCCAGTGGTTTTATTTAGAGTGGTTCTGCACTGACTGGGCACCAGCTTTCTTAGTAACAAATAGAAAATCAGTACATCAGCTTCTTCCCAATACTGTCATGTCTGGGTCAGGGGAAAGAGGTGGCTGAGTGTTTAGCAGGATTTTCTGTGGATGGCCCAGGTAATTACAGGTGTCACGTGTCGCTCATAGTACTTTCTTCAGATGTTCTTTGCATTTAGATTGCAGTCTTGCCATTCTTCCCCATTTGCTTTCTTGAATGTTTAAAGTTCACGTTTTTAAAGTTCACGGGGCAGATAAAGTAACTCCAGAACAGGTAAGTAACACTCAGGGTTGTGTGGATGATAAAAGAAGCTGGGGGGTGCTCATTATTCAACTGTTCAAGGCAGCCTGAGAGAAAATTCAAAATCAGAACTTCTCAGAAGATAGGAGATTGGAAAGAAAGGAATCTCTTTGTGGTAGAAGAACTTGAGGTTTCTACAGGTAAACAGGAGGTTTGTGCAGACTGGAAAATCTGTAATTGGGTGGAATGTCTGTAAGTTACTTCAGTGTAACTGTGCCAGCCAAGTGAATTATGTTTCAGGAACTGGTATGCAAGAAATGGGAGCTTTTAGATTCGGGAGTAGTAGCCATTCAGTATCACGGAAAACAAATTGGAATGCTAAGAGTTGGGGGAAAAAAAAAAAGGATAATGCTGTAAAAGCACTGTGGATATGCAGTAATAGCCTTATGGGAGCTCAGTATTGCAGCTTATTTATGATAGTGTAAGTTTTTCTTTGTAGAGGTGTATCAGTAAGCTTCCTGTCGGAGCTGCAGTTTAAATAAATCAGTCTTTTAAGTGGAAAGATGCACGGTGGGGACTTGAATTTTGCTGATGTGATCAGACAGTATAAATTTCCAATCTATGTCAATTTAAGGGTGGGAGTGAGGCCGACAGCATGTCTGTGCTGGCAAAACCGAAGCGTAGACAGATGACCCCAAGCCTTCACTGGCCTATTGGTGGCAGTACTTGCTAAAGTAGTGCTTGGTGGTCCGTGGTGTACCCTGCCCATTCAGTCAGTACCGCCCGTTAGAGCTCTATCTAGCCTTGCTTTCAGCTTCATGCATTTTCCCGTTTCTGTAAGCATCGTTAAAGGGTATTGTGGGCAAAGGCTGTGGCTTGAGGACTGTTGGTATGTGGGAGGCTGGATCCGCTCTGCAGAATACAGCTCCAAGTGGAGATCCTTGAGGTGGTAGTAGAGGCTGTCGCTGTTCAGACTATGTGATGTGATGTGGCTTGATGCAGTCATAGTTGCTCTGATGTGTGTCAGCTGCCCTCCGCATCTCAGTCCTGTGTGTCAGCTACAGTGTAGCATCTCAGCCCTGTGGTAAAATGCACAAAGCTTCAGGAGATACCTTTGCACAAAGAGTGTGAGACTTTGCTCATTTAAAAAAAAAAGAAATTGTTGACACCAAGGGGTCCAAGATATGCTTCATAAATGAATTTTCTATTGAACTGAAACCAGAACTGAACTTGGGCTCAGTGGAGATGAAATGACTTTGGGGGTAGCTGTAGAATGGAGCTGCAGAAGTGGAGAAAGTCTGTAGTGAAAACAGTCTCCCAACAATCAGCTGGGGATACTGTTGAGCTCTTGATTTAAACTGTAGTGTTTCTTTTCCCTGTGTAAATCCTGCCCTCTGGCCAAAGGGCTCATTTTCATAATCGCTATGTGGCTTGTTCTCCAACATTCAGTCTAGGCGTACATTGCTGTTTTCATTGGCTCAAAACTTCCGACTGTTTGTCAGCAACAAAGACGCTGCATCAGCTTCTTCCTCACTATAGCTGGAACAGGGAACTGCCAAAACATTCTTGAAAAGAAAAAACAAAGGCAATGCAAATGTGGTGGTCAAACAGCTGAGAGGCAAAACCACTTAAACGTTTCATTCCCCGCCACCCCCCTGCCCCCCATTCTCTCATCTTTTTACCTCACTCTTCCCTGTAGACTAACTGAGCTTTAATTTGTAGGCAGTGGAAGGACAGAAGCTTTATTGGTGCATAGAACTGAAGATCCCAAAGTGTGTTATAAAGAAGGATGTTTATTACCATTCCCTTTCTGGATGTGGGATCCCAAAGCACTGGTAGCACTAAGTGACCTGATGTAGCTACCTGTGAAGTCTCTGTTGCAACTGAGAAGCTGAAAATCTGCACCTGCTATGCTGTTGTTTCTTACTTGAACTGTTAAACTACATGCCTTCATTTGAAGGTATATCTTCTAATGAAAAGCTTATTCACTGTTCACTCAGCTACTGCTTGTCTTCCTGGTTTTTTTATAATAATAAAGTATGTACAAGATCTAGGCTATTGCAGCTTCTACCAAGAATTTTGCTAACACATAAGTGCTGAGCAGAATCTCCTTGATTTGAAAGATGAGGCAAGCAAGGAATTATTGTTTAGGGTTATTTCTTTTTAGTGAAAATGCTGCATTATATTTATTTGTCTGCTGTGGACTGTCATCACCTATTCTGTAACTCAGAGTCTCTAGAATCAGAGGGATGCAGTGCAGGCTGGGATGTGTTTTATCTGTTGGCTACATCTCCGTAAGACTACGGGCTAATGCTCCATCTCCATTTGAGGTAGGAGGGCAGTGGGACTGAGATGAAGTGTTGCAGCAGTCCTCATACTTAATCCAGTTCCCAGAAATGACAAAAGGCAATATGCCATCTGATATGTTTCATGCACAGTGGTCCCAACCACCAAGGGCCTGGCTGATTGCCAGTGAGGACCTGAGTAGGGCAGAGTTTTGGAATGTGCCTGTGGTGGTCATGAATGTCAAGTTTCTGATGCCTCTCTGAAATGAGATGTAGTAACAGCTGTGCATTCCTATCCCGCTGCAGAACAGGAATGGGATTCATGTTCTGATTCATATTCATTTGCTAGAGTGAGCTTCTGATTGCCTTCCAGATGGTGGTCAACTGATTCTCAGTTGGGTGTCTTGAAAGTGCCTGTTACATCAGAAAACTCCAGGAACTGGGAGTGTAGGAAGAGGGAGAAGAATTGTCAGCAGTCATCAAAAATCATTTTACTGAGAGCCTGGGCTGATGAGGAGTGTAAGGCAGCCATGACCCAGTGCAAAAGGATATAATCCGAGGGAGTGGGGAAATTCTGTTCCCGGTTCTTTAAACCACTTGGTGATGTTGGTACAGTAGTTTTGTTGGCCTCTGCTTCAGTATTCCCGTCTGCTAGATAGGATACTGTTTGTAAGATGTGTTGAATTTGACAAAGTGAAATTCACTGTCATGCAGCCAGTTACTAGGCATTATAGTCTGTGTAGCCAGTATGCAGAAAAAGGGTGATCAAATGAAACGAAGGAGTAACCTAAACATTTTCTGCTTTTGTTTCCTATAATGCATGATCACTACTACTTGTTTAACAGCTTTTGAACAAGCTTTTGTCTCTACAAATAAGATGCTGACATTCTTGCTCTGCTTTGTTTCCCCCACCTCTAGAACTTGTAATAACCTGCTGATTCAGAAAGGACTCTTGTCTCCCTTTGCCTTTTGGTTTTTTCCTTCTTTGTTGTTTCCCTTCGTCAGGTGCTCAGCCCAGTGTAATTATTGTCAGTACAACAGCAACAGCTGCTGCCTCTGCACTGCTGAAATCTCTGTGTTTGTCCATTTCGGTGAATTCACCTCTCACATCCAGGCTCAGCAGAGCCATACCCTCTGCCTGTGCCTCTTGCTTTTGTCTCCTGTTATCTAATGACGTAAAGCATTTTGGTGTACAGTTTGCATTAATAAGATGAAAACAAAAATTGCCCCACAAAAAAACCAAACAAGCGCTGAACAAAACTGTATTGTGCGAGACACTGACTCATTTGGAGCCTTATTTTGACAACCTTAGATTGGAAAAAAATCCCACTGTGCATCTTCATGTCTCACTGAACTCTTTCTTCAGCGAGTTAAGATCAGCTCCCTTTCCCGACAGCTCATTGTTTGAACAGGAGCATGCAAGTGTCCAAGATGCAGAGCAACACAAAGGGATGTTGTGTCTGTTCATGTAGCAGAAGTATATATATAGGACAGGACAGCATAGTCTGAAAATGTAGTTAAATGCAATGAAGAAAAAAAAAAAGTGGTGATGAAAAACATGCATGCATTACTGTAATCCTGGTCCTTTCAGAACAAAGGCTAAATGTGGCTGCTGCTACTCTAGTTGCAGCCTGGTTTTTTTAGTCTGTAAGCATGCGTGAGAAGAATCAGTTCAAGAGAAGGTAAATGTAAAATCACAAAATAATTACCAGTCATGTATTTAAGGATGGCCTCCTGTAAGATTGCTTTCTTTGCTCTTTCTTTGTCCACTCTAAAGCTCATATAATAATTATAATGTGAAAATAAAGGATAGAGGAAAAAACCCAGACCAGTCTCTTTTTTGCTTTTGTAGCATCTGAAGAATGCCTTTAAAGGGGTTAGTTTCTTTTATATATTCTGTTTACTTAGGTTAATTGTCCCTCTACAGTAGAAATTCAGATGTACCAGCAGGAAGCAAGATTGTTTCCCTCACTTCGTACTAATGCCAGAGATAGGAAATAAGGGGGTAGGGGGCACATTAAAGTTTTGTCCGTTCTCTCTGCCACTCATCCTTTTTTATTTTAAAGCTATTTTGCATTTGTTGTATTTTCCATTAAAGTTCACTCTTTCGAGTTTATTTTTCACAGCCCTGGAGACCAGAACCAGAATCTCCACTCCCTTCCCACCCACCTACCTTTGCTAGTGTAAACTGGAATTTTAAAAAATATCTGCAGTTTCAGAACATACAGTGCAACTGTAAAGTTGCCAACAGGAGGTAACACTGGACATATGTACTAGTGCATCTAAGGAACTGTGGTCATTCGCTGATGCTACCTAGTATTGCACACTTCATCTTACGGAAGGTGGCCGTGAAGTTGACTCTTCTACCTTCTACCCATTCGTACCCTCCCACCAGTAGCTGATGGTTTCCTCTGTTCTTATTTAAATATGTTGTCAAATTGGCATACTAGAAACACACTGGGATTTGTAGGTGACATGAGCATTTGAATTGTCTCCCTGTCAAAGTAAGAGCTGGTTTTTGGCTTTTGTTTTCGCAAGGCAGAATAAGAGAAACTTGCCATTTGCCAGTGATTTCTTGATGACCCTGTCAGAACCGCAGGAAGTGTGTGAACCCGTAATGGTCACCGCTTGCTGTGTGGTGCACGTATTTGGACTTCTTTCTGCTGCTTTATGTGTGGAAATCTGGGAAGCCTGGTCGTTATTAGGGGAATGACAGATCTCTGATAACCTGGCAGAGTTGCAGCTGCTGCAGCTCTGTGTCTCCAGGTGCAACCGCTAGCGAGGCTGGACATGTATTCCCAGTAGGGGCACACACAAGCAGACGTGTATGACATGTACATATATACACATGGTTGGTCACACAGATCAACATAGAAACACTTAACAGGCACACAAATGTAAACAGCACCAATGGCCTCATCCTGTTTCCCCCTCTCTCACTGAGCAGGGTGGGTTTGTTAGTGGAAAATATATACATACATAAAGTGTCGTTCCCTCCAGTACCTGAGTTTAGACACTGTCTACTCAGTAGCTGGCCCCTGGATCCCAGTTTTCCCAGCTGCTGGAGTCCCCAAGGCTGCAGCCCCACTCCTGGTTTTTTTATAGACCCTCTCACTCACAGGCACACACAGACAGCCCCCCACCCCAGCGCACCCTGCGTTGTGGATCCCCCAGTAGTTAGCCTTGGACATAGAGTCCATCCAGTAGCAGCTCTACCAGTTGACCTCCAGACCTAAGTCTCTCCAAAAGTTGGCCAGGACCACACTGATCTCTCCAGAAGCCAGTTCCACCAGTTGCCTCACTCCCAAAGACACACACATACCTGTCTACCAAGCCACTTACCTTAACTACTCGCTTAGCCAGCAAGTAGTTGCTGGATACTGTGACTTGATGGTTACTAGCAATTACACACTGACTGTAGTTGCAGGCACCACAGATACATGGACTCTCAGTCCTGTAATCCCACTCCAAGCAGCACACCTATGTACGTATGACCGGCCCATTTTATCCTCTTGTCCCTCTATTTTCCATGTTTGTTCCCCCTAAATCACCTTGATCCCTCCCTTTTCCTGTCCTTGTTTCCTGCACTAAACATCCTATAACAACCCTTGTGCAATCCCAAAATGGTCTTCCTCTGCATCCCATAACATGTCCCATACTTCTGGGCAGTAACCCCCCTGTAGTCTGTAAGGTGACCCTGAGGGCTTCTCCACTTGACTCATCTGGTGGGTGTCACACCTGGGCAGTAGGGCTGGTGGCTCTCCTGGGACAGCCCTAGCAGGGGCTCTGTTTTCCTGACTGAGTTTTTGGGGGTCCCCATGCTTTTGTGCTCATACGTGTGTATATGTACGTAAAAGGGGATGATCATTCTCCTGTAATGGCCCTGGGAGTAGCTACACAAGGTGTTACTGGGGTTCCCCCACCTGCCATTGCCTCTCTGTGCTCCTGTGTGTGTGTTTTGTTACCACGTAACCAAACTGTCACCATCTACAGGAATATGAATAGGCACCAGCCTTTGGGTACCAATCATTCCCACACAGAGGGAAGAAATTTAATTTCCCCCCCCCTCATTTTCTTTTTGTATGATTCTTATGAAAGAATTCTTAACTATTGGGAAGCTGCAAAACCTCTTTGTGTAGGACATGACAGTGATCAATGCTTGGCTTTCTGGTCATCTTTGCATTTATTTTTCTGTTAAATGGTTTTCTGTAGTGGTCATAGTCAGTGTGTTTACATGCTTATATAAAGAAGATCCATGATGTGATGAATGATGACCTGACAGGGTTGATGAGAACAGTTCTAGTAATTTATTTACATACTACTACTTTTTTCACTGTAACTGGTAAAATATAAGGATGATGAAAAGGGTGTGGGAACTCCAGAGATACCTCTCGTCTTAAGCTGTTTTGATCCAGCTGTTAGTTCAGCTCCAGTTCTCCAGTATCCCCCCTCCCTATCCCCTTTCTCTCTCTCTCTTTTTTCCTCTCTCCACCCTCCAATTGCCACAGCTGTTAGAATTTCATCATTGTCTCCAAATACCACATTTCCCATTAGCACCACAGCCCCTTCTGTGCTAAGGGGAATGTCATTTGTGTGCTTTGCATGTGTATTATTGTTAGGTGATGTGCAGCCAAAGCAATATTTACACCTTTGACTGCTGGAAGGCTGAATTCCTTGGCAAGAGTTACACATACGATGCAGAAATGTTGAAAGGTGAGATTTGCAGACTTGCTGGCAGAAAATGGTTAAGCCTTTTTTTTCCCATGCTCTGCTTTTCAAATGCCTTTGCACCGTATTTAGCCTTATCAGTATTGGATTTAACACTGGATGCCAGCATATATATTCCTTTTGGCAGTTTTAGTGCTGCGTCACTCATGGACTGTCACAGTTGTGTCATATATTAGATGGCTTATCCTAAAAAACGATTCGCAGGTATGAAACCACTGCCCGTTTTAATGTTCTTTATCTATCCGTCTGCCTATCTGTTGAGGTTTTTTTTTCAGCTGATTTTTAGGTTTGTGTAGATGTGTATGTTGTGAATCAACTGCTTTTGTGAAGTTCTTGCTGCCCGGTGTCTTCATTTCTGCCTCATACCCATTTTGCACTTATCTTGGCTTCCCAAAAAAACTCTGGCAATGCCCTTGCTCTTTCCTTACAGTCTCCTGTGATTACAGAGTCTCTGCTGGACTCCTTCTGCAAGCTTGGCAGTGCAACTTAACTTGGACCCAAGGGTCAGCTTGGAGTTCTAAATTATTTGAATATTGGTTCCGTCTTGCAGTTTTGTTCTTCATATCTACACAGTTCTTACTGAATCATTTGTGGATGCAAGAGACCTTAGGCAAGCCACTAGGTTTTTCACATGTGCAGTAGGAATTGCAGGTACCATAAAATGGCCTAAAATAAAGGTTAATTATAGTGTTCCTTTGCCACATTTGTGATCCGCATGACTAGTTCCCTCTGGTTCTCTTTCCTTATTTCCTCAGACATGGTGTTTAGATTTTTTTAAAAGTGTGTAATACCTGGGTGGAGAGAGTATCTGGAACATAAATTGAAAGTCCCAGGACAGTGCCTGTAGATTTAACTTACTAGACCACTGGGGAGGAGAACCTCATTCCGGGGAACAGAATAGGCCTTTCAGTCATAACTGGTAGGAGGCACATTGATATATATACACCTGCGTGTGTAACCCACGTGTGTATATATGTGGCAAATGAAACTGTGACCTTGAATGTATAAAATGAAGTCATGGGTCATCTGTGATTACTGATGCAGTTTCTGCCCTCTTTACGCACCTAAGCATTGAAAGCATCTGTGTTCAGTGTTACATGCCATTGTGTATTGGCTCATTTCTATACTGGATGCATATTGTGAATTCTGTTGTGCAAATACAACTGTACCTTGTGCAGTCGAAGGGTAAAGCAAAATACTTATGGCTGCGCTTGTCATCTTCTATTCTTCCCTCTCGAGAAGTGGCAAGGGTATTTGTACAACACTGACAACACCAGATATTTTTCTCTCTTCTGACATGTTTGTTTCATTAAATCCTTTGCAAAGAGATAGAGGATGCAGCTCCTTTCGCAGTGTTAGTTCCCTATATAATGCGTGGGCTTAGGACACATTCCTGAGGGCAGGAGTTGCAAAGCATCGCCAGGTCATGTTCAACCCGTTTGTCCACCAAGACCTCCAGGTTTGTTTCTGCACAACTGCTTTCCAGTCAGTCTGTCCCCAGCACACAGTGGTGCACGGGGTCATTCTTCTTCAGGTGCGAGACTTTGCATTTCCCTTTGTCAATTTTCATGAGGTTCCTGTCAGCCTGTTTCTCCAACCTGTCAAGGTCCCTGTGAATGGTGGCACAACCATCTGGCGATCAGCCACTCTTCTTGATTATGTATCATCTGCAAACATCTCAAGGGGAGAAAGTGGTAGCACCAGATACGGCTTCCTGAAATTCTTGTTTGCTTCGGGAGCTCAGAGTGAGCTCAGAGTGGAAGCAGGATCTTGCCAGGTGACCTAAGGAGAAAAAGTCTTTGTTGGATGCAGTATGGTTCCACTGTGTAAAGCTTAAGAGAGTGTTCCTCTGCTTCAGGGTCCTTGGAACTCCCTGCTGATGAAGGCTGTATGTCTCCTTTCTGTGTTTTAATTATTCGGGAAGGATGTCCTACCCTACCGAGTGTTTGCTGATAGGCTGAAATGAACTGTTCAAATCACTACTTTTGATGCTTACCTTTGATCCTGTCAGTCAAAAAGATCCTAGATGGAAATCCTTATGAGACTCTAGGAAGCCCTGAGGGCTGCAGGCGTTGCCTCCCAGTACATGAGTAATGCGCAGCACATTTTGACTTAAGGGAAATGTGAGCTTTTGTAAATAAATATAGCTTTGTGACTATCTTGGGTGGACATTTCTGTTTCTTAATTTTACTAGTCAGGAGGGACCTGCTTTCTTCAGTGGTCTGCAACTTGTTGGCCGTGTGATTCTGATATGTTCCATTCAGGACAGAATGCTCAGCCCCCCTCCACCTGGTGTCAAATGCTGTCGGCTGAAAATTGCATCTGCTGTGGCTAACGGTCACAGTGAGCAATCCTGAACGTGCATTTTTACCTCGCGTTTCTTGACCTAGAGGTTGTGGGGAGATCACTTTAAACAATGCATTTAAACTCTGCAGGTACTGGTCTGAAAACAGGTGTTGAAAACTGATTGCCAGCTTGCTTTGGGGTTGTGGACTTAACTGGTTTGATCTATTAACGATGGTTTTTTTATGGATTTACCTCTTGAAAGTCTCATAAAGTCCTGTCGGCTTTCTCCTGCTAAATAAATGTTTCCTAATAATCCTCAAATCTGTTCCTTCATTTTCATTATTTATTTGCTTGTTTAATAAATGGTCTTTTTTTTCCTCTCTTTTTCTCCAAGAAGCCTGAACTGCGTTACATGTGAGCTGCTCCTTGGCTGAACCACATAGCAGCTTCTGTACCGTGTGGTGTATTTGTCAGTGTTCTTTGAAGAACCACTGGTACTCCAGAAAATCAGCATTATATAGTGATGCTGCTGAGGGGTGTGGAGGTGTCTTGGGAGAATAATATGAAATAGGTCTTGTATGTCTCTGCTGTGCTAAAGCAACAGGGAAGTAGTTAATTCTGGGCTTCCTGTGTTGTACTGAACTTCTGATTTCTAAAGCTGACAGTGAAATTCTTGGCTGTTTGCAGGATGTGAACTGGATCTCCCGCAGAATCCCACTGCATGTGCCTTCTGACTTGACAGTAAAACATTAGTAACTAGTAACCAGTTCATTTAAAATGTCACCTAAACATTCTGAATAATTGTTTCATAAACAATCTGAGTAAACATTTTGAATAATTTGCCTTTAAAATTTGGTTGGCCTAATTTATTTTCCATGAGCGTATCTTTAGAATAGAAGAGAATAGACTATTTCAGTTGGAAATTTATTTCAGTTTAATTTTTGCTCTGTCAACATCCTAATGGAGGACCTGCACACACGATCTACAGCACCATTCCCAAGGAAAGAAAAGGAAGGAAATGCAGATTTTGTCCATGTCACTCACTTATGAATAGGTCCCTGCAGAATAATAAAAAGCTTCAGTGTCACTGGCTTTTTTTTATAGCTAAATAGTCATAGACTTCACATACACAGGATAAGATCCCTCTAGCTGGGTACCTTTTTGGGAGAGTTCTATATTATATTACATGTTTCTAGCTGCTGGTTCAAATTTCTAAAGTAGGATTTTTCTGATTACAAGCTAAAGTTTGAATTTCCAGCCCCATTAAATCCCCTTCCAAACCTGCTGACTATGCCAGGCAGACCAATATTCTAGTGGATTTGTTAATGTTCAAGCTACATTCTTACCATTCTTTTCTCACAGGAAAATATCTGTAAATAACTCTGTCTAAAATTTCTTACTCTGCTGGGTTTCCTGTCACCCTCAGGAACTTTAGTGCCTTCTGTATTCCGAGTGTTAGTATACCTCTAAGAATAACCAACTGAGGGTATGATGACAGATCAGTGCCATTTGGGTAAAGGAGCATATGTTGAAATATGCCTTTCCCACCTTGTTTTAGAGGTACCTAGTGTCACTTTATCCTTGCATGTGTTCAAGGAACTTTTTATTTCAAGATTTTAATCTTAAAATAGGATTATTGCAGCACTAGTTTCTTGATTTCCTGCAAGAGTCATTGGTTCTGTTAAAGTTTAGTGTCTGAATCTCACCTGAAAGCTTTTTTTTTTTTTTCCAATTCGAAAGTTTTCATCCACAAAAGTCAGCGTCAAAAATTCTGTTACATTTAGTGTATCAAGAGCAGAGTCCAGTTTAACTAGAAAAAAATTATGCAAAACTATAACTGAATATATAGGCTAGTTGAATTTGAAACTGTCTTCCCCTTCAAGACAATTGGACAAACCTATTTAGTCTCACTTCTACTTTTTTGTCTCATTCCCAAAGTTGGTCCTCATAGTTTCTTTCGATTCAAAACAGATGAGATAACGAACTCTGTCAATAGAGCTGTGTTTAGGCCAACATTTTCAAACTTTTGCACTTAAAAAATACAGTCTTGAATATATTTCCATTGTTTTCTTAAAAGATTTTTTTTTTTAAGGATTGTGGAGAATTGACCGTTTTACAAATAGACTGTAAATATGAATTTCAGAACTTTAAACAAACAAATTTCAAAAGTTAGTCAGTATACTTAGTTTGGACCATGACCAATCCTCGTTACACTCGGGATGTGAGGTTTCTATGTTTATCTGAAGAGTTCCTGTTTGACATTTTTACTGTTTAATTTCTTTCAAAACCCCCAAATCATCTATTTGTTATCCAGTTTCAAAATCTCGATAGAACACCTGAGAAGTGCTAGAGTAGTTCACATGCGTCGTGGATTTTACCTTCAATCTCTGACGTCTTTTTGTGACTTTTCAATCCTCTTAAGGATTGCTGTGTGAGTCAGCAGGACCTTCTACAGCACTGTGCTGGGGTAAGGACAAACTGGGTTATGGCTTGGTTCGAGGGAGTTCTGTTGATGAGCCTACTTTTAGCTGCAGTAGAGCAGCATGATGGCATGTCTCAGGACTGTAGTCAGGGCATGAGTGTTGAAAGTTGTGCGTTATCTGTACTCCTGAGCATATGAGGATTCTTCTCTTTCTCCATAGTTGAGTGCCTGAGCTGGATGAAAGCCTTATTGCATGCCTCAGCTGTTGAGACTGGAACTTTCTTCGCTGAAAGGGTGGGATGCCTATAGCTGATGAAAGTCCCGAGCATGGGAAGTCGTGGTCTTCTTACAAAAACCACCTTGAGAATGTCAGGATTTTCAGGTTTTTCTAGTCTCAATATTCAACCGTGAAGGTTAAACACCTATATGTAAAGAGGAATGTGTTGTAATTGTATACTTTTTGCAAGTGAGTCTACAACAGGTAGGCAAGTATATGCAAGAAATGTGACACAATAATAAAAACTGTAAGTGCTAGCTCTTGTAAGATCTAGTAAGGTCCTTTTGCTCTGGTTGGCTGGCAGTTTGAACTTAATTAGATCTTATTTTTTTATTGTGATAATTTATATTTAATTTAATTGCATAGTACTGGCTGGTAGGAATGGTACAAATGTAACAAATCTGCTGCTGGGTAGTGTATAATGCAAGGCGTTTTCAAGAGCTGGCAGGTTTTGTACAGGCTGAATTATCATGCAAAATACCTAGGAGCATATGATTTATGTCAAAGGTGCTGTAAGACTGCATAAATTTAAGACTTTTATTTTGAACTACTGCGTTCCTACACGAAAATAATTATGGGGTGCTGACGATGCATCACCATTTAAGAAAATGAATGACTGAATTTTACTTAAGTCTATTGTTTAACATGAAACTATGCTACTGTATAAAAAAAAAGAAAAGAAAAACCCCACACAAGAAGATGAAATGCTGTCAAGTCATAGATCATAACACTGGAATTGGGAGTCGCTCTCTGTGGAGAAATTACATTGTTTTTACCTCCTTTTTTTAAAGTGTCCTTACATGATGAAACAGTTCATACAAATGTTGAAATTTGGCAATATCTCTGTTGCTGTTAACTTTTCATATTGACTAAGAGTATGGGCAGTAGTCTGATTGGAACTGACTCACCAGTAAACTTGCTATAATTATAATAATTGTCAATGATTGCAGGGCGGGGAGTGGGGATTATTTCGGGTACAGCGATGCTCGGAAGTACGAAATTACTAGGTCTTGCGTATACACATAGTACCATAGTGGTATACCTGATGGTTAGCACTTGGGCATGAGTACCTACGCTTTGAATTTGAACCCAAGACTGCAGGACTGTTCATTTCAGGGAACCAGCTTCTTCTATGAGTGTCTGTGGGACCTCTGTGGGGGCATATTTGTGCTGTAGGAATCCAGACTGTCTTCTGGTTGACTGTAGGAGAGCTTGTCTGCCTACTGAGGCATGGGGTTTGAGAGTCCTGCAGGGGAAAGAAGAACTTGGGGAACCATTGACAGGCTATTGGCACAGAAGCAATCAGTTGTGTTGTCCTCACCCCTGCAAACAGGTTGGGTTTACCAGCAAAGTACTTGGCTTTATATGACAGTCTAGATGAAAAATACTAGTAAATCATGAAAAAAAACTTAAAAAAAATTATAAATCTCCCCCCCAAGTTCCATCTGCTGTGAACAGCCTGAAGAGGTAAACTTGAACCAAAGAGCTTGGACAGTCAGTCAGCAAGGCAAAGGTGCTGAGAGATGGCTCGTTTCGAGCCATGTGTCAAGCCTGTGTCAAATGGAGAAGTAGCACCCATCACTCAGGAGTCCTTCCTTGTGCAGGGCTGAGCCTCGTTGGCTTGTAATTCGCATTGCTTACCTATTAGTAGCCTACAGCTCTGCGGCACTTGTGTAAGGCTGGGTTTGGTGTTATCCCAAGCAGAAGCAATGGAGCTGGAGATGAGAGGGGGAAGTGGAGGGAAGGTTGGATGCTCGCTTGGCGTTACAGACATTTTGTGCCACTGTTCCTTGACTCCCTGCGTGACCCCCTTACATGAGGACCCTGAGTGCAAATACAGTGTTAACAGGAGAAGTCTACAACGCAGCACAAGTGGTTGCCTCTTCGGCTGTTTCTCACTCACCATCAATGTTGAAAGAGAAATGGAGAAAAGTGCAATGGGGGAGGAGTAACGAACGGCTGATGCTATTTACTAGCAGCTCTTTCCAGGTGAGCATGACACTGGCAGACCAGCTCCCAGTCATTCTAGAAATTTTTGGTAGGAGCTCAGACATAATATTTGATGTGACCCTTCTAGTTTAATTTGTGATAGGTGTATCTGAATAATTTTTTTTCTTCTTCACATCAGACCTCCATTTTTATATCCGTATTTCTAATTTTGAGGATTCTAAGCTGCTTTTTAAAAATAAACATAAATTATTTATCTGTAGCAGTTGCCAGAACAGAGGGGTGTTGATATAAACACATATATTGGTGCTTTATTATCCCAGCCTTCTAGAAGGCTACTAGTCAGCAATAGCTACAGTGAAAGATATAAATTTACTTGTCTTCAGGTGATTTAAGTGAGGTGTGTGAACTTAAAGGCTTTTGTGGAACTGTGCTGGATTCTTCTAAGATAAATTTTATTCAGACTTCGTTAAAACAAGTGAAGGAACTGTAAAAAGCTTGACAATTGCAATAGAGTGACCTATAGTAGAGTGACCGATAAAGAAGGAAAAATGAGCTGCTTCAGGTTTTTTTTCTCTCATCTGTGTTGCCTAAAGAAAACCTGGGATATAATTTCCATGTTTTCCCCACTCATAACAATAGAAACTCAGATCTGACTAAACATCAAAAGACCTTTTCAGTAATTGGAGAGCAGTGGCATCACATCTTTCAAATTAATTTGGAAATAAATTATTACTTAAAGATCCCTGTCTTTTCTTTAAAATGTAGTTCTAGCAGTTTCTGAATTCAGTGAGAAATTCAAGGATGGAAGAACCACAGATCCACAGCAGAACTGTCCATTTTCAGAAAACAGTGAAAAATAAACTTTATTGTTTTGCTATATTAAAGAGGTCCAAAAATCCAAAACATTAAGCAAAATTTTTTCTTTCTGTAGTGCACTTCTAAATTGCCAATTTTATTATAATCTAGATATAATGGAAATGATCTGGTTTAATGTTGTTTTGCATTATTAATTTAGTTGTTTTTCTCTGGGGGAAAACAGATTTGGTGTTAAGTTTGGTGTTCATTTTGGCTGGAAGCGGGGGAAATAGGAAAATGGGTTTTACTGCTTCTCATCATGTAACGAATGGTCCATTGATTAAGAAGTGCAATTTCCATGTGGTTTACATTACGTTTAAACCTCAAAAATTACTTGCTTGCTGGTGTAATATTTGATTTAGGATTATGTAAAATTGGATGTGGCTTGAAATCGGGAAACGAGTTGGAACTATAAACATTTGTTATATGGTTACATAAAGCTACATTAATTATGCTGGAGGCTTAAAGAAAAATGTTTTTCAAAACATGCTTTCCATTTAAAATTAGTATTAGGGCAAAGTATCAGTAGTATGTTGAACTGTATTTGTTAGTCACTGTGTTGAAGTATAAACATGGAACTTATCCCTGTGTATCAAGGGGTTTTTTTAGATAGGAAGAAAGCAAGCTTCCCACCCTCCTTACCCCCCTTTTTTTGTTTTTTTTTGGTTTGTGTTCTTAGCTTGCAACTTGATGTGAGGTGGTGCCCTGGTTTAGCCCCAGCTGGCAACTAAGCA
The DNA here is from genome assembly GCA_035590275.1 of Ibycter americanus. Taxonomy (NCBI): domain Eukaryota; kingdom Metazoa; phylum Chordata; class Aves; order Falconiformes; family Falconidae; genus Ibycter; species Ibycter americanus. The sequence goes on along the minus strand of JAVJGI010000060.1, from coordinate 8,200,353 downwards.
CCACCCAGCCACTCACTCACTCCCCTCCAGAGGGATGGGGGAGAGAATCGGAAAGGTAAAAGTGAGAAAACTCATGGGTTGAGATAAAGACAGTTTAATAGATAAAGCAAAAGCCACACATGCAAGCAAAGCAAATCAAGGAATTCATTCTCTAAATCCCATGGGCAGGCAGGTGTTCAGCCATCTCCAGGAAAGCAGGGCTTCATCACAGGTAATGGTTACTCAGGAAGACAAGTGCCATCACTCTGAACATCTCCCCCTTCTGGCTTCTTCCCCTGGCTTTATGACACTGAGCATGATGCCATATGGTATGGGGTATCCCTTTGGTCAGTTGGGGTCAGCTGTCCCAGCTGTGTCCCCTTCCAGCATCTCGTGCACCCCCAGCCTGCTCCCTTGTGGGGTGAGAAGCAGAAAAGCCCTTGGCTCTGTGCAAGCACTGCTCAGCAATGACCAAGACAGCCCTGTGCTATCAACCCTGTTTCAGCACAAATCCAAAACACAGCCCCATACTAGCTACTCTGAAGAAAATTAACTCCATTCCAGCCAAAACTACCACAGGTGGTGATGAAACAGAACTAGCTGGTTAGGGTGGAATGAGAAGAGTAGCTTCTCAGAAAATATTTCTGCTGTCAAAAGTGACATCCTCCAGTTCTATTCTACACTTTATTTAACATCAGACCTGGAATACTTGAATATGTTTGTCTAATTAAAAATATTTTAATAGCATGGCAATTTTTAGATCTTAGAAGTTGTCATAACTTGGAATTTTTAGTAATTTCATTTTAGATGAAAATATGCCTTATATTTGCAGATATCTGATTTACTTAAAGCATTGAGAGACAACACAGCCATTGGTCGTAGCCAGCATGGGTTCTTAAGGGGAAGTAACCAATTTAATTTTCTTTTATGACAAGGTCACCAATCTAGTTGACCAAGGGAGGCCATATTTTTTTGTTAAATTTTATTTTAGCAAAGCTTCTGATACAGTCTCTCACAGTATCCTGCATAAACTGTCTAGCACACAGCTAGGCAAGTCTATAATACGTTGGGTGAGCAAGTGGCTTATGGGTGGGGCTCAAAGGGTTAAAGTAAATAGGGTTACATCAGGCTGGCGACCAGCCACCGGTGGGGTTCCCCAGGGCTCAATTTTAGGATCAGTTCTCTTTGATATTTTTATAAATAATCTGGACATAGTAATTGAATGTGCGTTAAGTTTGGTGACGATGCTGAACTAGGAGGAGCTGTGGACTCCCTCGAGCGTAGAGAGGCCTTACAGAGGGATGTGGATAGACTGGAGAGCTGGGCAGTCACCAGCCATATGAAATTTAACAAGAGCAAGTGCCAGATTCTCCACCTGGGACAGGGTAATCCTGATGCTGATCTCCTCTCTCTGGTGACCAGCCACAGGACACGAGGAAATGGAATGAAGCTGCATCAGGGGAAGTCCAGCTTGGACGTTAGGAAAAAGTTCTTCACTGAGAGCCTGGTCAGTCACTGGAACAGGCCCCCCAGGAAAATGGTCATGGCATCAAGCCTGGCAGAGTTCAAGGAACATCTGGGTGATGCTTTTAGTCATATGATTCCAGTTTAGATAGTCCTGTGGGGAGCAGGGAGTTGGACTCAATAATCCTTATGGGTCCCTTCCAGCTTGAGATATTATTCTATGATTCTGTGATTCATTCTTTTACCTACTGTATTTACTATGTGGAAAATTACATGGCTGTCATTTAAAATGCAGCAACCACCCTCCAAGTTGTTCACAGTATTTTAAATAACTCATTTTCTTTCAGTTACTCTGCACAGCTTAGCTTTTTCAGGTTTTGTTTTTAAGAAATGGCTGTCTAAAGTCAACTATGGTACTGATGTAGCTTTTTGCACTGGAAAGATGAACAAAGATCTGGGATAATGTTAATTCCTGCAAGATCTAGTGTAAAAGTGCTGAAATATATATTTTTAGCTGCTGTGCGAGACTGTTGGAGAGGCTAGTTTCCCATCAGGGTTTCAATTTCAGAATGAAAAAGACACATGTAGCAAGCAGTCTCTGCATTGCCATGTTGCAGCAGAATCCCATAAAGTGAGGTATCTGTCTGTAATTCAAAACCTCAAGAGGGATCCAGCTGAAGCAGCAAAGGTCCCACTTTTGGCATTCACACAACAGCTGCCTGGGCACTGTGCCATTCATCAGAGGCAGTGCACATTCCCTCTCAATCCTGCTGTGATTCCCTTCCTCCCTCCTGTTTCAAATGCTTTCGTAGATCTGAGCTGTGTGAACTTTCATCAGAGGAGGTGAAAGCAGTGGTGCTCATTCTGAACATGCCGGGATTATTTTCCCAAGTTCAAGTCCCACTGAAGGTTTGTTCCTGTTTGTCTCCTCACGGTTGGTCCCTTGTAGCCCTAAAGCTGGCTTGCACTTTGGTGTAATTCCAAGGAAAAAGCTAAGAGCCTTTTTCAGGCAAAGAAAATTAATGGCCTTTTATTCTGAGCTGTACTGTATTATCGGTAATCCAGTTATATTCGGTCCTTTGCAAAGGAAGACCATAAAAGACAAGCAGCTTTGATCAGTCTCAGTTACAATTGCCATAATATCCCATCCTCGGAGTCAACGTGGAGTTTTTTCAGCAACAGTTGGTACAGTTTCTGAATGTGGAACTTAATTTTCATTGTTAGATGTTATAAGTGATGGTTGGGGGGGATTTTTTTATACCCCGTTTTGTGAGAAGCTGTAGCTAAAAACATAAATATAATCTGTCTTCTGGAAAAATTGAAATAAAACCAAAAATTTTTCATCATGAAATAAACCTTGGGGACCTCTGCACAAGGGCAGCTGTGAAAGGGAATACCTGATGGGTGGTCTCTCCATCAGGGAATCTGTCTAACAAAAGCCTTGCTGATGCAAGGAGGCTGGTGAGCATTTAGATGAGGTCCTGAGGGATGAGACAACTTTCCATTTAAATATATATTGTGGTCATTGTGTTTAAAGCTTGCTTCAGCAGTTTCCCGTGTGATCTTGGTGGCCAAGTACTGAAGTAAGAAACTGCTGTGGTAAAATAGATGTGGAAGTAATACTGATTATGAGTAATCATATATCTTGGTGGTTGAAAGAGCCTCTCTGGGCCACCCCTGCCTGAGAGGAGATTCTACACACAGAAACTTGAGGATAAGTCTCTGAATTGCTCTTAAACCCTTCAAGTTGTAGAGCACTGCAGCTTGCCTTTTCTTGCTAGCCATCTTCCTTTTGACCTCACCCATAAACCTATCCTTCCACTGTGTTTAAGGGAAAAAAATGCCAGAAGGATGGATGGCATGTATGTAGTGATCTATAATAGTCTGTCTGTATCTGTATCACTGGTTTGCATCCAGCCCAGGTGGTAAGGTCTGAAAGCTGTTGACAGCTGATAGCTTTGTGGTGGGCTGTGAGAAATGAGCTACCATCCAGGCTGTCGTGAGTAGTTGTTTCTGGTAGAGAAATGCAGTTTCACTGCATCTTGGAGCATCAGCAGAGGTGCTGAGGCAGAAAGAGACCCAGGAGACTGAATTCCTTTGGACTTATGTTGATGAAAAATAACCGCACGTGCTTCAGAACAGACTGTAAGGGAGGGCTAGGCCACAAATAGACTTTGTACAAACGCGGCAATATAGTTTTCACATAACAAGGTGTTAAAAGCAAATACGGTAAAACCAGTGATAGGAATAAACTGTGCTGGTTTCACATACTAAGGAGGAAACTGAAAGAACATCACTGAGGCTGCAGAAGTTAAGCACTGCCAAGAAGTAAAAAGCAAAGGGAGCTTGTGGTGGCTGTTTTAACACCGGGGAAAAAACAGGCTTGGCACAGATTGACTGTGAAGGTAGAGAGCCTCCAGCCTTGGAGGCTTTTAGGAACATGTATTGAGTACAGCCCTGGACAGTGAGTAGATACTTCTGCAATTTTAGTCAGGTCTGGCAGACACGAATGATTTCCCACAGAGCTGTGAGAAGCAGTGTTTTTCTTCCTCCGCTGGTCTCTTGGGGAGCAGTTACAGGACATCTCTGCTGTTTGCCCACTGTGAGTGTGGCATGCAGCATCTGACAGAGCTGGAGCTGGGACACAGCTTCCTGCTGAGCACGTCTGTATCTGTTGATACTGCTTTTGGAGAGAAGGGTATACTACATGAGTTGTTGAGCCCTACCTGGCTTTGAGTCTGATTCTGTGAAAGTTAGGGGAACCAAGGGATTCAGATACATGGCTTCTGTTCAGTTGCCTTGTGTGGATTCAGTGTGATGCCGCTTTCCAGTTCCCTGAGATGCCATCTCACTGTCTTCAAGGGGAACGTGCTACACCGTACAGGCAAGGAGCACTCATTTTGCTTTTTACTCAGTGTTTGGTAGTAATTAGTACGTGCTGTTTAAACTCTGCTTTGAAGACAGCCTGCAGTGACCTTATTGTGATAATACTGAAGTGCTTCATACAATTTTAGAACTTAATTTTTCAGAGCACTCATTTGAGGGAAAGCGAAAGGCTGCCTTTTCTCCATTGTAATGCATGGGAATTGGACACGATGAGGTTCATGAAGTCTTTTTTTTCTGGCTGCCCAGTTTTAGATCCTGTATTTTTTCAGAACAGCTGGTGTTAAATAATGGCCTGTGTTCACAGTGCAGGTTCCACTGTAATTGGAAGTGCTTGGCCATTCTGCCTGCAGAGCAACCTTGGTCTCAAGTAACACAACTAAGAAACAAGGAACGTGATTAGTAGGGACATGACTATGTGAGGAATTTTGCTATGCTTTGCAAAAAACCTCTGTGATAAATGCAAGGATCATGCTGGATTTCAAGGATAGGAGTCGACTGCCTTGACTGTCAGAGCACGGTTCCTGTTGGTGCAGACCTGGCCTTCTCCATCACAGGACCTGTGTCCTCACGTGTTGCGTGAGTAGGTGGTACACGGTGCTGCTTTCTCCCTGGAGCAAGCTGCTTGTGCTCGCCCAGTGTGGAAGCCACTTTGGTTTTCATAGAGAAAATAAACCTCTGATTGCATGAGTGAACCCACAGTGGGCTGATAATGATAGTTCCCAGTATTTAGTGGGTGAATTTGCAATCGTAATGTCCTTTTAATGTGGATCTCAGCGTATTATTCCCCAAGTTTTAAAAAAGCAAACATTAATCCCCCTCAGCTCTTCCGTATGTGTTGTGCTGCTAACACGGATTGTAGGCAGGCAGTTGTAGATTCACAGCGCTCGTCTCTGCCCCTTTTGCTGATGGTGTCTGTTCCATCAGTGTTTGCCAGGCAGTTGTCCTCTGTCGGTCGCTTTGCCTTTGGGCTTTGCGGCTCCGAGCTGTACAGTGGGATATTTAAAAAGGCAGCTGGGTCTCACCCCACACTCTGGTAGGGAGCGAGTTCTTTCTTGGAGGAAGTTCCCCTTCCCTCAAAGATAAGTTTGTCTCTGCTATCAAGTTGCAGTGGTGATTTGTGTCGCTGTGGTTTTATTTTAGTCACCTTCTTCTCCTCTGGCCTTTTCATGTCTCTGTGCTGCACATTTTTTTCGATTGGTGTTCTTGTTTGTTGCTGATTTGTGCTGCTGGTATTTCTATGGGCTTTCAGTGTAAGCAGCTGGGTTTTCCATGCCAGTCTGGTGAGGTTTAGAACTCTTCCTGTATGGTGTTTGACAAACCACCATCTTATGTGGGAAGTAGACGTGCAGGAACACATCCCTAGTATTTAGTCCTGTCTGAAGACAAGACACAGTTTATAAATATATTTATAAAAAAGTGTATTGCTGTTTTCATCACTGCAAATGCAGCCTTTTGTTGGGATTGATTCTGGTAATTATGAATTGGTTGTCTTTTCTTCACTTGTCATGTTTTCTCATTAAATCTGACCATAAATACTTCTCTTTTTTTTTCTTTCTTTTTTTTTTCTTTTCTCTGGAGAACATTTTGCCCAAAACATCATTGTGCATGAGGATAAAGTGTCCCTCCCTTGTTCATGAGGTTGATTCATTTAACTCCCTAATAATGATATGTGTTCCCCCCTACTGTCTTTTGGAATTTAAGACCAACCTGTTGAGTGCTTCTGCTGTCTCAGGGTAATTTCAGGATACCTACTTGCTCCCTCCATAAAGGAGGCAACCTATAATTATGAATTATTTCCTTAAATACTTACCATTTTTCATGGTGGTGTTCACCTGGACTTGCATTCTAGCACACGCATGAGCAAGAGTGTCTGGAGAAAGTGAAAACTGTGATCAGAGTTGAGCTCTATAGGCTTCAACGTGAAAGATCATCGCAACTGATGAGAACAACAGATCCTGAACTGGCTGTGGGCCAGAAAATGTGATTCCCGTTTTCTGTACGTAAATGGAAAGCTGCAGTTCTGTTGTCAGTAGGGTGGGAGAGCTGAAATGAAGATCTATCAGTATTCCTAAAATGTATGCATAGCCTGAATGTTTGTAACTCGTTCAAGATGTGACCTTCAAAACAGTTATGTAATACTTGAGTTCAGCACTGAGTGTGCAGGGTTTGTTTTGCTTCATTTTAATTTTCGGGGAGGGCTACATGTAGGCATAGATTTTGTAAAATGAGTTAGTTCTCACGTGGTCACCTCAAAATCCATAATCCCTGTCAATATTTATTGAGACACTAAGTCCTCCATGTGAAAGAGCTGTGGAGTGCTGAGTGTCTTTGGATACTGAAAGAAAGGCTGTTGGGCTTCGAGATGTCTTAAGTATCTGAGGCTAAAACAGGAGCTTTAATACTAATGCTCCTTGAAAAATTAATGAACTTTTCCACTATAGCTTTTTTTTTTTTTTTGAGTTTTCTCTGTGACTTCTTTTCTTATATATACCATATACTGAGGTGCTTTTCAGCCTCTCTTATAAAACTTCAGGAACCACCTTACTGTTTCCTATCTTTTAGACTTCATTTTTTGTTCATTCCCCCACCCCCCCACCCCAGTTTCCCACTGGTATCTCAGGATGCAGTCCTCCTGGTGCTTTGATGTGCTTGCGCTTACACTTTCTATTTGAGCTGAGCTGCCTGTCATGGGATAGTTACAGGCTGCATTCCTGTGCTGGAAATAGATGCTTTCTGCATAACCTGCTTCCTTATACCCTTTTAGCATCTAAAGCCTCTGGTAAAACTGTCTCCACTACCATAGATAGTGCAGCACGGGAATCATCAAAAGCTGAGAAAGGTGACAGGGAGAATGTAAAACCTTGCCAGATTTCTAAGAGGTGGAAGTTCAGAGTGTCTGTTGGTTGTGAGGTACCTTCACTGTACTATTTTTTAATTTAAGCCAGAGGAGAAAACCTGTCTTTCTTATTACATATATACTTAGGAAAAACCCCAAATACCTTATGAAGCTTAGAATGACTTGATACACAAGGATTTATAGTCTCTTCATTCTCCTCTGTGCCCTTAATAGGAAATTATTCAGCATGAGCTGCTTTTGCTTTTACCAAAAGATGTCTTCTCAAGAACCAAGCAGCAGAACTGAAACATTGCTCAGAATATATTCTGATGATCATTAGCTGACTGTTTAGCTGTTGTTTTCTTCCTCATCAGAAAAAATGAACTTAAGGTGTTATTAGAAAAAAAAAAGTTACTTTTCATTTTAGGATCCTATAATATTAGGGAAGGACTGTCTTGTAAACTCAGATTTCTGTAGTTCTGAATTAATTTTTGCCTGTGGTTCTGTCAGCTGTGGGTTTTGCCTGTGGTTCAGAACAACTGCAACTGACTTTGGGAAAGTCACTTTTCTCATATGGGTATCTGCTTCCCGTCTTTAAAATAGCGCTTCCTTTGTCTCTTAGGATTCCAGCTCTTCGCTGCAGAGACAGCCTCAAGTGACAGGGTCCAGTTGTTGGAGGAGGCACTTCTTGAATCATGACAAGCCTAAATTCAGCTTCCCACTCCTGCCAGAGGTTTCCTGTGGGAGCTTTGGCAGTTTACTTGACACCTCTTTGCTACCCATGAAATAGGATAATAGGCATGCCCTGCTGCACAAGAATATCCAGAGGGTACATCTTCAAGAATGGACACATCTAGGCTGTGGTTGCACAGCTTTTGAAGCTAACTTTAAACTGGGATTGCTGGGATCCAGCCCTGCACTCCTTTTCCCCTGAGCATGCTTTCCTCTGTGTGCTAGTACCTTGTGGAGCTGCCCTGGCCAGACTGGTGGCGCTTTTTTCACAGGGATAGTTTGTGGCCAGCTCAGCTTCTTGAAATGTCTCACTGAATAGGTATGGATGCCAGCACCTGGGAAGGATGGGGTGCTGCAGGGGAAGTAAGGAGACCAGAGGAACTCAGGAGCTTGGATTTGCAATGGCTTTAAGTTGTCAAAACCCTGCAACTTAGAAAGAGGCTGCAGTGTTAGTGAGGAAATAGTGATGTTGAATGAACAGTTATGGACAGACCAGTGCAAAGACACCTTGTTCTTCACAGATGTCATGTGCAGGTCCTCCTGGCTTGAAAGCTGGTACAGAATAGTATCTTAAAGTAAAATTCTTAGAGTTTTCTCCGTCCCACCCTAAGTATGTTGAGAAATTTTCATCCTCCACCCTCAGTGTATATTCTACTCAGTCCCAGCGTTTCTTGTTCTTGAATGTACCTCCCTGTGCTGAGTCTCCTCTTATTGCTCTGCTATGCAGTTCATAGCATTTGTCTGTGAACTCAAAAGCGGTTCTTCTTCCTTAGCTATAGTGCTTTTCTATGACTGGGTCTTTCTATATTTCTATATAGGTCTGTATTTCTATAGGCCTTGAATATGTAGGTCATTGCTTTCCCTGTCTTGCTCTTTTCCAAGGTGCTACAAGTGCCCACACCCCCTCCCCCCTTCAAATCAAAAAAGCAAAAGGTGGGGAGGAATTGAAAATAGCATATTTGATTTGACATGGTCTCCAGCATGCAGGGCATGGGACTTTGTAGCAAGTCCTTCTAGAGGCATGGGGAAGTGTGTTGATAATGCAGCATTTCACTGAAGACTAAATAGTTCATAAGAACAAATCGCTGAGAAAAGTAACTCTGGAGCTGTACCTTTATTTCTCTAGTGTCCCTGCTGGCAGCAGACATCAAAATACTTTAATTCATAGCTACTGTCATTCATATATACTGTAATATATGTATATATATACACACACACCATAACTTCAGTGTAGGGGGGATATGAATTTTTAAGAGCAAGTGCTAAATTTTAAAGTAATTGTTTAACAAAGGTCTTGAGTTGTTTTTATAAACTGGCAACATGTTCATGATAACCTGTACACTTGGCCCCTGCTTTGCTTCCCTTGATTAATTCTGTGGGAGGAATAAGTGCCGTGGTGAAGCACATCATTGCTCATTCACACCAAATTTCAGAAAATTTGTTAGGTTATGTGATAAAACGCTTATAACCACAAAGGAGGAGAAGGTGAGGGAACCCCGCTAACTATAGTGCAAAGGGAGCGCACTAGTCTGGTTCCACCGCAGGCTGTCACAGGAGAGGGATCAGCCTGTGGTCCGGGTGCGAGACCTGTCAAGATGAGTGAACGTGAGAGGCTGGTCAGTACATTTGCAATCATCCATGGCATGAAATTTAACAAGAACAAATGCTGGATTCTGCACCTGGGATGGAGTAACACCAAGCACAAGTATAAGGT
>JAVJGI010000060.1:8132068-8190642 GCA_035590275.1 Ibycter americanus | reverse complement strand
GTGGGAATGGTTCAAAGCTGTGTCAGGGGAGGTTCAGACCTGACATTAGGAAGCATTTCTTTACCAAGAGGGTGGTCAGACACTGCAACAGGCTTCCTAGAGGGGTGGTCGATGCCCCACACCTGTTAGTGTTTAAGAGGCATTTGGACAATGCCCTTACTAACATGCTTTAACTTTTGGTGAGCCCTGAGGTGGTCAGGCAGTTGGACTAGATGATCCTTGTAGGTCCCTTCCAACTGGAACTACTCTACTCATCTGGCCATGCCCTGTGCCTAAGCACTACAGTTTATCTTATCTTCTTATTGAATTCTGTTTCTGACTGTTTCCATGGGTGAGGGGCTCACTTTTCTCTGTGTATGCATGAAGTCTGAGTGCCAGCAAGTAGAGAAGGGGCCAGGATCATAAGGTCCAATGCATCCGTGGTACCAGCATGTAGAGAGGCTGCAGTTTGTGCATATGGTGTGGGGGTGCATGTCAGCTTGCTATCGTAGCTGCTATTAAACATTAAGGCAAAGTAGCTGGGGAGTGAGAGAAAAGATTTGAGGCACTGGGGGTACCATAAGTCTGGACTGGATGCTGAAGAGACCAGAGGGTTTAGTGTCAGCTGCTGGAGGAACTGGGAGGTCCAAGACAGCTACTGTAAGAGACCAGGGGGAATCAGCTACTGGGGAAGCCATGGGTCTGAACCAGTTACTGGAGAGATGCTTGTGTGTGTATGTGTATGCAGTGTATGCATAAGGTAACTGGGAGATCAGGAGATCCAGGGGTCAGTTACTGGGAAGGCTGAGTAAGGGCAGCTAATGGAGGGATCCATACTATATGCATATGTATGTGCATTTGTGATGAGGGGGTCTGAGCACAAACCACTGGAGAGTTGTTGCTGGCCTTGGGGGTGATATATCCAGGTATCAGCCACAGTGGAGACCAGGGACCTGATGCTAGACAGACTAAGCATCTAAGGCCAGCAGTTGGACGGATCCATATTGTGTATGTGTGCAAATAATATAGTTTGTACTCTAATGAGCTTTCTTCCCGATCAACCGGTGAGAGGCACAGAATCAGGCCATTCCTACTGTCTGTATCTATGTGACTGGCCATTTTTATATATCTATATAAATAAATAAATAATATGTATGTGTGCATGTACATTGTGAATATATGCCTGGCCTTGCTACTGCCTGGATGTGGGGACATGAGCCTGCAGCAGCCTTGACTCTGTGGGGCTATCAGATTTGGCAGCTCTTAGCAGGTTCTAGTTACCATTTCTGACTGGATAGCTGGAAATCTGACATTTAAATATTGGGAATGGGAATAGTAGTGAAAAGGGGGTTGGTTTGGTATGTATTGGGCGTGGGTGGGTGTGTTGAACATTTGAGAACAAAGTAGTTCATAAAGAATTCTGTGTCTTTTACACAAATGTCACACAGTACTCTTAGAGGTTTGCCTGTGTTAACAGCTGGAACTAGGCTTGCACTCACGTGTCTTAGATGCTGTACCTCCTTCTGGCACTTCCAATTGGCCTGTGTCCATCTCTGACATCTTGCTGTTGAATAACAGCATTAGTCTGTCCCCACTAAACTTTTCCAGGACACAGGATGCCTGAACCCTAGGGCATCCTGAATAAAATGGCTTGGCTAATCTAATTATGAAGGCAGGCTGCACAGAAGTGCACAGCTGGTTCTGTTGACAGTGGAGAATGCTGCTCTAAATGCTGAAAAGTGATAAAAGTGTATTTATTTAAAAATAACTTCTAGTGGATTTTGTGTTGTCCACTTAACATGTGTGACTCATCTGGTGATCCCAGACTGTGAAGCTGGAATATAAAATAATGGATGAAGCGCCAGGAGTTTGGCTCGGAAATGTTTCTTGCACAGGTTTTTACACAATAAAAACTCTGTATGTCACCAAATGTAGAACTGCACTTGTTGTATTCTGTAACTATGCTGGAAATGTTTTTGAAGCATTTGTAGGTGTCACTTAGTGCCTGAGCCTTTTTCCTTTTCCAGGAACTTTGAAAGTGCTAGCAATGAAGACAATCAAAATGGCAATAGGTTATACTTTTTTTGGTGAGATAGTTACAGAGCTAGGTACCACTTTTTTTGCTTCTTGGTTTCAGAGAGCTCCCCTCTCAGTTGCCAGGCCCTGTATTTCTGTTTCTCCTGTAGCTGGAACCCAACATTGTGCCTGGCTCCCCAAACAGCTGCCCCAAACAGCTGGCCTCTTGTGAGAGAGGGAACTTGAACTTGTAATTTGTGTAGCATATAGGCCTTTGTCTTATAATAGCCCTCAGATGTTTGCAAAGAAACGTTTTTTTAAGCCATTCTATTTTCTTACTGTTTGTTTTGCTTTTTTCAGCTTCTCTGTTAAGCCGCCATATGAATGCAATAAATATCCTGAGAGTAAAATTAGCCTGTGTTACTCCTAAACAATAACAGAACTATTCTGTGTTCATCAGGCCATTGCTATTAATGCAGAAAGGAAAGCAGCGGCTGATGTACACATCCCAACACAGATTAATGAAGTGAAGTTCAAAACCAAAGAAATTGTACAGTGCGTAGGTCCCTTTACGAACTCTGGCCAGCATCACCCCTTTATTTATTATTTTCTGTTGTCACTAGAGACATTGGTCTGTGCCATGTACCAGAAGAGCATTAACCTTGTTTTTTTCTTAGGTTGTGAGAGTGTGCATGTGGAAAAGCAGACCATCTTCACTCATTCCTCTTTTCCACCTTCCATGTTTCCTGAAATATGTCAAGTACTGAGAAATCTCTTTCCCAATCTAACGTAAACAGCAGACACAGAAAGTGTTTAAAAGCTCAGCCAAGGTAGAGCTTTATCTTGCTGGGCTTTAAAGTACATATGAGGTCTTCCTTTTTTTTGGCATTTATTTACCCCTTCCTGGCATATTAAAATCTGAACCTTCTGAACTGACTGAACTGCTGCAGCTGCTTGCTCCTGTCTGCCCTGCCCTTTCCTCCCTTTTGTGCTGCTCTCCCTCAGGCATAACAACAGTGTTTGTACCCTACACCTTTGCTTTTTCTTCTGTTGTATGTATTTGCATTTCTAGGAAATTCTCTGTCTGAATTCCCATCGCTTACCTGGCCTGTTTGTTGCAGCTCTTCCCTGTCGCTCTGCTTGGCATCTGTTTCCACCTTTGAGACTTGCACATCAGCTTTCCCTCGCTGCATGCTGGTGATCTTGTGTGCAGCTTCCCCATCTTCCATTTCTCCGACACTAGGGTACAAATAGGAGACCTTGGTCAAATGTCTTCTCCATACATTAGCCACTTCAATAAACTGCTGTTCACTTTGCTCCGTTGTTGCTTGATTGACTGAGGAAAACTACTTCAAAGCATAACAGAGGCTTATATTCAAGTGCAGATTTTATAATTTGGTTTATTAAACGCCAGCTTCGCTGAATGTATCAGTTCAAAAGTTGAGTTTTCAGTGTGATTAGAAACCCCTTGCACAGGGTGCAAGGACAGTCAGTATTAAAATTTACCACTGTGAGAAAACCTGGAGAAGTGAGATTGAGAAACTACAGTCAGATGCCTTATGATAGCAATGGGGAAGCAATTATTTCTGTATCCTGCTGCTCGGTATTCGTGAGGCCACGTGGGGAATGCTGTGCCCAGTGCTAGGTCGCCCAGTACAAGGGAGATGCTGACAAGCACATCCAGTGAAGGTCCACAAGGAGATTTTTAAGGCTTAGGTAGCAGGATTTATTTAGCCTGAAGAACAGGCTGATTTATGTACTCTTTACTTTACCTAGAGGGGGTGGTAGGGAAGATGTACTCAGGTTCTTCTCAGAGGTGCACAGGAGGGAGGAGAGGCAGTGGTCACAGTTGGTGCCTAAGTCCCAGATGCAGGGGAGGAAAAAATTCCTTGGGAGAGCTGCTGTGGGAGGAGGTTAGTCTAAGGAGCTGTGGAACCACCAACCTTGGAAGTTTCCAAATTCATCTGGACAAGGTCTTAAGTAATATGATACAGCTTTGAAGTTGGTCCTGCTTTGGCCGTGGGGCTGGACTAGGTGATCTCAAGAGGTCCCTTCCAACCTGAATTATTCTGTGAGTCCAAACAGTATTACTGAGTGCTTGCTCGTAGCAGGATGCTAACATTAAATTAAAATTTCTTCTAATGCTAAAGAGTTGATTAAGGGAGTATGTGAAAAAGAGGCTGATTTTTTTTTTTTCTCTTCCTTACTCCTCAGTTTAAATAGTTTCTGTTTATCAAGCCTTCTTGCAGTGCCACTATTGTGTGATTATTGTTTTTGCGAGATGGTAGGAAAAATGAAGTGTCAGTGTGAATGAAGAGTGGCAGCTATAGTGTTGACCTTCAAAAGAGAGGCAAGGTTTTCTTAGCTATTACTGTTCTGACAGTGTAACCACTGGTAAAATAATGGGCCTGATATTAAAAGAGGATGCAAAACTAAGAGTCTGCAGGGTGACAGAATTGTCAGCAATAACAACATGAGTTCATAAAAAATAAATCTTGCCAGACAATGTAGTTGCCTTTTTTGATAGAATTGCAAAATGAATGATTTTAGGGAATGAAGAGGGGAGTAAGTATATGTTTACTTTCTAACATGAAGATTAATTGAAATTGGTGTGAGTAGGAAGAGTATCGGGTAGATTGAAAGTTGGGTGAAAGATAGTATAGAAAGCTGATTATCAACGGCAGTGCAATGGTTATATAGGTTGGGAGTTAGACTGGTGGTGTGTAACGTTTCTGTTAATGGTATATGACAGAAAGAGAGAAAATACTCTTGATGAGCTTTGAAAATAAACTGGGAATTGTGAGCCTTAGAGCAGAAAAATAAGGGGACAGGGGTTTTAGATACATAAAGAGAAAATAAAATGGGATTAAACTTGGAGAACTGTTAAATCAGGAGCATATATGCTATCTGGAGCATATATCCTAAAAAGATGTGGGGAGAGAGGTGTTCAAAAGAGACATGCAAATTTGTGGTGCTGAAAATGGTAGCTAGGGTCGTAGAACCCCTTTTGAGCAGAAGACGTGGTCTTGCCCCTGCCACTGGGCAGGGTCACCTTAATCCCCTTGCCTGTGCCATCAGGCTGGAACAAGAGAGTACGTTGTTTACAGAAATCACTTAGAATAAACTCTGCCCTGTCTGCATGAGTCAGTGTACCCTCTAAGAGCATTTTGAAGGTACTAGGATGACCTGTAATTTGCTGTCTGGAAGTGCCTGCCTTGATAGAATGAGATTGGCTTGAAAATGACTGATCGGAAATGATTGCACCCAGAGCTGTTCAGATAATGAACTGAATAAACTTCCCCGCTTTTTCCAGTTTTTAATGGGAATAGGGGGCTTAATGTCACAGCTTATGATGAGAGGTATGCAAGGAAAAGCATACACAGCTGAAAGTGTGTTTCGGTGGTAGGTCTTCTGAACTCCATCTCTTAAGTAATGTTCTTGGCATATGGCTTTTGTTATGGTGCATTTTGCGTCTCATTTTCAGAAAGCACTGTGCAACCTATTCAACCCCGTGACTCCACCATAGTGGCAAGAGCTCAGTTTTCAATGTGTTGTGTGTACCTGCTAAAAACAGGTCTGTACAATGCCAAAGCTTAACTGATTATTTTTTGTGCTGCAGCCTTGCCTTCGAAACTGCAGTGAGGAACTAGACTTAAGAGCTGTAAGACACAAAGCAGAAAGTGATCCTTGTCTCAGAGTTTATTATAACTGTTGTGGTACCCCACAAATTCTTTATGACTGTTCATAGCCTCCCTTGGCCCTCTAGCATGCAGGGGGGTTCAGTTCCACCATGCTAGGTGCAAGCTGAGAGCCACGTGAATTATTCTCATTTACATGAAGGGATGTAGTATGTACATTTGATCTGATTGCGTAAAAGATCGTGGTTTGGAGAAAAAAGAAGAAGATACGTGATAGTGAGTGTACCTCGCCTTCCTAACCTGAAAAGAATTTTTAACCACAAATTGGCTTAATTATTTGTTTCGAGGTAAATAAGGATTGGGACAATCCATAGCCAGGTTTGGGGTTTGGTTTTTTGTTGGTTGGTTGGTTGGTTGGGTTTTTGGTTTTTTTTACTTTTTTACTTCTCTGCCTACCAAGAGGGGCATTAGCACTGCTAAGATTTAGGTAAGGGTGGTTTTTACCCTTGGAGGAGGAAATTTGGGGCTAACATGTTGGCTAAGTTAGGGGTCACAGGGCTTTGGGGGAGGTAAGTTTCAATCAGAATATAAGCCCATGGAGAGATGCTTATATGGGGAATGTATTGAATGAAAACTGGATCCCAGTTACAAGCCTGTGCTGGACTCTTAAAGATGTTAGCTGGTTGAAACAGAGAAATAAGGATACACAGCTGGTATTAGTGTGACTTTATTTTTGTATATAAACTTAATAGCTTCAACTATCACTAGTATTTTCTGTGTTCAGTTTCATCTTAGTGTTTCTCTTATTTTCTGGGTGACACAGTGCTGTTAGGGTGGAGTGTATTGCTTTGTTTTCTTACCTGGTTTTGTGCGTATTGTAAGAAATAACAGTTGTGGTAAAAAAAAAAATCAAAATTGCTCTGAATGGTGTTGAGAGTGGTCTATTTGAGCATTGCCTGGGAACTGCAAGAGCTGTGTGTGGAATGACTACAATATCTGAGTCTTTTGGGATTTTTTCAATTATTACATGAGGGCAGCCTTTAAAGTGAGCTTCTGCCTCATCTCTTCCTAGCCATGCTGCTTTGATTATTGCGTTCATGTTGACTGCTGCTCAGCTGACAACTTCAATCAAACTCCCTCTAATGTCTTTAGTGAAACACTGTCTCAGCTTCAGAGGTCTGGCTCTCATATAAGGCATGTAATTTCTTTTAGCTCCTGCTTGCTGTTAGGATTCCAGGGATACCTGTGCCTGGCCATAAGAATCAAGTTCAGTTGTTTGCAAAAAAGAAAAAAATACTTACTTAATCCTGATACACATAGAAATAAAAATGTTCATTAATGCATGAAGGTTCTGCTGTCCAGTCAAGTCATGGCCCCTTTATGGTGGGAGTCCATTCATTTCTTTGCAGAATGCCCTGCACTGGAAGAGAGAGCCTGGGCCATTCTGCACGTACCTGACTTTCATGAGTACAGCTGTCAAACTACCATGACCCGACTTAGGGATACGCACTTTCTGCTGCCATTGCTATGTGTGCTTGAGGCTCCTCTGCACAGTGCTAGAGGTGACGGTGTGACTGCCCAGCTCCAGTTCTGTCTTTTACCATTTCAGATTCTGCCAAAAGCAGAACAAATGAGTTCTGATTTTCTTGCAGACTTTTATGGTTGACCTCGTTGCAGACTTCTCTCTTCCTTCCCTACCTTCCACCCCCCGCCCCAGGCTCCCAGATCTCCCCTATGTCCCTCTGGTAGGGCTCTGCAGGGTAGAAGCTCAGTGTGCAGAGTGCAAGCCTGGAGTCATGTGCGGACTGTTGCGCCTTACTGCTATGGATACCCCGAACACATGCTGCTGTATGCTGGGTTGGGTTTCCAGGACTCGTATGGCGCTGTGCCTGCGCCCTTCCCTCAGGTTTCACTGAAGCTGTAGGCAATCTGGTTGCGTAAATCTTATTTCTTTAGAAATCCGGAGTGAAAATCAATCATGTGATTTGGGAAAGGAAGAGTGGACAGAATCTGTTACTGTTGCCATGTTGCAACTTCATTTATACCAGAGGTAGATTTTTTTTTGGTTGTTTTTTTGTTTGGTTTTGTTTTGTTTTGTTTTGTTGTTGGGTTTTTTTTGGGGTGTTTTTTGTTTGTTTGTTTGTTTGGGTTTTTTTGTTTATTGTTTTTGTTTTGCTTGTTTGTTCGGGAAGTGTGGAGGCAAAGAGGCCACCAGGATAAGCTAGAATTGACCACCAAATGACTTGGGTTTATTGCTGGCTGTGTTTGTTTTAGAGCTTAAAAAGGAAGTTCAGCTAATCTTCTGTGTGTTCATCCCCTTCTTTGACTCTTGTAACCGCTTTAAGTGTTATCTGTATTGACATGCTGAAATGAGACTTAAAAATCTCAGAGAAGCCTGATCATGTTAGGAACAGAAGAAATGCATATTGTTTTTTAAATCTATAGGAACTATGCCATGGGTTTTTATTTTGGACTGTAGTGAGTTATTTTTCCTCCGAGTTACAGCAGGCACTGCTAGTTTAACATAGAAAATGGTCAGTTGCAATGGGAAGAAACTCAGTTGTCAACCTGCATAGTTACCCAGATTAGCCTTGAAAAGATAAATCATGTCAGGGTATGGAAATCCATTTGATTCTGTAAGAATGAAAGGAATGTACAGCACTTTGAAGGTATGTGCAAAGGATTCATTAACCTTGTCTTCAAAATTAATTGTTTTATGGTCACATGAGTACCAAAAGCTGAGAAGTTAAAAAGATTTCAATTCTTTCAGCGGTTCCCTTAAAATAGCTTTTTAGCATTATTGGCAGCCAAGGAACAAACCCGTGTTTGTTTGTTTTCTTCATATTTTATGTCCCTTGTAATGTAGCACAGTAAAGACAGCAAAACACTGCAGAGGAGGTGTTTCCGTATGCTAATGCTTGCCATTAGAAGAGCTCATGACAAAGAGGTTAGAGACAATGTGACTGATAATCCTTCAAAATCCCAAGGAAAATAACACACCATGTCTGCCTGCTGCAGAATGAAACATCTCGGTGGGCTCAGCCCAGTGACAAGACTGCCTGTAACTGCTAAAGTCTCTAACAATAAAGAAATTATTTGGGGATGTGACCAGACATAGCACCATTTTGCTTGGTAAATTGCCTTTTTCATTTGAAAGACTAGTCCTTTACTCAGTATTTTGATGAAAAGCTTTAGTAATCAGTCCAATATCCATTATTCATACACTCAATCTGATATTTTTTTTAGCCCTTAAAGAAACAACAGCTGCTGAAGTCAGACCCATGTCCAAAAAGTTTTATTCACTCTTATTACAGTATCATCTGAGATGCCCTGAATGAAGGTGTTTGAGCGAGCTAGAAGATTTTTTTCCATTCTTCTTTTCCCACCCTGTATTCTCCCTCCCCTCTTTGCTGACTGTTTTGTGCAAAGTTTCATGGACTGTCCTGTCTTCCTCACTGGGGCTATAGGAAGAAAGCAGTATGGTCGGAAAGCTGTAGGGAGAGACTTGCAACACAAGATGTATCTGAAACAACGTTGTACACTGTTTGTAAAAACTAACATTATTTTATGTTGATAATCCCCAGTTAAGGAGATGGGTGCATCTAAAACTGTATCAGCTTGTCAGATCAAAGTCCTTAAATAGCTTTCCACTGTCATGACATAGTGGCAACACCACAAACAATTCCAGCATATCTGTGCTCAAGGATCAAGGTTTCTTCTCCCTTATAAATAAGTTTCATTTGGGATCTTTCAGAAAATTTACTCTTGAGGAGATTAAAACAGCCCTTCATCTGTGCAGCTGGTACATCTCAAGGGGCAGATGGATTGCCTTTAAATAATTACAATCCCTGTTTTTGCAAGTAAGTTACATTCCTTGCCTTGGGGAGGGTCCTGCATTCGGACAATACACCTTTGTATAGGATTCACAACCCAGTAGGGGAAAAAAAATGCAGAACATGGGGATGGAAAGACTGCAATTTGTTGTGTCATTTCTTCTGTTAAACATGTTTTTCAAGAAGACAGTAGTTAACAGATTAGAAAGAATAACTACCAAATTAATTAACACAGATCAGACAGGCTTTATGATCTGTTGATATTCAATTGATAGGATGAGGATGTTCCTAATTTGTCAAATCTAGGTACTGATAAGAAACACATCTTTTTTTCCCCTCCTCATCAGATTGATAGCAATTTCAATTTGCCAGTTTTTCAGTGCCTACAATTGTACTTAGATTGTAACCAAGTCACTACTACCTTGTCCTTCGAGAACTCTGCACCATGGAGTTCAGTGTCAGTCTTTGTACTCCAGGGAGGCGTTATGCAGTGATGGGGAATTGTGCACCCCATCTTTGGGGTCAGTGGCTGACTCAAGTTTTGACTGTTAGGACAAAATGTTAGAATCACAGCAAAGTCTAGGATGGAAGGAGACACTGGGGAGCATGTGATCCAACCTTCTGTTGAAAGCAGGGTACCAGTTTAGGTTATCTGGGTCCCTGTCAAGCTGAGACTTGAATATTTCTGTTCAGGAAATAAGGGAGATTCTACCACCTCTCTAAGCAATCTATTCCAGTGTTTAATTATTCTCCCACTGAAGGTATTTTATCCCTTATATCCAGACCAAATTTTCTCCTGAGCAACTTATTTCTGTTGCTTGTCCTGCCAATGTGCATCCTGGTGAACAAAGTACCACCATCTTCTGTAACTGTCTTTTAGTTATTGGAAGACATTGATTAGCCTTCTGGAAAAGGAGAGTCTTTTAGGTGTTAGGCAGCACATCTGTCCTGACCTTAATATCTGCCTAAAGACTTGATATTAACATTTTATGAGCCGAAAGTTTTATTTCAAACTAGCATATAGCATCTCTTGAGGATATCTTCACATGGAATTCTGTTCCTAAGCATGTATCTTTTCTATAACAGAAGTCAGTGCTTTAAGATTTCCCAATACTGAGAAATGTGCATCAATAACGTGTATCTGGCTTTTAATTTCAAAGGGCCCCTGGTTGCTTTAAAAATGTGATTTACGGATTGTGCATAACAGCTACTGGTGACCAGCCTGTGAAATCTGAGAGGGAATCTGGTTCACAGAACTTTGCAGCAATAACGTAACAGGGTACTGTGTCAGGCCTTGAGTAATCTGGGGGTTGTTTTTTTTTTCACTGCTTGAGAATGCAGGATACTCTGTAGAAATCTGTTTTGTGTTTTTTGACTTTCAAGTATTTGTGCTTTATATTAAAATAAAATAACCGGATCTTAAATATGAAGGATGTTTAAAATGTATGAAGATAGTTCTGTGATAGACATTTTGAAGGCTCTGGTGCCTGGGAACAATTCGTTAGGGAACAATTCATAGGGAAGAATTCATTACTCCCCCCTCCCCGCCTACAGCTTGGTATTGATGTAGTCTTTTAGACTCAGTCAGAGATCATCGATATTTGAGAGAGACTATATAAACATAACAGATGTATTAAGCAGGGACAAAATTGAAGCATCTGTATAAATGGAGCTAAAAGAGCTGCAGAATAGCAACAGGCACTCTTTGGGAGGCACTGAACTGGAATAAGGTTTCTTTGAAATGGTTAAGGCACTTTCTTAGTCTTTTTTGCAGCATAACACATAAACCTGGCATTGAATTACAGGACAGGTGCAAAGCATCGTTCCGTTTGGAAAAAGAAACTGCACCTTCCAATTCCTCAGCTCTGTTCCCTTTGTATGTTCAGAGATCTGTAACTCCTGATTCTACTGATTAAGCTTTTATTGCTTTTTGGTACCTTTAACCTACAGAGTTCCGGTGGTACAGCTGTCAGGGAGTGAGAAGAGGGTTTTTTATTCTTTGTTTTCAATCTCGGGCCAAATTACTTACCGTAGTGCCAATTTCTGAACCTTTGTTTTCAGTGTACGGGGCAGAAAGCATTCAAGTTGATTTAAAAGAAAAAAAAAATGGGGAACCAAGCTGACTTAATTTAGCAATTCTTGTAATACAAGAAACATGGGATTTCAGAGCACAGTTTATGCAGTCAGAATTTGGTTGGAATCATGTTTAAAGCTGTGTATTTTGAGTATAGTATTTCTTCAAAAAGAGACAAACATACAGAATCTTTTAATGATCGCATCTGCCAAGCTATCTTGCTTCAGCTTGCAGCAGAAGAGAGTAATCCCATTACTGATAAATATTTAATATAATAGTTTCCATGCTATTGGAATAGAAACACTAAGTACTATACAAGAGTGTCCTGTAATAAAACCAATGGCACAGAAGGAGGTGGGGGAGGAGAAGACTGAGATGTGATCAATTTAGAGAAGTTGAGTTCAGATATGGGATAGGATGATGAGTTCTTAAAACTCTCTGGAAAGTGTCTGGGTGGCCTGAGAGAATTTTATGTTTCTTCTGGCCAGATGCTGGGCAGGAAAGGGACTAATGCGATGTAAGAAATGAGCATATGAGAAAAATAACACAAAAGGAGAACCCACCGGCTGGATAAAATCCAGGGAACAAAGTATCTTTTATGTCAGGGGCATTGATGTCCAAACCTGTATAGATCTGTTTTACAGACACCGAGATTATAGGGTTAAAACAACAACAAAACCCAACAAAACATTACCACATGGATTATATTATGGCAGATTTACTATTAACTTGATATTCTGAAGGGAAGAAGTCTGGAAAGGCTTTTCAGTAAATTAGATTAGGTTTGAAATCAAGTCTAGACTTGGACATGTAGGAGAGAAGAGAGAGATATCATGTAGGTACTATTTCTGTGGGCATCAAATTTGACTCCTCCAAGGCATATTTGGACCCAAACTAGCACTGCCTACCCTTATGTGGTATTGCATTTTGGAAGCCTTTAGTTTAGTTCATGTTGTTTAAAAACCTGTTTGGATACACACCATTTACTAAGCATTTATGGCCATGTATTTTATAGATTCCTCTGAACCGGTGTGCAGAGCATAGCATGAAGCATCATGTTGGTTGCTTCTGAAACAAAATGCCAGTGCCCCAATTAATTTGTAAATGGAAAATATCTGCCTGTGATGAATTAACAAAGTGCTGCTTCTAAAGGCCAATTGATATTTCATACTGTAACTACCGCATACTTGTTACATGCTTCAACAGATGAGAGCAGATTGAATGACACAAGTAGTTTTCCCCTCCAAAAACCACGTTTTTGTCTTTCAGATGCCACTATGGGGATTTTTTGCAAGGTGCTTAGTTTCTGGCAGCTGATCAAGGGTCTCTTGGTTTTCTCATCTCTGAGAGACACTGATAGTACGAATAAACTTTTTCAAAACTCGAGTGTATGTGGGCTTGGCATTTGGGAAAGAGTCAAACACGCTTGCATCCATTCTTTACACCCCATATTAGGCTCTGAATGCCTGGTATTGCAGCTAGCACACAGCATTCTCACCAAGTGTGAATGAGTCCTCCTTAATGCAGATAAGGTCATAAAACTGTTTTGCCATTATATTTCTGCCTTTACAAAAGCTCGTTAATTAAAAAGCTGTAAAAAGTTAAGTAGCTCCTACTGTAAATCAGGTAACTGAACTGCTGCGTATTTTTTAGTGGCTTGACAGGCAGGGTCACGTCAAACTGTACTCTTGATTTTTTTCCCTTTCATTTCCTCCTTTGTCATTTTAAATTGCTCACACCCTTGTAATAAGAGCTGACACCGATCACAAAGCTCATGAATAGCAGCACCATATACATAAACCTGCTGGGTTATAGTAAGAGGTTTACCTTGGTTTCATTTTTACACTTTTCTTGTATCTCATGCAGAATAGATGAGAACCATTTAGCCTCATTCTTGTGAGATGAGTAGGGTGGCTAAAGTATCTGCCTCCTCTTGGGAATTTAAATCTGACTTTGTTGTTGTTGGCAAAGCAAAAAGCATCAATTGCATGACTGTTACGTTACAGGCACATGCTATTTTAAATGCCCATATCCCACAGCGTTACCACACAATGTGCAAGAAGCTTTATTGTGAGGGTAGCTAAACTTTATTGCAAGGGCAGATGCAGATGCTCAGAGAGGATTGTTTTTATAAATCTAAAGAGCTTCAAGACAGGAAGGAGTCCATGGACTTTGCTCTAGCTATAAGTTGAAGAAGCTGGTTGGAAGCCATAGAGAAGAGCCCAGCATGAACCAGCAAGATGAAGCGTGGCCGTTGTGCCGTGGTTTGATCAGAACTTGAGGGGTGCTGTTAGTGGCACCTCAGGCATGTTCGAGTTATCTTGGATTATTCAAAAACTGTTTCTCATGACTTCGTGAATGTCTCCTTTGAAGGACAGAAGGAGGTATATGCAGGGAATTGTTAGGCAGTGTAGCTTCTTACTACAGTTTGTAGACCTCAGAGAGGGCCTGGAGTAGTCTGGGAACCAGGTGGCTGTGTAGAGGCTAGATCCCACCCTTGCTTCCAGATGTTTCTGCCATGGGTCACGTTGGGGGCCCAGCAGAGGGGAACCTGGTACTGTGGCTTGAACTCAGCCTACTCTGCTGCTAACTTTCAGCTGTGAGGCTACTGGCTCTGGGCAGGTACTTAATTCATTTACCCGTTTGACTACTTTATGAAAGCTGTGTCTCTTTGACCTGAAGGTGGAACCTGGGATCAGGTTTTGCTTGGAAATGCTGCTGGTAAACAGCCTTTTGATAACTCACACGTCGCTGAGGTGATGGCTCTCCAGTGAGTCCAAGTCTGTCACTTTTAGTGATGTCTTAAATTGGAGGCTGGGGCTGGTGATGAGGCGGTGGGGAAGGGAGCCCAACACAACAGTGTAAGTTTGCTGCCCATTGTAGGCATCTGGGTCTCTGCCAGCCCTAACACAGTGGTTTTAAATGTTCCCATTCATGGAATCACACCTGTTTATGCTTAAGTGCCAAAAAATGAATATTTTAGCAATGAAGGAATTCACTCAATTGTGAAAGGAATGTTCCTTGGTATCGTAACTGAGCATGTTTCAGAGATATGTGCTGCCTTTTAAAAAGGAGTGCTCACATCATTCTCTTGCTTCTTGCTTCACGTGGAGGCATTTATATGAGGGTTTTTTAAAAATTCATTTGTTTTTAAGTTAAATAGTTCTGCTGATACATAGACACCAGCTGTCAGTTAATTCAGAATAGCAGACTGCTGGTGAAAGCCTTCTTGGAACATAGGGTGACAGAATATCCACCTGATCTTGTTCAAGGGACTTGTACCCATTGAACGTGGTTAGAAGAGTTCTTGTATTAATTAAGTCTCCCTACACTGTCCAAGAGGAAGAAGGGATGCCATCTCGCATGACAGGCAAAAGTCTTCTGCTAGTTGCTAGCTTTTTTAATCTGTAGTCAATATGGAAGATGTAAAAATCGAAACTGTCATTCAAAGTGGGAGTGGAAGAGAAGTGCTCAGATTATGTACTTTCCCTCCGCAAAAAAAATAGGTGGTAAAATAAGAAGAACCTCTCTCACTTCCTCGTCCCTGCTTTCTTTTTTTGTCTTTAGTTTTTAAAGCATGGTTTTGGAGATCTGATTTGTGATGTTTCATCCCATGGGGATATCAGGGATATGATGTTGCTACCTTCCTGTCCATGGTTCACAGCTTTCTGCTCCCTTAATCTTGCTTTCTCTGTGTGTGCAGTAAAAAGCCCTTCTTTGCATATGCTTTTTTGTGTGTTGGGAGGGGACAGCAGCTGGTACCACACATTTATTTGCATCATTGATGGACAGGGCTTGGTTTAGCTTGTGCTAGCTTCTTTACAAGGAGTCCCTGACTTGAAGATGGGCTTATTGATGATTTTACAAGTGACCAGTATTATACTAATGCTGTTGTAGTGAGAAAACTCCCCTTCCTTCTACATCAGGTAAGATACAAATTTAAACTACAAGGGTTTTCCTGTTAGGCTGTGAAATGCTGAACTTCTCAGGGAGTAAATTTTGAATTTGAAATGAAAAACCAGAATAGGAATGATGAAGAAATGTTGGTTGAATCTGGGTGACTTCACTTTCATAAAGGTAAGGTGTTGATAGAAACAGAATTTGTTAAATTCATTTTGAATTTGAATATTAATTCTTATCTTTTAAAAAGGAGATCTTTTAATCAGCAGATTGGAAAAGACTGGTATAAACATAATGCAGTTAGAAAGAAGCACTAAGATGGTTAGCTGAAATTATTAGGGAGTCGGAGAGTTTTCAATAACAGGAGGCACTGAAAAGATAAGGGCTTAGTTTAATGAAGGACAAATTACATGAGCTGTAATACAGGATTACAAAATAATGAAATATGGGATGAGGATTAATGCCAGAACAGAGGACAGAGCTGGAAGGCTTAACAATAGCAAATAAGAGGAAGATGCTGGTTTTTTAACATAACGCGTACCTACGGAACTCACTGCTGTAAGATACTGAGGCTAAGTTCTCAGCAGAATTTAAGAAGGATTAGCTGTTGGTGGAACCATGCATTCACCACCATAGAAGATGAGGTAAACACCCTGTAATTAAAAGGGATACAGATTCTTCTGGTAAAGTCATAAACAGACTGTTCTAAAGCATCTGGCACTCTGCTGTCCAGTGGGATAGTCCTGTCTACTTGGGCACATGCCCTTCTCTTGCCCTTCATATTTTTTATTTTGTCCCACCTGCTAGTGGGAGAATTTTTAAGGTAGTTTTGGGACTTTAAAAAGAACGTCCAATATAGTTATTGCATTCAGAGCCAGCTATTAATATCTTGTTTTCTGTCTGGATTGTAGGCTGTTGTACGGGTTGATTTGATCTCCGTATGTATGCTGCCAAACCCAAGAAGACTCTGACTTCCAGGGCTTCTCAGAAACAAACAACAAATAGACTTTCTGGATTTTATTTCTTAAAGGTGAAAATATCAACGGTGAATTGCATTCTAACATAATCTTTAGAGGACTTCTTGCAGATTTAGCATATTTCATGATGTAGTTTGTAAAGTGAAAAAACCCCCCCAAAAGACCCTTGTGCTAGTGCAAATGATTTGATTTAAAAGCTGAAATATAGGTAGCAGGATTTCTGGGGTTTATGAAGTGATGTTTTTCTGTTGCTTTGGAAACTCAGGCATGCTTTCTGCTCAGTCTAAAGGGCTGCTGAGGGGACAACTGGTATGAGGGTGACATTCACAATTTCTAAGCTTCTGGACCCCGTGTTGCACTTTGACCCTTACCTCGCATGTCTCCTGTGCATTAGTTTATCAAGTCATCGCCTGCACCTGATCACAGTGCGTTAAGGTCCCTGACATAGTTTACAACTAATTCCTTTGTACAGTTTTGAGACAGAACCTCATTCTGTCTCTGGTGTGAAATCCTAAATGAGAAGTCTCAGCCACATACGCACTGTTAGCAGTAAATGGTTTTTAATGGAAATCCCAGGGACCAAATGACACAGAATGTTTGACACAGTGGGAAGTCTTATAACAGGGTCTTATTTTCTTGATCATGCATCCAGTGAGGACCACATGTTGGAAGGATAAACTGTTCTTATAGGTATATGTAAGTGTAAACTAGTAAGTATTAATTTAGACTATTCAAAGATGTTTTACCTCTTTTTTTTACCTCTCTGTCCTGAGGGGACAAGGAGAATTACTCATCAGAGGCAACTGCAAGCTGTTATGCTGGTGCTGTGGTGTCAGAGGAAACAGATTAATTAATTTCATTTCCAGTAACAATATCAACAAAGGTAGTTTTTCTGGGATGAAGTCAGGACTGATGAAGGTGGGTTTGGATTGAAGTGACTAGACACACAGCCTGTAAGAACAAATCCTTTCCCCATAGATCTCAAGCTCAGTGCCTTCTCAGGGGTGCTCCCTCGCACTGTTCCTGCATCCTGGAGCGGTGTCCCACTCCTGTATCTCTGCCAGGCCTCCTTTCCTTCAGCCATGCCAATGCTAGGTGGAGTCACAGAATGTAGAGCCCAGCCTCTAAAAACCCATCTGGGTGTCTCTGTTTTCCTTCCAACTTATGCTGTATGCACGTTGACCTGTCCCAGATCCTTTTACCTGGCCTCTGGAGGTGGTTTTCTTCTGCAGGTGGAACTGAGGGTCAGATGGTGCCTGGTGAATGCTCTTGGTGAAGAAAGAAGGGCATGAGCTTGTCTCTCTCTGCTCTCACAAAACATTAGAGGAGAATTATTTACTGGTCAGACCACAGGCACCAGCTGTGAGGAAGTCTGTTTCCTGATGAATCCAGTTTCCCTCTCCATCATCTGTCTGTCCATCAAGTGCCCAAGGAAACGAGGGTTTTCTGAGAGCATTGGAAATGTCTGCTGTTCACGCTGGTAGGGAAACGGTGCGTTTCACTCTTCTCTAAACACTTGGTAGTGATTCATTTTAGCATTGATAACAAACAAGCTGTTCATATCTGCTCTGAATAATGTGGGAAGCTATGGTCAGTGATTGGAGACTCCAAAACTGACGTTACAGTAGTTCTGTCTGTTTCTAATGGAAGAATTTTCCTGTTGGAAAATGAAAGTGTCTGAAAGGTAAAATATAGCTTGGGATATTTAGTTCTGAAAAACACAGGCAGGTTTCAAAACTTGTCTGCCATACAAAGTTGTCCTTGAAACCTGCCTTGCTTCAGTCCAGTCCCATGATGGGCAGAATACTTTGGGTTTACAACATGCAGGTGGGGGATTTGGAAGGCCTCAGAATGTGGGATACAACTCTCAGGGCATCCAGGTTTTTGGGTAAATCCTGCAGCCTTGGGAGCCCTGGAACTCCAGGTACTTTGACTTGCTGGAGACTAAGCTCTTTGTTGTAGAACCAGGAGCATGAAGTCCTGAGAACTTCATGGTTTTGTCTCTTATGTGATACTAATTTCAGTTCGGTCTTTTGGACATTCTTTTCGCTGTAAGCTTATTCCAAAATCGGTTGTGTGGTTTTTTTAATCTGAGCTTTCATCTATATACAGCTGTATGCCAGAGTCATAAGCTATTCTTTCCAGCTCGTGTTCCATATCTCCTTCGCGTGGCCTTTCAGGATTCGGAGCAGTGACTGGAAAGATGTAGTCACTGAGTTTATACTTGGTGGTCTTGGTTCTTTGTCTACCTAGTGTACTCTGAGGAAGGCTTGTGTAGTTGAGTTCGTGGTTAATATCATTCAGAAGAAAAGAATGAATTTAAGAACCGTATCCCTCGAAGACTTGATCGTGTATGCCTGTGTTTGTCTCTCTTCAGGGCTTGGTACTGTTCTGAAGTTATGTGGCAGAGTTACTAAAACTCACAATTTTGAAAAATAACTAATTTGAGAATGAGGCGGTGGGTAGTGTGCTAGCCGAGGCCATGTGAGGCGCAGATTCAGTTTGCTTATCTGACAGCAATTTCCTCTTCATCCTCAGCAAATGTCTTGGTCCTCAAGTTCCCCATATTTAAAATGGTGACAGTAGCACTAGCCTGCATAATAGAAATTGCAAGGTAAAATATATAATAAGTTGTAAAATGGCTTGTATGTCGTGGTGACTGGAATTTTTATCTTCCCTTTTTAAAAACTCCTAGAGTTTCATATTTCATAGCCAGCAATCATGGGGGACTATAACAAAAGCTTAAGATGTTTTTGCTCAGGCTTCTGTGTTTGTTCCTGTTCTTGCCTACTGTTGCCTCGTCCCTCTCCCTTTCCCTGCATCAGCAAGATCATATAAGGGGAGTGTCTTGTAAAATGGATTTGGAACTTTTACAAGGGGAAAAATAAACAAAATTTTTATATATCGCTGAAATACATTTTACGTCTGTAATATGTCTTTATAAATACATGTATAAACTTGGTCAGCTTTTGCTCTATTTTGCAGTATGGTTCCACAAGCCAGTTGTGCCAAAACAGCTGAAGAGGGCAAAGACAAACAGAAGGGTTCAGGAGCAGTGTAGCTGGGCATAATTGGCACTGAAGTTCTGATGAGGTAAAACCAAGAGCTGAGAAAAAGTAGTAAATATTTTGTGACTTCCAATAAAAAGTGAAGTTGCTGGGATCTGTATTTTGAGGGCTATGGTGGACTGTTCCCGGGAGGGAACCAAGTAAATCAGATTCCGTAGGAGAACCAACCTATGTTGTTTGGGCCTTATTAGTAATACCCTTCCTTTCCATTTTTCTGCTGCACCCATTGTGACATCCATTTTCCTATCCGGCGTCTGAAAGTGGCCTGAATTCTTACCCTTACTACTTGTCTGAGCCATTTAGGTGCGATGGACTGATGTTCATTGCCTTGTCCCAGGCACTTGTGCGTGGGTCTGAAATTATTTTCTTGATGTGGAGACACCTATCAGCAAGAAAATTCTGTGATTCACTAATCAAAGATTAATGAAGTACAGAGTGAGCTTTTGAATGTTTTTCATGCCCTAATTACTTAACAGAGACGAGATCTGTAGTGAAGCAAAACGTGTTGGTTCCCGTGCTGAGGTTATGCTGTCAAGTGGGACCACCGTAAGGTGGTGTTGAACGGACTTGCCGCAACACCTACCACTGAAGTCTCAATCGGAGGCAGAGTTAAGTGCGATGGCTAGTCAAAACACAGCTGGATTAATTGCTTACAGGTTTTTCACCGCTTATTTTTTCAGCAAATAAGCAGTTCTGTGTGATTTATTAACTGAGCTACGTAAATATGGAGTTAGAGTTCCGGCAGGAGGAAGTGGCATCTCATCTGTAAAGCTGCTCCGTGGCCACAAATTCCAGTAGTGGAAGGTTACTGAAGCTTGTAAAGTCTTCCTGGTGGCAAGAGCAGAACCGTAAGAGGGTGATATGTTTCCTTGGTGCACAGCGGGAGGGCAGGCTGATCTGGAGCTGCGTTTGCCCTAGTGCTCCTCGCTCAGGCTTAGGTTTTGAAGCTGGCTATCGCCTATACCTGTCTTTGATTGTTGGTTCTGAAGTCTAAACTGTGATGTAGACCTGTGATGTAGATGTAAACTGTGATAGCAAACACTTAATGAAAGGTGCATTACAGGTAATGTAAAGAAAACTAATCTGTTGTGGCATTGGAAGGCAGAAATAGAAAACTGGAAAGCTTCAATAATGTCTAATAATGAAAACCTGAAAAAAATAAGCTTGGAGGGACAGTTATGTTGCCTTTATTATTATTATTTATTTTTAACCACCAATAGAAATGTTTCCACTATTTACAAACTTTGAATGGATTTGTGGAGATTTTTGCTTATTACAAAATATTCTTTCAGTTTTTTAACCTTGAGGAAGGTGGATTAATTATTATTGTCATGTATCTTCATGTGGGAAGCTAAGGCAAATATTTATATTGCATTAGTTTTCAGAAGCGCACAGCATTATTTTTTTTTGCTGCAGCTAGTCTACATCAGTGGCAAACCAATGGCTGCAACAGGAAAAAATCCTTTAAAATACTTGTACGCTCTCATAATTTTTTGGTTGAGAGCTCAATTTTGTGTGACAAGTAAAAAGCCTGAAAGTAGCTGCTTCAGCATAGGATTGCAAAGGCACAACTTTACACTGCCAGTAAGTGAATTTCAAACAGAATAGTTTTTTCAGACTTCTAAAACCATACTCAGAGGTTTGCCCTGTGTTCGGATGCGACTTACCCTGCAGGCTGCAGTGTGTGAGGCGGGTACCTGCCCATGCCCTACAAGTCTCTTCCATGTTTTTTTTCTAAGAAAGTTAGTTCTTGATGACTGCTCACATTGAAGTTTGTATGTGCACCAGAGGTGTGTGTAGAAATGCCCCACTTTGGTCGCAGCTAATTTATCTTCTTTTACTTGGGTGTTTTGCGTGCAGCCTTTTCTGCTATCGTGTTGACTACCGAGTGGTCATCTTGCAGTCGTCTTCCTGATGGACATGTTTGATGCAGGTAGTTCTGAAGTGACTGTTGAAAAGCAAAGTGAATAAACACTGTTGATACAGGCTTGGGCCCATCTGTTGTTCAAGTGTTATTCTAGAGCGAAAGAGGTGAGAGAAAGATATGGCACGTACAGATACTGGGTATTTCGTGGTGCGAAGTACTTTATGGTGGAGGGATCTTTTCTCAGAAAAAGCCTGTCAAGAAAGGTACAGCACTGCTTTAGGGTGTTGATTCTTATGTTGTTACATAAAAGTTACAGAATTTTAAGGGGCTTCTGGGCATAGATATCTAAGATTGAATCAATGTTATCTTTTCTCAAAGATACCTGATAAAATAATTAACAGTGCATTATAATGTGCATATGAAAGGGTCGGTCAAAAGTTGTGCATAATTTTTGCTTTTCCTGGTGGCTGTATTTCATTCATAGTGCCCTCCAAATATGATTTCTTTACTAAGAGAAAAGAATAACCTGCATTTTAAATCTGCTGTATCACTTTGCAGCATCAGTGCGCTGCTTTTATGCTTATGACAAAATGACGAATTTGGAAGCACCAGGCACGACCTGCAGGATTTCTCTTCCTGCACACATACGCGCAGACACACGTGCACAGTCATGCCCTCTCTGTTTCAGGAGTCCTAGCAGGCACGTTGCGCTACTATCTGGAAAGGACACGTGGCATTTGGGTCAGTGTTTCTAGTTCACAGACTACCTGCAACGTAAGATGGCTTATTGGCACACACAAGAGCAATCTCTGACATACTAGTTAAATAGCGTGTAAATAGCTGCAGGTGCAGATACCCTTACATTTCAAGAGTTTGAAGAATTGATTGATGACCCCGTAAGAGCCAGCAGCTCTGCTTTTCTGGTTATGGTTAATTATATCACAGGTGATGGCGTCACATTATGTGCATGTATCACTGAGGCATGTGCCTATTCAGTGTATGCTGGGTGCTAGTCTATTCCGGTTCCTTGTCCCATGGCATTCGTTTAAGCCAGAAAAGAAATGTAAATCGCTGTTAATTTAATGAGCAGGGAGAGGTTAGCACCTGTTTATCTAATTCATACTTTTCCGGTATTTTATTGCGTTACAGGAGTATCACTACCTCGTAGTTCTAGCTCATAAACAGCTAAACAGTACTTGACATTTAAAGAGATTTTCTGTTGTGCACTTGTATAGTCAAGAGTAATTCTAATCCTATTAAAGATATTATGTCATGGAGGCGTGCTCTGGGGGAGAAGGCTTCTGCTAACTGGCCCGATGGAAAGCAGAGGGGAGGGGCGAGCAGGAGGGTGGATTTATTACTCGATAGTTAGGTCAGGGTTTTCTGTGAGAAATGCCCAGTGGTTGCAGTTGCTGATGATTTCACGGCAACAGCAGTGAAACACAGAGTGCGCTCCGGTAGCTGGTTACTGAATGAGATACTGCAAATGGGTGGAAGGAAAAAAGACAGCATGTGAGAGAGAGTCAGAGAGACACAGAGAGGGAAGCTGAGAGCAAGGAAAGTGCTCCGGCTCAAGGAGAGTCTCCCAGGTGTACTGCAGAAGCTTTTTGGAAATGGATGCAAGGACCATCTGCTGCCTATAGATTAGAGGGCTGCCTATAGACTAGGAGTGGAGAGAAAGAGCTTATGGCTCTTTTGAATAAAAATCGAAGTTCTGCATAACTGATTCATCAAGATAAATCATGAGTATGCTCTTGCATGGGATATTAATGTATAAATCCATGCTACAGATAGAGTACAGCCTACATTGCTATAAAAAATAAAACCACCAACAATGCAATGAATAAATTCTGCAGTGATTATCTGATTTATGTACGAAGAAAAAGAGAAGCAAAACACAGACAGCTCTTATCGCACTGTGGCATTTGCAAGGCACTGCATTTAATGCTGAGAGATGCTATACATTAAATCTGACAACTGTGAAAAGAGAGATCATGGAGAAGTCAAGTAGTGAGGATTCTTCAATTCATCGGAGTCCATCTTTGGACAGCAAAGACTCAGATTTTGCTAAACCTTCTACCTCAGGGAGGCAATTTGGTCGAGGTTTTACGGCTGGAGCTTTCTATGGTACAACTGGATCACGCACACAGAGCCACACTGGGGTCGGAACCGGGACCGGCGTTGGGACTGGAACTGGCGTAAAAAGTGACAAATACAGTGCACCCAAAGGCAGCAAATACGTGGTCTTTTACCTGGATCTATCCTTTGTTTTCCTTTTAGAATTTAAGAAGTGCAACATGGCAAGAGGCTGCCTGTGTTGTTTGAAATACATGATGTTCCTTTTCAATTTAATATTTTGGGTGAGTACTGCCTTTTCAGTTGCCTTCATTTGTTAGTGTACCCTGTACTGCTGCATTATGTGTATAGTGCATCTTTGAAGCAGTACAGTAAGTTCCCCCCTCCCCTCCCTCCCTCTCATACCTGCTTAGAATATTTTCAGTGTTAAACTTGTGTCTATTGGGAAAATGTACATGTTTTCTATATCTTTATTACTACCTGGTTACTGTAGTTTGGCTACCAACTCCTCAAACTTGCTGTTCTAATATATATTTTGAACTGGGTTATCTAAGAAAGGACAGAATTGTTGCCCTTTAAGGAAGAACAGAATTATTGTAGCATTAAAATCCTTCAGTGGCAGGATTTTCGCATTCTGTTGTAATACCTCATGTAGCGTTAAACTGCAGGTTAATTCAAATTTGAAGTACATTCTCATTGTCACCATAAATCTCATTTGCTTATTGTAAACTTAATTTGACAAACTGCTTTTTTATTTGAAGGAAGTTCTGTACCTTTTCTCCAATTTAAAACAATAAATAATGCATGTTCTAACCTTTTAAGGTATCAGCATAAATGTGAAATGACTGGAACAGTGAATTAATCTGGATTCAGTGTCAGCTGCAGTTGTCCACATTGGTGTGTGAAGTTGGAGACTTGCACTTGCTTCTGAGGGATCAAAACTGATTTTCCTCCATCAGCCAAGAGGCATGAGGAGTTGTAACAAAGCCTCAGCAAGCAAGTTAAAAGCGTAATGGCTACTTTGAGCAAAGTATTGTCACGTACAAGAGAAGGAGGAAAAGTTAAGTCATCTGGCAGCTAGGCAGCCTTGAGTGAACAGTATTGTTAAGGAAATCATGGGCTAACTGAAATACTGAGTGTGCATAAATATAGCCCAACATGAAATGGTCCTGTTGGCTGCAAAGCTTGGGCACATGAACAAAATCATCTGTGGTTGTGATCCAGAAATATATAGTAAGATTCATAAATAAATAAAAACACCATCCCTGGATTATTTTAGAAAAAAGGACATCAACAGTCTAGTTCAGATAGCTGCCTCTGGTGTAGAGAGATCATTGTTGAAATCAGGAGTCTTACTAGCAGCTTCTCTGTTTGTCTTGACCCACTTACTGAAATAACCTTTAAGAGCAAGAGTTAATGGGAGATTTGGTATGGTGTTGAACCACTCACGTAACAGTGAGCTTCTATCTGAAAATGCTACAATCACTGAACTTGTGGGCATCCTGCGTAAACAGAAGGGTAGAACTGGTCACTGAAGAACATCTGATCAAAGTTCACTTGTGATTTTGAAATATTTTTTTTTTCTTTTCTGTACAGAAATCCTACCAGAAAGTTGTCTTAACTATTTCTGGAGTAAATCACTTTGAACACACCAGATTTATATCAAACTGACTATTTGATCCAATGCTGCATTACTTTGACAACTTGGAAGTATTTTTTTCATATGCTATATGTTGTGTTTAATTTTGGAACAGCTTTTTTCTGATATTGTTACTCATGTCCTCTGTGATCAGTCATTAGTTATCTCTTACCCCTCACCTCCTTAGATGCAATATCTTTCTTTGCTTTTATCTCTTTCCCAAGCAGCAATTTTCTTGACTCTGCATCAGACCTTCAGAGTCCATTTTTCCATTCCTTGAACTTGCAAAAATATTTCAGACCTCATCTGCATGCTCATCTCTGCTCAGCTCCCACTGGACAAACCCATTGCTTCTTAGGTTAAAACTAGCCTACCATCTGGAACAGTTCTCTAGTGCCCTGTGCTTCTTCAGCTCTTACCTCTTAATTCCCTTTACCCGCTTCCCACCATGTCTTCTGTTGTGAGGCTTATACCACTTTTCTTTCTATTTCTAAACTTTGTCACCGCATCTCTGTGTAATATTCTAAAAATGCTTTTGGTATGAACCAGGCTATGGAGAATGAAAATGATGCTCTGGAATGATGTATCTGAGAGATTGTAGAAAAATGCTAAATGCAAGATGTCAGGTACTTTTCAGAGTCGTTTACAACAAAAATTTGATCCACCAGCCTGGTTTAAATTATTCAGAAGCCCCTCTTTCTTCACTTTAGCTGGCTTATACTCAATTTTGCAAGCCAGTCTTGATGTTCCTATGCATCCTTCCAGAGGACTGCAGTCTTGCTAGATTCATTGGGTTTTTAACCAAACTATTTTATTGTCTTGAGCCATTCAAATGAATAACATTATCATCTCTTTTTACTCACGGAAATATGAGCTAGAATGAAGCATACCGCAGGCAGGTGTTCTGTGGTTTGCCACTTCTGGCTTTGTACCTGGAGTCTACATTAATTCTGCTGTGGCTGGCTGACAGGTTTTGGATGTTTGGCTCCATACATGCTCCTTGCTGACACCATGTACTTGCGGTACCTCTCACTCCTGCCCTAAACTCTCCTGCCAGCCCAGCCCTGGGCTCTCCACACAGCTCTGCCAGTGCCCTCTGCTCCAACCCTGTCCTGAAGGACTCTGCTGTTTCAGCCTTGTCTTTCTTCTTAATGCATTTCTTCCGTTCCCAGGTTTGCCTGTTCTCATTCCTTCCTTCTGAATTTCTGTTAAGAAACCCAAGTCTAAAACCGTGAAGCTGTGGTCTGCTCTTGAGCAGTGACTGTCATCTTTTTGTGATGGAAGTGATTTATTTCTAAAAAGAGAAGATTCATTTTTAAGCATGAAATTTTCTGAACCTGTAACTCAAAGCAGAATGTGACTCCTGGTCTTCAGAGGCAAGGGGACCACTTCCACACTGTTTTCTTCTGACAAAGGCAAGCAGTGTTTGGTTTTTTTTATAACAGGAGCCTATTTAGGCAACTGGAAACAGGTGGGAAAACGGTGTTCCAGGGAGTCTTTAAACAGGTGCCAGCCTCACAGCTGTACAGCTGCAATAGGCAATCCAGCTGACCAGCTTGCTTGCCACAAAGCTACATTGTTCTGAGCCTGCAGTAGCAGAAAGCCCGTCTAATGGGAAGTGTTGTTCCACCATAGTAGAATGGTGTTTCTGGGATGCTTCCTCTGGAAATGAAGACTGGTTGTATCCTTTGGCATCCCAGAATGCTGGGCATTATTGTTTTGAACGATTCTCAATGTTGGCCCAAAGAAGGATGCTCTTCTCTAGAAAAAGAGGAATCTTTTTCTATTATTTGCTTCTTGACACAAAGGAAGATGTTGGAACCTAATCTGTTCCTCATGGGGCAGTGAGCTGTACTACTCCTTCAGCCTGACAGCCAGCTCATGTATACTTGAAGACCAATTATATAGGTATATTATCTATTACACACATTTTTTATATAGAATATATATATTTTATATTTTAATATATACATACATATGTCTACACATGTATATGTTTGAAGGTGATGGAGGAGTGTGGTGGTTGGTGAATTCTATCTGCTATTTTGTAGCAAACAGACTGTCGCTGTGATAACCGTGATAAAGAGGTGGTGCGTTGTTTCTTGCAAGCAAGAATTCAGTGTTTGTGAATTATATTCATGACAACAAAATACAGTTTTTGAAAATTAGTAGCGTATGTATTATTTAATGTGGAAGGATCGCATAGGAGTTCTGCAGAGCAAATGGATCTAAGTGGGGCCCAGCAGTAAGCTGAAACAGAAGGTGTTTCTCCAACATATCACTAAGAGCTTCAGGTATTTCTCTGTGGCCCTCTGATTCTTAACAGTTGTTCTTGGCCATCTGGCATTGCTTTCTTTTAGAGATTAGGAAAGTCTGAGCTGAGGGTTAAGGAAGCTTATAGTATTTAATTGTGTGGCTAGGATGATGATTTACACTGAATTCATCCTAAGTGCATAATATGTTTTGCAAAGGGACTGGACGACTGCAAATGTTAGTTGATTTAGTTTGTCTTCGAAAATATTTATGTGCAAACATATGGAGATTGCAAAGTAGCCAATATAGTTCTGCAGAAGAAATAAAATATTGATTTTTGCTTCTACAGATAGCAGCTTGATTGTCAAGAAAGGTAATCGCCAAATATAAACATTAAAATATATGTCTTTCTAGGGTAGGTTTCACTTCATTGTTTTATTAGAGAAAAGAATTACAGTAATTATTTTCGCAAAATGTATCAGCAAATCTTAGTGGCTATAAAATGGAATTTCTGTAAAACGTAAGGTTTTAAAAGAAATGTCACTTGTGAAATGAAAATTTCATAGGGTCCTCAATGGGCAATTTTTAAGTCACAGGAATAACTTGTCAAAACATCACTAGAGAACTTTGCAAGTAGACGGTGGCCATGGTTAAATTTTGGGTTGTTCTATTCATTTAACTAAGGTTAATAAGTCCCTATAAAATGCATTTTATTAGGGTGAATTTATGGCAAGATTATTAAATCTCTGATCTTCTGTGTTTTGGGAAGAGCTAAGGAAAAGCTAAGTGTAGTCAAGAAGATCCTTAATGTGGTTTCTTTGTTAAATTGTTTATATTTAAACTACTCCAAAAAAAATCTGATAGGAATAATACCTATAATTAATGGTGTAATTGTAAGCAGAAGTTATAACTTATCTAAATTAAATGGAGTCAAATTTACAAAGCCAGATATATAATATTCCGTTTCAAAGTAAATTTTGTAATGGGTTGGGGGCATTTTCTTGTCACTAAAACATAAGACTAGAACAGGAAAAGATGGGCTGGAAACTTGTTGGTCCAGAAGTAGCAGCAGAAAGTCAAATACAGCAAATTTTTCACTGATACACTGTTATTAAAATAATGGATACAGGCTAATGCTCCTGGAGAGTATTTTTCTGCGTTAATTATTTGTTTAATCTTATAGCAGGAGTAATTAATACTCTTTTCTGTAGATTACAGTGGTGTTGTGTGTTTGGCAGAGAGCATAGAGACAGCAGGGCTGCAGCCATGCAGGTCACTTTTACCCAAGTCTCAGGTCAGACTGAAAGAAAGGGAGCACGGCCATCCTCTGGGTCTGGCTGCTGGCAGAGCTATTGGTACTAGGAAGCAGCTCGGAATTTTAGAATGGTTTATATAAGTTAATCCATACTTGTTTATATCAAACTGGAACACGTACTGGAGGGCACTGGTTAGTTTGAGGTCCAAAGCTCTAATGCTGAACTGAACCTGTTGGACAGACGGTTAAATCTTGCAAAGAGACTTTGTTCCTACGCCTAATTGAGAGTTATCTCTGAGGTTTAAGAGGGGCGGACAGTTTGTCCCTGAAATGAGAACAAAATTGCTAACTACAGGTAGCTTAGAACAGGAAACACATTCAAATTCTCTCTTTTTTTGTTGTCCTCCCCCGGCTGCGTTATCTGATATTGCCCATTTTCTGACACAGGGAGAGACAGTGAGTGACCCTGGGATGCTTCTCTCTTGACATAATAGCAGTATTTACATCTGTCGTATTCTGACTCTAACGCTGTAAGTCAGCAGTGTGGTGGCAGTTTTAGTACAGTCCAGTGAAAGTAAGACTACTCAAAAGCAACCAAACAAAAAACCCCAAACCAACCAAACAAAAAACCCCAACTAAAAAAAAACCCCAAACCAACCAAACAAAAAAACCCCCAACTAAACAAAACCCCCCAAACCAACCAAACAAAAACCCCCAAATGAGACAAGCAAGACAGTGAAATCCGGAAAAAAATGATTTTTTCAATCACGTTAGCAGGAAGAATTTGGTTTTTACTAGGGATTTGATAAGCTGTGAAAAGATTGCAGCTTTTGGTCTTAGTTTCTCCTCCAAACAGTATAGCTCTGTTGGTGTGCCTATGCAAACGTGAATCTCAATGAGGGAGAACATTTAGATAAACATTTTACCATGTCAACGTTTTGGCTGGGAGGAGAAGGAAAGGTAATATTTAGTTCATGAATGTGGTGTAAATAAAGTCCATTAAAAAACCTGTATGATGACATTACAGAATAATACTCAGACATTATTTGAGACCCGAGACTAGTTTTAATTTCCAATAGTAAAGTCTACTTCACAGCTGAGTTAGCCTGCTCAGTCCAGGTGGTGAGGGTCCCATAACTGTTTTTAGGGTCTGAGCTGTTTTAACTTCACAGGGAGGCCATCTGATACGGCATTTTTCACAGCGTTCCCCTCACTAACTGCTCTTTGCTAACACCATATTCTGTTCAGGTGGTTTCTTTTTTTTTTTTTTGGTCTTTTTTTTTTTTTTAACAAAAATCATTTTTGTTTTCCTTCAATGTGAAAGTGTTTTTACTGTAGCTGTAGGTAGGTGTGAGAGCCATTTGTGTCTGTTATTTTGGATAAATGATGGGTTGATTCATGACTCAAAGGCGGATTTGTTGTATGCATCTGTTATGATGTAGCCTGCTGGACATAGTTTAATCATTTGTATATGAGGAGGTTTATAGTCATTGAAAGTGAGAAGCGGAATAAGAATTTCAAATTGGAAAACAAATTACTCCCTTCCAGCCATCCCTGCCCCCCTGTCCTCCCAGAGTTAAATCTGTCTTTAAATATATGACTCAAGTTCTATTCCTTGTATCCTCCAGCTGCATGACCTCAAGCAAATTTCTTCAGCCTTCTGTATCGCAATTCCCCTAACTTTTAAAAACAATGATAGTATCAACTTTTATGAAGCCATGGTTCTAATCATGGGGTACAGTTGTTTTTAACTTTGAATAAGCTTAATAACTGTAGTGTTTCTTACTTAGCTCTGGACTCCTAGACCCTTGCAGAACATTTCAGTGAGCTACTTGATTTGGCCTTGGTTAGCATGCTCCCTTTTTGTCGTTCCTGCTACCTTCCAAGTAAGTCTGCGAGAGGCTGATCCAAAGGGGTATTATCTTCCACATGCGAGTAGAGGATGAGCTTGTAACTCCATTATCTGGCTGTCTGAGGAGGCATCTAATTTGCTTATATAAATGCTGATGCTACAGAATGAGACCTAGGTAGAAAAGATGGAAGGATGCAGTCCAATTTGTGGAGAGTAAAGTTCAGTTAATCGGGGGTTTTGCTGTACATAAAGTTAGGGTGTTCTTAATGGCCAGGCAAGTTGACACAGGTAGTGCAGTATACTATACTTAGTAGCTCCTCTGTGTTTATCCCATGTAATTTGTAAAGTTACCCAACCTTTCAACAACTCATGGAAACTGTGACTCAAAGGAGGAACTTTGCTAGATTCCTTGGGTTTTGCTTTAAGTATCTTGCAGAACTAAATAAACCACGCTTTCCAAACAGAGTAAAGGAACCTAACATGGCTGAAGGTGTGTTATTAAACAGTGAGTTGCTGAACTTATTGGGGACTTGTCACATGAAGCTTAATCGTTTTAATATCACTTTACAGAAATGGCTGCAGGCACTGAACTCAAAGCGATTTCACAACTTTTTGAAACAAATTAGCTTTAAATCAACTCATATCTCCATTCCGCTCAGTCCCTTGCTGCTTAAGAGCAATTTAAATTGCTGAATTTATTCAGCAGAGATAATTGAACTTCCAAGTGTTTGGAAACTTGACTGAGTTGATTGTTCTTTCCTCCTGCTTTTCTTGAGCTGGGCCAAAGTTCACATGGCTGTCCATTGAGCTGCTCCATCCAGTGTAGCAGGGATTATGAATATTCTTGGGACCTGCTGCCAGTTTGAATTGTAAGTCATCTGCAGCTCATCTTCAATAATATCTCGCGAAACTTGGCACCATGGCCATTAGCTTTATCACTGCTCAGGTAATGCAAGTAGGGCCAGGTTTTCCACAGGGTTACAATACATCCAGGCAATGTTTGTGGTTGTCAAGTCCCCACAATCTTAGTAGCCAATCTAAACCCGTCTTTAAGTGTTCAGTGTCACAGTTAACATGCTGGCTCTCTTGTCTCTCACCCAGACTCTCTGTGCTGTCTGGGAGCACAGGGCTGCTGGTTGTTACCCCTTGCATCCCTGGAAATGGGATGCAAGCTGAAGCATAGAATGGCTACCTTGCCATTTCTTTTATTTCTTTCTTTGCCTCTTCGTGTTTGCTACATTTTTGTTGTTAAATGCAGTAAATGAGAATTAACTTTTCAGAGTCAAAACAATTAATAATGTTTGCAAATGTTGCTTCTGCTTTAGTGGAGAAGGAATTCTGTACCCATGGATTCTTGTTGAATGTATTGCTCCTCATTGCAAGCTGCATTTGGTACTCCTATGGCTTTGCCTGTCTTCTCACTCTCTTGAATGAAAATTCATTTTCCTGTCTCTAATCAACGTACCAGGGATACGTAGTTTTGAAAGTACATTAAACTAGTGTCTGTATGCCTCTTCCCATATAACACTGGCAAGTCATGAGGCATCAGAGATTGAATTTGTATCTCTTTTATTTCTTTTGTGGATTTCCCCATACTTCTGTTTTATGTGCATTCTGGTACAATTTCTACTGTTGTAGGTACAAATTACAGGCCTGCAGTAGGAAAAGATCACAGTACTGTTGGTTCTTAAAAGTGTATGACAGATATTGAGAATTGCTGCAAGGAATTAAAACCAGCAGAAAGTGGTATGCTACATTTCTTACTTGCAGAATTATTGATTTCTAACACTGTAAGGATTTGTGATTGATAAGTTTTTTTGTGGGTTGGGTTTTTTTTTTTGCTAAAATAAGTGGGTTTTAATAGGTTTGAATTTTTTTACGGTGAAGAAGATTGGAGCAAGACAATCATGAGCTATGGATGGAGATAAGATTATGAACAGATGACTATAAGCTGTAGGGGTTCATCAGCTTAACGAATTACTAGTCATTAGCAGAGATGCATTAGTTGCTTCTGTGCACACTTCTACCATGCTGCACATGTGATGCAAAGCATGTTAACTTAAACCAAGCAGTTTACTCTGCAAATAATTTGTGTAATGGTTAACAGTGGAAGCAGTTATGTTGGGGTGATTCTGTCATATATAATCATCTCTGAATACCACAACATACAATCACTGGGTCTGAAATGATGCAGAAATGAAACAGAGGGAAAAGAATTGGCACTGTACTGTTCAGTCAAATTGTCTCACTTAATTTGCTATGTTAGAGGGCTGAAAGTTACTAGAAGGGCTGCTTCTGAATCAGAGGTTTGTTCTTTTAAGCTTCTTGATATATATGTTAGGCACACTTTTCTTTAAATGCTGCTGCTGAATACTTACATTTTGTTAGTCGCTGTGTCACTGCTGAGTAGTGTGGGTTCTTCCCAAGACTCATTTCTTCCTCTGTATTGTCTTGGAGAGTTTCCAGCCAATTATCATCTTAAGCAGGTAAGAGAGGTGTCTGTCAATGGATTGTAATTCAGAAATGTAAACATCTCATTTTGTCTCATTTCATAGTAGTTTTAACCTAAATTGGTGGTTAAGAATCTGATTATCCTGTACTTCTGTGCCCCCGCCACCGTTTTCTGCTTCATCTAGCTATTGCTGTGTCCCAAACAGTGCCTTTTACTTCTGCAGTGTCCTCTGGATGCAAAGATGCAGTTAAATTAGAAAAAAATAAACTTTATGTGCTCAGTTGCTCTTTCCTTAGAGTTTTGATTGCCCTGTCATCTCTATTGTCACTGCCTTAAGAAACTTACATTACATCTGTGGCCGTAATCCCAGAGTACCTTAGGACCACTTAAGATATTTATCCTCTTGACACCTTGGAAGTATGGGCTGTGCTTTTATCCTCCTGACACAGATGGAAAGCTGAGCTACCAAAACAAAGGGAATATCTGCAGTGGAGCACAGGGTAGAGGGCTGAGAGCTGTTGGAGACCAAAACTAGCAAGAACACATGCAGCGCAGTTCAGCATGGGTAGGCTGGCGGTGAGTTCTGCGTGGCGTTGCCCATGAGCTCAGAAATCCTGCCGATCACCTATTTTGAGCTTCGGTGTCTTTGCAGCAGTCTTCCCTGCACTTTCATTTCCAGATTAGCTTGGGCAGAGACAGCTTAAATCTGTCTATATCCATGGTATAGATGTGTCCTACTAAGAGACTTGTACAAAGTTAAACTGAAATTGAATCTGGGTCTCTAAAGTCCTTGGTAAGTGTCTTAAGTAATGTGCCATCTGTTGCATGCCATGCCTTTTGAGAGACTTGATGCAGGCAAGCCACCTCTGAACTCCACACGCTTGTGCAGCATGGTCCACAGGCACAAAGCTCCTTCCACATTTAGGAGCTGTAGACCGTCCTTTTATTCGGCTGTGTACTCCAGAGGTCTAGCATCTCACTGACTTCAGAGGTACCTAGAAAAGTGAAAGTTTTCTCGTGACACATAACATATATCCTAAACCTCCCCATCACCTGCAAAGTGTCACTAAGAAAAATGAAGTTCTCTTCTTGAGATTGTCATCCAATAGATGACAGTCAAGGTGAAGACTTCGCTGTGGGATGTCTCTCTTTATGGCATCCTTTGTAATTTTTTTTTTTTATGACTCCAAACCAACTAATAAAATAATTCCGTAAGTGATAAATAAATAAACCAACATTGTATTTAACACTTACAGAAGTTAGAGATAAGAAGACAAAGAAGTTTCCTGTTGTATGCCTGGCAGCAAAAATCCTACTTTCCATAGCCTCTCAAGCCATATGTTTGTCTTCTACTGTCAGAGCCATGTTTGCTCTAATGGCTTTTTCAGTGTCTGGAATGTAAAAAGAACTCTCTGGTGGGACTTTTTTTCCCCACTGTCAGCATTTGGGAGGATGTTGGGTTTATGTCTTTCAGTGCAACATTGGTTTTGTGTCTTATGGGATGTCCTTTAAAATGCAGATGGCTAGTGTCATCTTTGATCCTGTTCTGTTATTTTTGTGTTTGTTTAGGCTTTTTTTAGGTGTTATCGACTCTGCTCGTAGAAGTGACCTGTGGAGGTGGCTATGATGTATGACCTTGGTGTGATAGAGCTATCTGTTACTTTGGCAGGCTGGAATCCCATTTTCTTGGGAATTTTAACTCTTTCTTGCTGCCTTTAGGTAGAAGTGGAAGCTGGCACTATTATTGGATCTTCTCCTTGTTTTGCTTCTTAGCCTGTTCTTCACTGTACAACTTAATTGGAATAAAGCATTCTTGTGCTTTATGATTTATTAGATGTTAGTGGTAAGTTTTCTATCATTCTGCTGTGAGCATTTAAACTGACGATCCAAATAAACCGTAATGGAGTTACAAGTTAAGACAGTTAAGACTACTGTGTTTGACTTCTAGTGTACTGATTTATCTCCTGTTCATGAGGCTCAAATGTACAACTGGATATATTGGATCAGACCAAAAGTTTGTATATCCTGTCTTTGAAAGCTGACGGTAAAGAATGCTTAGCAGACACTAAAGGAATTGAACACATTCATGGAACTCCTTTGAGTCGTTTATCCTATGGCCTTCCTAAATTCACTGGCAGTAAGCTCGCTTGTTTAATTATTTGTTCTGTGAAAGGGCACTTCCTTTTAAACCTACCGCTGGATAAT
Organism: Ibycter americanus; assembly: GCA_035590275.1. Taxonomy (NCBI): domain Eukaryota; kingdom Metazoa; phylum Chordata; class Aves; order Falconiformes; family Falconidae; genus Ibycter; species Ibycter americanus. The sequence goes on along the minus strand of JAVJGI010000060.1, from coordinate 8,155,558 downwards.
TTCAATAAATGCTGACAGATACTCTGAAAAGCAGTGAACTGTCCTCCTTTCTGCCTGTCATTTTTGGTTTTACTTATTTATTTAATTTATTACTGGAATAGGAAGAAAAATCAGAGAAATTCAGATTTAAAATATTACTGCACGAGTAGTATTTAGCAGTGCTTAGCATAATATATGTGTAGATCATAGAATCATAGAAAAATTCTGGGTTGGTAGGAAGCTTTACAGAACATCTGGACCAACCTTCTATTGAAAGCAAGGCCTTAGATTGTGTTACCCAAGGCGCTGTCAAGCTCAGCCTTGAGTATTTATAGCAAGAGAGCTTTCACCATTTCTCTTGATAATTTATTCCAGTCTTTAGTTGTTCTCCGTTCATTCAGTTTGTTCTCAGTTTTTCTTGTAGCCGCACCAAAATTCTCCCTGAAGCAACGCGTGTCCGTTGTTGGCCTTGGTGGCACTGCTGGGTGGTCTCCAGTTCCTTGAGCTGGGACGATCAAACCTGGACACAGTAGTCCAGGTATGGTCTACAAGTGCTGAGTGGAGTAATCACATCCCTTGCTTGCTTGATCTGATGGATATAGTCTTGGCAGTGCAGACTGGGGATGGATTTAAATGCTTATACTAATATTTATGCTGTCCTGGTGTGCTGTGGTGTGGCTTTTAACATCAAGTTTAGAGCAGCAGCATGCACAGCGCTCCATATAGAGTTCATATAGAGATGAAGCAGCTTTATTGTGAGGACAGAAATGTTTTCTTCCTCACTTTTGAGCATTTACACTTATATTACATTGCTGCAATTAAACACTTTAATCCTTTTATTGTTTTTCCCTCCGGGAGCAGATCTGACTACCTTCCCTTGTAGCCTTTCCTGAAGTACACTTCAGCTAAAACACTTCTGCTTCTTCGAGCCATTCTGCAGTTTCTGTAGCCCATCCTGCAGCTGTGTCACTGTAAGTCATACTTAGTTTTAAACTCCATCCAGCTTGAATGTACAGTTGGCGCAAGTGCTGACAAGAACAAAAACACTGATCTTACCACCCCCCCTCCAAGCAGCCGCAGTGTACGATTGTGTTCTCTAGTACAGTATATTGATTTTATGCATTCCTATGTGTTACACTGCTTCACGGTATTTATCGGAACTGCTGACTGCTTTTTTGCTTCCACAGTACTTTTATTTCGGGTCTGGTCAGGGCTCCTGCAGTCCAGCCAGTGCTGGTTTTCTCTGTTCTGTTTAGACTCATTAACAAGGTGTATCTCAGAATCATGAGATTTTAGGAGTTCATTATTTTTAACAGGGCTGGGGTTGGAACGGATTAATGGTTGTGGGGTTTTGTTTTGTTGTTTTGGGTTTTTTTAAATAAAAAGCTAAATATATTTGTGTATTCTCATGTGTGGCATTTTTTAGAATGATACTTTCTATTTTGAGCTTACATTGAGGGAGGCTGGGGAACAGCTAAACCTTGAAAACAATGTGTCTGTCTGAAAAATAGCCTGTAGAAATAGAGGTGGTGGGTTTTTTTACATGTTTTATCGAAGTATAGACTGCATGACAACTCTGTGTGTTTCCTAACAGTGTATCTGTTCCGACATGTGTCCTAGTTTTAGTACTTTTTCAAGTTCCTGAATGTATTTTCTTCAGAGGGCTGTATTAGAGCCCAACAGTATTTCTTTCAGGATACTTCATCTTGCTTGTCCTCATAGAAATAGCTGGGATCAAGCACTTTTCCACAACACACACAGTTCTGGAATGTCCAAGGCTGCAGGTTTCTCACTTAAAAGCTTCTGCAGCTGTGTGTGAGCAGTAATAAATGGTTGACAGAAGCCTCTGGGGACAACTTTAAATGGGTGAACTGTTCCCTATTTCAGCAGTTGTGGGGATTTTTTTCCCCACTGGTCGGACGCTATGTTATGAGCCTGACCCAATCCTTAGTGACAGCTTGTCGGGCTGATTAATGTAGACTCCAGAGAATAGCTCTTTGCTGTCTGATTGATTCATTTTGCCAATAGAATTCACATTCCTGTAGTGTGAATAATAAACAAGTGATTTAATGAGTTCCCCCCAACCTATTCCAAATGGCATATCCTGATTGGAGCAGCGCATGTTTTTGGAAAGCTTAAATACTTGCTGTATGTTACATGCTGAAGACCCACTGAATTACATATGTCTCCCATAAATCCAAATTAGAACGTTAAAAATTAATTTTCTTCTGTGCTGTACCGTTAAGACACACTATCAGAAATTTTGCCTATGTTTAAATTGTTAGTTACTTCCAATTTTTCTGGTTCTTAAGCACTGATATTTTTATTTTTCCTCTCTGTGCTTCCCACCCTGGAACGTGTTTCTTGTGAAACTATTATTTCTTTGCAGCGTTCACTAAGTTTTATCTCAAAAGGAGCCATGCAAAATGTGGGGGGAAATTTATTCTTCCTCTAGGCTGTCATTATCACCTGTATCCCTGATGCTGGTATTTTTTGGTGGTGTCCCACCTTGTTTTGTGTATAACTCTTCTGTAGGTATTGGCTGTCCCAGTTTCTGCATGTTGGGAGACTCTGAGGAGCATGAAAGAACAGATAGCATTATGGCACAGCGGGAAGATAGGGGAATGGAGCCAGAGCAATGGAACAGAGAAAGAATTTCTTGTTTGAATCTGGATGGTTTCTGTTTCCTTATTATTCAAGAACTCTTAAAACTGCAATTAGGTGATCCTGATCCTGGATCTGCAAAGAGTTCTCGAGCAAACACAATCAAGAAGGGTGTGCATAAAACTAATATAAAAAGAGGAAGACAACACTATTGTAATTCTATATGGGTTCTTACTTGTGGGAGCACGTATGTAGAAGTATTTTTGTTTTTTAAAGCTTTACTGTGTGCATCATAAAGAAACATGAAAGAAAATGGGGGAAGTAAAAACATCCTTCATTTCTTCCCCTCTGTCCCCTGTGGTTTCTTCCTCCTCCTCTCTTTTGTCAGAACCCCCAGCACACAGTTTGTCGCTGCCCCAAGTGTAGCTGCACACCTGCCCAGCTGTTCTCCACACCCAGCCTTGCTGGTGCTAAAGTCGTACCTGCCCTTTTGTGATTCAAAATTTTGAGTAACTGAGCGAGGGAAGGCAAGATCCTGATGAGGTTATGATCAGGTTTCTGAGGAATAACAGCTGCTGGCTTATTTGCTTGCTTTCCCAGCCTCCATCAGAGTAAGCTGAGAGGGTTCATTTGCACTTGTGTGAGGCACTGCTTTTATAAATCCGATAGCGCTGTGCCTGCATGCACACGGTTCTCTGACGTGACTTCAGGTTTTTGAGTGGATAATTGGTAGATTTTTTTTCCTGTTGCTGTTGAAAGAAACTCAACACCTTCTAAAGAACCTTCTTTCTGTCCTCAACTTATTGTTAAAAGGTTCTAGAAGCTGTAATTACAATACCACTTTAATGACAGTCTCTGGCATAATTTTTTGCTTCATTGCACCTTGGGGGAGAGAGGGAGGCTTCTTCCTTCATTCCTTCTGTCCTGTAGTGTCTCCTGCTTCTCTCTGTTCTTCCAAGACTGCAACCTGATGTGACATTCATTTCAGCAGTGGCTCTTTTTGCTGCAGTATCAGTGCAGATTTATGTCTGGGCATTGATGCAATGTATTTTCTAGGTAGTCAGCTCAAGGTTATCTGTGTTATGTGTTGTGGGCAGGTTTAGCAAAGAAAATGTTCAAACGCAATAGCATGAAGAGGAAAAACAGGCTTATTGCATTATGGCTGCTTAGCATTATATAGACTATATAGACTTACGATGTGGTTAGGGCTGGAATGAGCATGGCAGTGCTGAAACAAAAGGCAGTGTACAGAATCAGGAACGTACGCTTGAAAGGAAAAACCTTGGGACCACGGAGTTTGCCACAGAGACATCACAGTGTCATCACTGTGCTGGATGGACCCTGAATTATTTTTCATCTAAAGGGTTAGATAGTATTAGTGCTGCCTGTTTTGCGTAAGTTAGATGTCCCATTATTTTAATATAAAAATGGTTTAAAACCACAGAGAGCATGACATTACACATGATTGAGTTTGAAATTGTTCTAATGATAAGGCGCAGCTCAGCTTCTTGAGACTAAGCAGAGGCAGCCTTTTGCCTAGCACTCCAGCAAGAAGGAGCAAGAAGAGGATGCAGATATTTTTGGTTCTCCAGGGTAAAACAGTGGGTACTGGAGAAAGACTGAGTACTCTTGGTCATGAATATGCCGAACAAATTGGTTTTGAGTACTTGACAATAATTGAGCCCATTAAAATATGCCTTTTTGATAGACTTTGTTGTTTTCAGTAAAGTTGTTATTTTATAACACTTGTGCAAGTACTTGGAAAATCAAGCCTTGTACTCCAGTCCTATCTGAGACTCATTTTTAGAAAATTATACCTGAGCCATCTGTTGAAAAACAAACCAACAAAATGGACAACCAAAAAAACCACCAAACCAGCAACTTCAAGGGAAGTCCTGACCTCGAACATCCATAATCAAAAGTAGTATTTTTGAAAGCTTTCATCACTGACTGGGCTTTGCTGCTGCTGCTGAGGTCAGCTGTCCGAAAGAAGAACAGATTGACGGCCAGTTTTCAAACTCCTGTATGCCTGGTACCCCATTCAGTGACTGACTAGATGCTAGTGCCTGAGGATTTAAGTTTGTTCTCAGCAGCGTGTGACAGAGTTCTTTGTGTCTTGAAAACTCCATTGTCTTTCCAGCTCCATGGACAGGAGTCATCTTGCCTTAATTATCTGTGTTTGCCAACAGATGTCTGCTGTGGAGATCTATGCTATAGATGCTGTGTCTGAGAGATTCCCCAAAAGCTGCCTTCATAGCTGACAGAGAGGCTATGGCTAAACTTGTTCTGATGTAGGTGATTCAGATCAGACAGGTAAACATGATTACCAGAGTTTCTAATTTGTTATTTTGTAGGTGGCTAAAGCAAGGTGAGATGGATCTTAGCTTGAATGTTCAGTTTAGTGTCACTGTGTGATGCTGAGTATTAAATGACGAGGATGTTTCCATTTGCAGACTCCCAGGGCACATGGACTTGTTCTAGTCTTTTAAACTGTTTTTTGTTGTTGGTTTTTTGTTTTTTGTTTTTTTTTTTTCTTGTTTCTATACCTTGTTGTCTGTCATTTAGTGGGAGACAATTTAAAATGTTTTTGCCATTAAGCAAAAACTCTCACCTTGATTTAGTTGCTGTTAAGTCAGATGACTCCGAGTTATCTCTGTTTAAGTTACTAATTAGGAGACTTTTAAAAGTTGTTTTCAGAGCCTAGTCATTCAAATATAGCAATAGGAATAGAAAATACATTTCAGCTGACAAATGACATGAGCTTTTATTTAACAGTTCTTATTCAAAGGTACTGAATTGGGAAGACGTGCTTAAATGAATCCATTCTTCTGTCTTCAGAATAGTGTGGTTTTGTAAAAGAGATTCCTGCTCATTCTGGACTGATACGCCCATGTGATCCCATGGCAAAAGCATAAAGAGCTCCATTTATTCATGACTTCATGGGGACTTTCCACAGTGAGTGCAAGCCAGCAGCACAGGAACACTGCCACAGCTACCACTGAACTGTAGCCTGGAGACAATTTCTTTGCAGGGTTTTCCTTTAATAGATTTGCTTACACAAAGATGCCTGGTGATGATGCCTTCCAAATAGGTTTGGGATACACTGGCAGAGGGACACGTGAGAGTGTCTTATTTTGTGTTAATCTGTTCTGTAGATGAAAGGCTTTACAGTGTTTTCATTTCCTAAGCAAAAACTAGAGGTCAGAAGTGAGAAGAACCCAAGGACCTGGGTGATACTGGGTTTGCTTTGTGGTTATGTGCAAGTTGCTTTCTACTGCTGCCTTTCATGGACATAAGTGAAATAAGTATATAAAATCAAGACTCAGGAGAAGCCTACTAATACTTTTTCTGTGCTAACCCTCCTGAAAGGAAAACTAACAAAATATCCAAGATGAAGATAGGGAGGAATGTTAAGACACCTTTCTTCTTCAAACTTCAAAGCCATTTGTTAAGGATTACAATTGATGTCATTGGAAAGAAGTCTTGGGAAGTCATGAATAGTACTTTCCAAAGGCAGGCATGTGAGGTACAGAGGTTTGACTATCTTAACCAGGGCCATGCAGGAGGGCATGGCAGACCTGAGAGTAGCACTGTGTACTTCTCTTCGCTTCTAGTCAGGTCCCCGTCTGCTATACATTGTCCCTGTGCTTTTTTCCCCCTTTTATTTTTTGCTGTAGTTATAATGACCTCTGGAGTCGCAAGCAGATGAGGTGGCATTTCATTAGCTACATTGCTTGTGGTCTGAGGGCTGTATAAAAGTGACACAATGCAGCCATTTGTGTCTTTTAGGTGTCCGGCTCTTCCTGAGGCTTGAATTAAACTTCTCAGCAGTGGACTGCCACAGGGTACATACCTCATACTTAGGAGAGCTCTGGGGAAGGGGGTTTCTATAAGCACTTCAGGAGTGTGAGGTGACAGCAACTTCTTTTAGGTCCCTTTGCTTTGTTCCTGCATCAGGCTAACCTGGGTATGTAGTCGGGCAGGGCTGACCCAGGAGTGTCATCTGCATCCTAAAGCGTTCAAGCCACACATGGCTCAAATGCTATAAATTGGCCATCTGTGATGTAGGTCGTCATGTCTTTTGACTTTGGTGACTGAGGTAGCTTGGAGAGCTTTTCACTTCTTGGCCTTTTAGTGCTTCTTTAGCCCAGGAGCAGATCTGCATGGTCACAGAAACAGTGGCTTTGTTAAGTCGATGAGACTCTGCACAGTAGAACTGCACCAGCTTCCTGAAGAACAGAACTTGCATGTGAAAGCATTGCTATCCGTGAAAGCGTGACAGAAGAAAATAGCTCAGCTTATCTCTAAAACCCAAGGCTGATATTTCAGCGTTCAGAGTCAGCAGAAAAAAGCTCCCACAAAACTATATTTGATAACTACAAACCAAACACAAGTGATGCAATTAAAAAAAAAAGAAAAAAAAGGCATGTAATGTAACAGTGGACCTCCCTACTGCTTTTTGACATTGCGTTGTGGAAGAGAGCCATGCTCATTGCAAAACACTGAGGAATAGGAGTGGTTTAAATTTTTGATGCTCAGGACAGAAAAATCTATTTGCTTGAAATGGAAAATAGAGTTCCCTGTGAGAGGGATTGTGTGTGATCACTACCACTTAAAATAATCTTGCATATGGGTCACAAATACCCGGTTCAAAACGTTCTGAGACAGGTTGTTGCAGTCAGGTTTTTGCTAGGCTGATGGGAAGTTTGAAGCAAGTGAAAAATTGGTTGGTGAGCTGCAAAGAGAAGCCTAAAACTAACTTAAGCCCTGGTATGCAGTGTGTACCTGCCAGCCAAGAAATTTGTCCTGGGAGGAAGCTGTAACTTCTGTTATTCTGTCTGTGTGAGTCTACTAGTCCTGGTGGGACCCTGCAGGTAACCTAGAGTGGAGCGCAGTGAGGCTCTGCCTGTGTTGTCATGTGCAGAAAGAACCATCTCAGGACACCACTCAGCAACTGAGGTTCTGCTTGATGACATTCTGAATGAAAAGGTAGAATGTGCTCCCAGCAGCTGAGAGTTCGTGATCTGAAATGGGAAGTACTTCTCCATATGTATTTACATACGGTGAGCTGGAATATAAAGTTATAGAAAATAATTTATGAGAGCACTGCGAATTGAACCCATGTCTCCAGAGATCTGGTTAAAGGTCTTGGCTGCAATACTGTTCTTCCTCCCCTTAGGACCTCTAGATGATGATGATCTTTCTAGGGTGTTAGAGGTTTTTGAAGTCTGTAATTCTGCAGGCACTTACAGTAGTCCGCAATGTCTCCTTTCTGAAGTGGTGCTGAATCCAGAATAGTCTGTGGACTTTGTGGAGAGTAAATGACTCTTGAAAAAGGTGATTTATCTCTGGCTTTTGCAACTGGAGAGAGGGAGAGGAATTGCAGGAAGGGGGAAGCAGTCAATCTGTGCCTTTATAAAGCCAGAGTCCCGCTAATCTCTCTCTAGTGTGTGATTGTTGTGTTCCAAAAATAATTGTAGAGCAGTTGATTGTAAATGTGATGAAAGCTGTTGAAATGAGAAAAATAATTGAACGGTGAAGGGAATATGAATCACACGCTGTGAATCCTTCCAGAAGACAGATGAACTTCACACACTGATTACTAGGGTCTGTCCTGACCCCCAGGCTAGGGTTCCCAGCCTTAGTGAATGGTCCCTCTCACTGACTCCTGGGGATCTGCAGTCCAGCCCCTCCACACAACGCCAGTGTAGAAATGGACTGTATGTTTTGTTTTCCTGGCTGCTGTTTACCATGAAATGAAGCACATACTCATCACAAAAAGTGAGCCAAAGCTGTCATATTCTTGGAGGATGGCTAATGAGAACAGAGTTTTTAATTACAGTGGATCTTTACCACATGTAAACTGACCATCTGTTAGAGGAGAGTACTTGCGAAGGAGAGAGAAAAGATACAGTGTGTACCTTTCAGTGAGGATGCTGCTCACTGATACAATAGTAATAGGTGTTACCCAGAAGGATTCTGGAAGTTTCATCCTATTGCTTTTAGTAGCTGAATTGTCCTTACAAAAGGAAGTTTCCATTTGCTTGCTTTCCAGTAATGGGGGTTGTCCAAGATGACCAAAGTCTTTGTGGTAAAGCATGGCATTTTTTCTTGCCACTTCTAAAAACATTTTGTTTGAGGTTCTTAGGCCAGGGTGGAAGACTTAACCTTGCTGCTTTTACACTCCATGAGAGTGTATGCCATTGATGTCATTGGAAAGAAATCTTGGGAACTCATGAACAGTACTTCTCAAAGAAAGTGCACTGGGTTTTGTGCAATGAAATTCACGGATAATGTAACACGAGGCTGTCATGCACACATGTGGCCTTCTAAAGGGATGAAGACTGCAGAAGTGAAGAGTGAATCCTGAGCAAGCATTCTGGCTAGAAGGCAATCAAAAAAGATAGCCATCATTTTAATAGAATTATTTGTTAGCATTATTTTTAGTGGTTTTATGAAATAAAATGAAATAATCCAGTCATTTTAATGATGGCTGCCAATAGGTACATGGGGGGGTGTGTGGGTGTGTGTGAAGATTCTGCGTACAGTGGTGTAATAGTTAGAAGATGTTGCTCTGAGAGAAGTTAGCCCCTTTTTACTTGCATTTGTAGTAATGCAGGAGTGGTGGAAGGTAGAACTTACCTTCGTCTGTTGCACTTCCTTACTGAAGTAACAGCATTCCTCTGAAAATGCTGATTCTTCGTGCCCAGCACCATGCTGTATAGAAGCTCTTCTGCACTTCACTACCTGTGACTGATGAGCCCATGCAGTTAGCCTGTTCCTTGAAAAGTCCATGACCATTCCCTACTTTACTCTCCTCCACTTTTTCAAGCCGTGCATGAGCGTAAGTCATGCTAAGGGGATCTGCAGCCTGGTTGATTTGTCTGTTTTTTGCTTTTCAATGCAGTTTGCCGTTGAAATTCTTTCTTGGTGGCCAAGATTTTTTTAATTAATTCTGTACACCCTTTTGGATCAGATTCATAATATGTTAGGAATCTATTGTATTCTTATTAGCCAAATGTCTTTGCCTATATGCACTTGCTAACTCTAGTTGGAACTGTTGTACCAGGACCTTTCTTGACCTTATACAGGGCCAATACCTGTTGTTGCTGGAGAAAATGAAAGAAAACTTCTATGCATGTAAGCAGTTAAGCAGTGTTGTAGTGGGGTGGGGCGGGGGATGGAACGGACAATGACAACAACACATGACCACAACTTTCCTTCATGACCTCTGATCTCAGTATTTACTGAAGCAAGAGATTTGATTGCCCATATCTTAGGATGCAGAGCTGCAAATTAATGTATTTCATACTCTTTTTCTGTGTTTGTACACATCATCCTAATTGATCTCAAGGAAAAGCAGGGCTTTGTAAATTCCAGTTTGCATATTCTGTTCAGTCTTCTTATTGCCAAGAGTAATATTAAATACTCTAGAGAGAAGGTCATTTATCATGAAGTGGGGGTTTGGGACTACTGAAGAATTAGGTTATCTTTATGTTATGAAACCACAGTGTCAGAATTAGGTCACTGTTTCCTTTAATGTCTCTGTGTAACTGGCTGAGAAATCTATGGAAAAATTGAGGTAGCAAAGAGTGTGTTTTTGATGAACCAGGGAAGAGCACTTGGTTTTCTGGGTTGACACTGGTCAAGTGCACTGCTAAGGGATGCACTGATGCTGCAGGTCACTCAGGTGGATCAGTAAAGGCACTTTTCTCAAGTCTATGTAAAAATGACACCTCACGTAGTGTTTGGGGGCCACCTAGCAGATGATGGGATTATTTCCTTTGGATGAGAGGCAAAACAGCCTTCCTGGCCACTTTTCAGAAGTGTTGGAGTGCTAATCCTGGCATCGTAGCCAAGACCAGTCGGGTAATTACGTGCCGTCTTCTTAAATTCCACATCGTGTCTGAGTGGGCTGACTATTCTTCAATTCACATCCCAATCATGGTATCACAGTTAGGTATTTTCCCTGCTCTGCCTTGTGCTGATGATGTAGATGTTACACAGTGCTTACTACTGTTGCTTTTACCACCATTACTGTTGTCCTGTTATCGTGTTGAGGTTTGTAGGAAGAGATGACATCTTTATTTGACCAAATAACACAGCTAGAGAAAAAAGTCTTAATGTAAGTGTTAGAACAATGGCTAGAGGCTACTAGAGACCTGAGCTTGGTTGTGCAAGGTGTTGTATAAATGCAGAGTTGTGGGCAGGGTGTGTTTTGAGAGCTTGCACACTTGGAAAATGAGGCAGGTGGAAGGATAGTGTGCAGTAAGAGTGAATGGTGGGGTGGCAGGTAGAACTTTCGGTGGTGGAACAGGAGTGGAACTACTTCTGGAGCTGGTGAGCTAATTCACAAGATATAGGAAGGGAGAAGTAGTGTAGGAGAGATGGGACTTCGTGGGCCTCTAGGAAAAGAAGACAGGGAAACTGTGTAGAGCAGAGCTGAGATTAGCAGGTTGTGAAAGCTGGTGTTCCAGCAAGTGGCTGATCGGAACAATGGAAGAAACTTTCCAGGTGACAGTCTGTGTGATCACCAGTACCCGTTTTGCCTGCTGTGGAACAGACTGGGGCCCGTTCTCGCTGCTTGGCCTCTGGGTCTGGGTTCCTTGTACACAGTTCTGCGTGGCTTAGGGTGAGCGTGGAAGGCTGTTGCGTGTCTGTGGATGTAAAAGGGGGAATAGTTTTTTTGTTCCAGAGCTTTGGGGAGTACAGATAGTCCCATCTTGTCCTCTTCATTCATCTTCCACTGAACATTGCATGAGCACATGGTGTAGAACGGTGCTGGGATGGAGCATCTCACCTAACTGGCGATTGCTCTGGTTAGCGCAGCTACTCGGCCACTAATGAAAATGGTGCAGAGCTTTTTAAGCAGCTTAGGTGGGCCAGCTTTCTGTGCTTTATCCTCTGCCTTTCAAAGCAAGGAGAAATGGGCTCTTAGCGTCAGATTAGCGTTGCTACTTTGAGAGGAATATCCTCCGACTGGAAAAGTCCTGGGAAGAGAACCCTGGACTGTTCCCCAGACCACCTGCTCGCAGAATGGCTCTCTTCCAGCTGCTGTGGAAGATCTCGCTATTTGTTTGTGATACTGCGGAACTCTTGCCTTAAACACGTCTGCTGGTTTTGTTAGTGTCCTAGAGTATAGTTACTTTTTATGATGCTAGTTTATGTAAAAATTAGCCCTGAAAAAGTGGATTTTTTTCATTCAGTCATTCCCCATAGAACTTGCTGATTGCTTGTCTTTTAGCAACCAAATATAAAAAGCTAAGTGTTTTGGCAAGTCATTTTGTGCAAACCACAGCAGCTGGTCTGGACGTGGCCCAACATAGGTGTAAGATCTCTCCCCCACTGGCTTCTCGTGGCCCCCGTACCTACGTGAGCATACCTGACATTTGAAGTAGCCTGTCCTGAGGAACAGAATAGTTCTTTACTTGTTGCAGTACTTGTGCTGAATTAGGAGAGCTCAGCACATTTTTCTTAGAGCTCTTTTTATTGTCAGAAACCAAACCCCTGACAAAATGCACAGGTCTACATTTATTTTTTGACTGCTGAGTTTTGTGTTTTATCTAACCATGTTCTCCTTATGGAGAGGAGCCATCCTAGCAGATGATGTGTTTATTTCCTTTGGATGAGAGGCAGACCAGTGTATTTTCACTGCTTCAGCTACTCAGACGCTGGTTTTGGTTTTTTGTGATTTTTGTCCTCATTTCCGATTCCTTAGTTACTCCATTACTGAACAGCAGAACATGACCGCCCAAGAGAACAGCTTTCCACTTGTTTGTGTTGTGCAGATGTTAAGTTTTAAACTTTTAGAAGCATGTATTGTCTACTAATGCTTATAGTGTATCTTATCTCAGTGAGCAGAGATGCAGAGCATGGAAAAAGAGAAGAGATAAGTTCGTCTAAATTGTGGGGGTTGGTTGGTTGGTGTTTGAGCCTGCTTACGGTGTTCTGACTAAATTAAGCAATGAAGTCTCTCTCAAAGTATGGGGAAAAAAATCAAGCTCTATTAAACCCTTGCAGTAATGCATGCTTATTTTGAGCTGTTTGCTTCATCAGCGTTAGCCTGATTTGGTTTTGCTGTTCTGCCTTCTTGATTCAAAATAAATTCCTTCTCTTTGTGTAGTAGCTCATTTTTATTATGAAGTGTGTACTAATGCTGTATGGGTAGGTGCAAGACATCTAATGATGTTACCTTTCTTGAGTGAATTAGAGCTCCATTTGACACCAGTAAGACGGTTGGGATGACTTTACCAGCAAATGATAAGATGGCAATGTAGCAGTTAGAACTGGAGAGGTTTCAATGTTGTCAAATATTGTGGCTTTGAATCTTCAGTCATTTAAGAGTTATTTCAAGGCCTGGATCCCAGAGTCAGGTGACTATTCAAAATACTAGCTGAAAAGAAACCGAACAAAAAAAGTAGACAAAGCATTAACCTTGGCAGTTTTGGAGGAAAGCTTGAAAACATGAGTCAAAAGGTATAGGGGGGAAAATAGAGAGACAGAAAAAGAACCCAGAAGATATTAATTAATAAAAAATCACAGTGTTTTTGGTTTTGTTTTGTTTGTTTTTTAAACCCTCTTAAACATGAATTTTAGAGGGGCCTGACTGTTTGTTTTTGCTGTAAACAAAGGAAGCAAAGAGTAGAAGAGGAGGTGTGCGTTTGGAAAGCGAGTAATCGGGCTACTGTAATAGCAGGAACTGGCATGAAGTTGGAAGTGAGAGAGGCTTCTCTTGTAGTAACTTCCAACTAGAAGACTTTTAAGAGTAAGTCCTTCCATTGACTGATGATGCTCAACTCCTTGTATTTTCAGTGGGAGTTGAGTGATGACTCAGCACTTTGCTGTCATGTTCGCATCGATCCGTTTTTTGAGAGAGCTGAAAGGGGTGAATTAAGAACTCCAGAGGACAGTAAAACTGTTCCCACTTGTAATAGTGAGGAGCAACTTTTAACTGCAAAGGAGACAGCACAGCAATATACTCCAGAGCAGATTTTATCACATAAGAGCAGCGCTCTCTTGAAATACTCCCTAATTCTTACTAGTTCTGTGATTTGAGATTGCAGTGCTGGTTTCACGTGGAGGTTTTGGGGGCAGCAGTTCTGCCTCCTTGTGCTTTGGAGTAGTGCTTTGCCTGTCGTGGGTGCTACTGCACGCAAACAAATAGTAATGCCGGTAAAGTCAAACTTCTTTTCTCTTTCTCCCCACACAGCAACATTTCTTACAGAAGCCTGGCATAGGCTGGTTTCGATTTTTAAACAAGCCATCACCTGTGCTGTGTTACTTCTGAAATCTGTTCCACAAAAAGAGCAAATGCTTTGTCAGCACCTTCTGTGCTAAGAGGATACCAGAGAACAGAGATATATAGAATAGAGAATACTAGAGATGCATAGAATAGCTAATGTATAGAGATAGATGAATAGAGAATATGTATAGATGTTTAGAGAATACAGGTGTTTAGAGAATACTGGAGAATACCAGATGTGGTGCTTGTCTGTCATACATGTTAGTAGCATCTTGAAATGAATGCCTCTAAACAAAGATTACATTTTAAATACATTTCTGAATATTTTCACAGGGTTTTATGTTCAGCTATATCATAAGCTGCTTTAACTGCTGTCTCTGATTGTATGCATCTTTTAATATACCTGAATTAACAGGGAGATGAAATTTGTTGCAAGCCGCAGTTGCTTACTGTATACTTGGCTAAATAAGATGTGTCTGTTACTGCTCTCTCTGGCAGACTTTCTGTTATTAGGAAGGATCTCGGCTGCCCAGTATCTAAAGCATATACTTCAGGGTAGCTACTTTATAGCTCTGAAATGCTTCGAGATCAGCCACTGCATGGGATTTAATCGCGCAGGCAGGAGCAGGCTGCTGGGTGATCCAGTCCCCAGCTGTGGGAGGGAGCTAACTAGTGTGTTTGGGGGGCTGCTGCATCTGACGTCTTGAAGTTAGGGGGTACATCTCCATGCAGAGCCAGGCACGCTGTGTGTTAGAGCAGCGGGCTCTGGAAAGCTGCTGCTGTTTTCTGCTCTCCCACCTGCGAGAGGCTCCCAGCCTGTTTCCCCTGCTCCCGTGCCCAGCCCCACAGCTCCGTGCTGGGTGTCTGCAGTGCTCCGCTACAGTCAGAAGCTGCAGTTTTGCTGCTTGTAGGGTTGTGAAACTTGGTCACTGGCTGTTCTGCAGCAAGTCTCAGAACTGGTAGTGAAGTGGAGGAGGAGTGAACTTTTCCCCCAAGTGTTGTAGGAATGGATTCTTACGGAATTTGCTCTCATTTGTACTTATGACTGTTGTGATATATGCCTAGAAGAGGGGTTGCTAATCAGATGGGCTTGGAAGAACCATTGTGTAACCCCTCCTGTATACGATGTGTGCACAGGGAGGAGTCAAAGCCACGTGTACGCCAGAATTCAGATGTGTGGTGGTCCTTCAGCCAACGTTTCACAGGGCTAAAGTAGTGTTTCCTGGTATTTAAACAACTTTAGAGGAGGACAATCTTTTAGGCAGTTTCAGAGAGTTGAAATAAAAGCTTGCTTGAATCAGTCTTTCCTCTCTTTTGGGTGCTGTGTGCTAGGGTTTGGAAAACATTTGAGTAAGGCGGTCTTGCCAGGGGAAGGGACTGAGCTATTTTTACTAACTCCTTGAAATGGCAATTCCCTTCTGTTCTTCTCTGTTGAAGCCTTCAGTATCAGTGAAAAGTTAACTGTCTGCTAGCCTAATGTAAGCAGGTTTTTGGTTGCAGAATAGAGTTTGGGTTCTGTCAAGCAGACCTCCTACACCTGTACATCTTACCCTGACGGTGTTCCAGAGGGAACTGGATGGAGGTCATCTCCATGTTTGTTCATCCCTGATATTGCTGATCAGATGTTAGAAAAGCTGCCAGTTGCTTTGGGCAACATGGGGACTGGGATGGGTCGGCAGGTCATTCCCTGTCAGCCAG
Source organism: Ibycter americanus (assembly GCA_035590275.1). NCBI lineage: Eukaryota > Metazoa > Chordata > Aves > Falconiformes > Falconidae > Ibycter > Ibycter americanus. Next base: position 8,140,035 of record JAVJGI010000060.1, on the reverse strand, counting down.
TAATTTTTTCAGTCTGTTTCAAACTGTTGACCTAGATAAGGTAAAAGACAGAATATCCTTTGACCAGCTTGTCTTCCCTGGAGCCATCTGGCTCCTTCCCAGCCCTGCACGTTTGCATTTAATAGTTCAAATGCTGAAAGACTGGATGGTGCCTTGGTTTCATGGCTGCATGCACTAAATGGATAAAACAAAAAACATTGATTAAATGACTTTCTTAAGAACCTCATTTAAACTTACTGAAACCTGTCTCCCCTGGTTATGACTGAATTTCTGTTATCCTGTTCATACGTTTTTCTTTTAAAGGCAGATGAGGAGTGATATATAAGCAAGGTAGTGGAATTGCAGGAACTCAGGTGTTCCAAACTGAAGTATTGTACTGCACGTTGACAGTGCATGGTATAGTAGCCGCACGGCTCAAGTGAAGGGTTTGTGAGTATTTTTGTTTGTAATGCCTCAACTGCAAGTGAGTTTGCAACTTTCCAGCAAACGTTTTAGAAGTAGAGTAGTCAAAGTTTCCTACTTGGAGCTAGCAATTTAGATAGATGAAAAAAATTGGGGCTAGCATTACAAAAAAACTTACAACAATTCTTGATAGTGCTTGCTCTGTGTATGTTTGTGCATGTGTGTGTGTGTGTGTACAGAACAAAAAAAACCAGGGAAGAATTGCTCTGATGTTATATAGGCTTCCCAACCAACTCCTGCTTTGGTTTGCCTGTAACTCTCACTGCCAGGTTTATTACTTCAGTGAGGTTTGGTAGAACCCAGTTAAGCCCCCCATTGTAGTAGTCTCTACAATTAAAGGCAAAGCCCTTACCGCTTGAAGACTGTAGTTGAGAAATTTGATTGAGTGCAATACTTGACACCCAGCCAAAAAGTGAAATTAAGGGCAAGGAGCAAGTTCACTATTGTGTGTTAGGTTCTTCATGCTTTAAGTCTTGGTTTGTGACAGTCGATCTATGCTGGGAGCACTTGGCTGCTATTTTTGTGAGTTTTTAAAGGAAGACCAGGCATCTATCTTTACGTTTTGAAGTGTTGAATTGATTCCATGCAGTGTGCTTTGCAAAGAAGAAATAGTGTTTGGAAGATAAAGGTGTCAGCGAATGTTTAGGTGAACCATACATGTTCAAAACATGATAAAGGAATTTTTACAGCTGAAGTAGAGAGGTGGTGAGTTTTGTAGGGGTGTTTTGCCAGTACAAGTGTGGAATGATGTGAAGTACCTTACATAAGAAATATGCCACTGCATGGCTGCTGAGCTGCAGTGGCATTGCTTCTCACAGAAACAATTCTTTACAAAAAAATAGCATTCATCATCCAGTGCTGAGTGGTAGAAGCAACTCTATTGCTTTTATGTTGAGAGTTGTTTCATTTGCCTGTGTTGACACATCAATTACTTCTACATTTAGAGTTAGGATCTAATTAATTGGAAAATTAAGTGCCTTGCAGTCATTGCCTGGTTAAAGTGCAGCAACAGCAGCTTTTTATTCTGGTACTAAAATGACAGTCAAAGGAAATGCACTTTTTTCTTTTTTCTTTTTTTTTTTTTTTTTAAATTGTTTTTGGTTGTTTTTTGGGCTTTTTTTTGTTTTTGTTTTGTTTTTTGTTTTGGTGGGATCCTGCCTCCTGCATTTCTGGAGGACAACTTTCTCTGTCCATCTGCTAGGACCACTGAAGAAGGTATTCCCTCCCTCTCCAGCATACCGGATACACTTCAAGATTCCCTTTTTGGGAATCAGGAAGCACCTCTATTCTTCCCTCGGAGCAGGGGTTTGGCTGAGTGGGTGCCTCTGTCTCCAGCCATTGCTGTGCCTTAGCCACAGCCTTTGCTGTCCAGAGCACCTCTGCGACCTTTCGGTGCCTGGGGAGCATCCCATGCGGTGCTGGGGCTTTGTTCAGCTGTGTATCTCATGGACAAGGGTATTGTTGACACCTCTGTTATGGACAAGGCAAAAATCAGGAAGTCTAGCATATCTCTTAAAACCATGGTGTCATTTTGGAAGCTAGCAGGATTAAAAATAAGCTTTTCATTTATGTGCTTGACACATTTGCTCTGGGTGACAAGGTGTCAGAGCCTATTTTTAATGGGAGTCTTTTTTTGATTGTTGCTTGTTTCTCAGATGTATGCTATTGTAAGCATCACAAGTTTAGCCACAAAATATCTGGTCTTCCGAGCCACAAACTACTAAATACAATGTATTTCCCTAGTTTTGTTGGCCTGGCAGTGCACTGGAGGCTTGATTTGTGCTCTTATGAAGCGCTTTGTTGCATTACACAGATTAATCTGATCAGGTCTTATATCAAGAAATTATCACTTGCTCATTCAGCATCCTGCTTTTCTGTCATACTTTCATGGCACATGGTTGCAGATTTTAATACCATTTCCCCTGTAAGGATCTATGTGAAAGACTTGTAACGTCAAGCAAATGGCTTTCCTGCATCTGCACTTCTTAATGTTGCAGAAGGAAGAACCTGCAAGTCATCTTCAGTTCCATGTGTATTGATTAACAACGAGGGACACAGCAAGAAACCTACCATCACTCAGCAATTCTCTTTCTATGCAACATGAATGACATAAAGCACAGTGTAATGGGTGTAAAGTCCACAATTTTAATATACAGAAATCTAAAGACACATCTCCACACTCGTTCTCTATTATTTTGCTCATGTTTGGCTCAAACAGTGACTTTAACAGTTTGATTTATAGTGCTGCTGTTTTGCTTACAAATTGGAGACGTTACTGTGCTAAGTCTGCGTTTAAAATCGATGCAGAGTAATTGCAGTGTGCTCATAGTTTAAAGACATTAACAAGAGGAATGTGCTATAGCAGCAATACTTGGCACAAACACAAGCAATTACAGCTAAATTCCATGTCCATTTCCAAACTAATGTGAACAAATTTTTACAGTATAGGTTCTTAGACTTTGAAAGAGGGATGAAAAACATCAGGCTGAGCTATCTTGATTAACCATCTTGCAACAGCATTCTGTTTAAAACAGGTATACTGCTGATCTGTCCTCCAGATGTGGTTTTTCAGATGTCAGTCTCCAAGTATCTGCTGCCTCATTTGTTTTAAAGTATAAAATCTTCGGTCATGTTGAGATGTTATGTTTTGTATTCTGTGGTAACTTTGCAGTTTGGCCCCGTCTTCCTCTTCTTTACCATTTTTTCAACTCTATTGTGGACAAATATGATCAGTTGTATTTGGTGTACCTACATTAACACGTTCCCAAGCTCTCCTGGCAATTGGCACGTTGGCTACTAACAAAGCAAGTTGCTTAGTCTAGTGGAGAGTGTCCACTCCTGTAATAAACAAAGAAAGTGCAATTGTTTGGTTTCTGTGACTGTCAGCAGTGATTTGGTAAATTAATTTGCTATATGTACTTGAAGTATTTTCCATGAAAGGGTCTTTTTTTCAGTCGCCTCATTTGCGTATCAGAGTTTAGGGTACAAGCAATGAGAACGTGCTGTTACGTCTCACTTTCTCTGACGGTGCTTGTGGGTCTTGTGTGGGTAGGGAAGAGTAGTAAACAACGCTAACTGCAAATCCACAGAGGTGGTGGAAGGCCTCTGGAGTAGGTGCTGACTGATTGGAGATTGCTTCTGACTGGTACTGTTGTATTTTATCTGGCAAGGCTTAAAGTTGGCTGTGCCCCGATGAGTATTTATACTTCTGATAGGAAAGACGCAGGGGAGAGCTGCAAGTGGAATTTCACTTGTAACCTCCTGCCAGGTAGCCATTAAAGGTATAAGAAATGGGCACAAGAGTTGTCATGAAAGTGCTGAAGTAGACAGTGGCTTAGACAAAAGGGTGTATGTTCTTCAGCTGATATCATAGTATGGTCTGATGTTCTGTGATGCGTGACAGACAAATAGTGACAGATGTCACAAAGCATTTAATTTCAGGTTTGGCCTGATTCCATAATCGAGTTACCCAGCTATGTATCTACACACCTCCACTTTGCAAAAATGTTAAAATTTGAAGTTACTTTATTACTCCATGAGTTAATTGCTCAGTTTGGCTGTACTGAAGTGTGTGCATGTGTGCGTATTATGACTTTAATGTTAGATTGAAGTTATGCTGCACAGCAACTCAAATTATTTTGTTATAAATATAAAGGAATTTTCTCTGTAGATGAATAAGAAGTTAAGAATATGAGTGTCAAATGTATAAACAGAGCTAAGTCAGGATGTCAGCATTTTACTACTGTTTTTTCACAGCTAGAATTTCTTTCTCTCTTTGGTCGCATTCTGCTGGACCACCTTTCATGTTGCTCCTAGTACTGATTCATGCCAGGAACTGTAAAAAAGTCATTAATGTTGTATGTTAACACTTGAGGAAAAAATGAAAGGGTTCTGTCTTGATCTGAGAAAAAAATAATCCATTATTGCTATTGTAACCTTCATGTAATTCCTAGCTTTCTTGCAGCACTGTTTCTTGGTTCTGATGTCCTTCCCAGTGGTGAGAAGCTTCTTGGAAGTTCAGGTGACAGCATCTTCATATGCACAGTAATAACAATGACATTTTACTATCACTTTACACCTCTGTAGAGCCTTTCATCATTGGACTTCGACATGCTCTACCGTAGGAATATTTGGCATTTGGAATGAGTGGCTTCCTCTATCCAAGAATTACAAGCTCTTTACAAGTAAGAAAGATGGGAAGAATCACTGAAATGATGTGGCCAGGGTCACACAGCAAGTTGCTGGCCATTGAATATCAACGCCAGAGCTGGGTGCAAGTGTTAACAGTTAGTGGTAGACTTCAGAACCAAAGCCAGAAGCTGACAATGGAAGTACGTACTTGAAGCTGACTTGCTCTAAGTCTTACATTATTGTGCTAAAGTTATCGTACATTTAATGTATTTTACACTTGAGAAAACTGAAGGGCTTTAGTAAACACAATGAGCCTGTCATTGTGGAAGGGAAAGATGAAGGATATAAACAAGTTTGCGTGAGTATGCAGCGCGTACCGGCAGCCACCTTTGTGAAGGAAGGAACTGTAACTATCTACATCAAAAGTATGGCATCATTCTGTTTTGCAGCCTTTTAAGGTTTGCTGGGGAGTGCTAGCAAAATGGTAGTAGTGATCCACTAGTGCATCAAAAGGATGTGTGGAGTACCCTAAGAAATTAAAGGATGATGCACATTCTTTAAATAAAGGATGCACATAGGGGAAAGAAAGTACTTGTATCTTTTACCTGAGTTCATGTAAGAGAAAGGAGGCAAAAAAAAGATGCAAAGACAGGTCTCTCTCTGATGCCATCACTCTTGTTATGCCCAAATGTGTTAAATTTATGAACATTTTAGAAAGCTGGAATGTCTACTGCTCGTGAACGCTTCTCCACAACTGACGATGGGAAGAAAGGAATGGGTCCAGCATGCTCAGTTCTCCTGAGGAATGCAGTGATTCATCTGTTGCAGGGGCAGAGGCTGAAGGTGACACTGGATTGATCAATACTGGTGAAAACTCATCTTACCCTAAATGTGTAGGAAAGTGTCAGAGGAAGATAAAAGAAGATCCTTTATGGCTGGTGTCTGTTCTAGATGCTTAACAAAGGGGAAGGTGAGGGAGAGGAGTTCTAGGGGAAGTAGATGGTTAGAATGAATGATTCAGGGACCCTTGGGGCGCTTAAACAATCCAGACACTTTTTGTGGGAAAATATGTACTGAAGAAAATGCACTCAATAAATTTCTAAAATTTTAATGAAAAACAATTTTCTGTCACACCAGATGGTGGAATCTGACAGTCTTATATCACACCATGGTGGGCTGAGCTGATCTTACAGTCTATGCTGGAGTTAGGCAAGGTGAGGACTAGACTGGGTGATCCTAAAGGGAGGCTGTTTGCTGCAGGATTTGGTGTTGGGAATCAGCAGATGGTGCTCTGTGTTCCCATTCAGAAATAGCTAAATATGCTGTACTACAGTGAGACACAAGCTTCTGATGAGAAGTTTGCTGGGAAGATGAGTTGGTTTTGCTTACAGCTGCCGTAGTTTCAAAGTTTTATTGACATCTCTTAAAGATGATGTCCTTTTTTGACCTGTGTAATTTTCATTCAGGGAGGTTTATGTAGGTTCCTGGCCTTTAAAAGCCTTCTCTGGCACAGAAAAGACCAGAGAACAGTAGCAGGTTCTAATCTCAGTGCTACCATTTGTTACATGTGCTGTCTCCAACAAGAGATGTTTGAACTATGGTGCTGATTTATGATGTATTAGGAAGGGTTGGCTGGTCGACTTGATGGCTGGTTACATTACTGTACAGGATATGAAAGGATCACACATTGACTGCACTGTGAGGTAGTTCCTGCATCGGCTGATTTCTATTTGGTGTGTAATGGGTATCCTGATGGTTTTCAGCCATTATGAATTAGCATTTTTTGCAGGATGGTCTGTCTGATGGGGAAAGGGGGAGACATTCAGCTACTGGTTGAATCTCTGTCTTCCTTGTGATAGCCTGAGCCATGTCATGCCCAACCTGTGCTGCTTCAGACTCATTAAGTGTGCCTCTGATCATTAATAAACTACTTAAGAGAAGTGGTGCACCTGAGAAGCACTCTTCGCAGCTAGCTTTTGTATAGGATGTTGAAAGCTCACAGATTTTTAAATCACATGCTGATTTCTTAATCCTCCAAGGTATATTAGACATTTGTTGGATGCTGTTTCTGCAGTCCTGATAAGAGGTTTGGTATGGACAGGGTGAGCCTGCTTCAGGCACTTTCTCAGGCTTGCTGATGGGACAAGAACTCAGGACAGAAAATGTCCATCAGATTTGTTCAGGCAGGCAATATGGGATATTTGCATGGTGCAGAAGGGCTTGTTGAACACCTATACAGAGACCTGCTCTCCACATGTGTAAGTCATAAAACACTTTCGTAGATTAAACAAACTAAACCTCTTTTGTGCAAAAGATGAAAAATATAAAAAAGCTATCACAACCTGCAGGAAAGTACTAGACTTCTAGGTCTGTACAGTGGTCTGGACACTGTTAAGCAAAAATGACTGTGTGATCCTTGCAAGTGAACGGTATTACAGAGCAAGCAAATTATCCCCATGGATCCTAGAATTCCTGCTTCAGGAAAACTCCTTTCTAAGTCTAAATCTGTGATTCTGTTTACTTTGCTTTCATAGTCAAGTCGCACCAGTAAGCTTTCTGGTAGTTTCTCAGTACTAGGAGCATTACAAAACCATAAAGTCTGTCTTTTATATTCCCAAAGAAACAGAATGTCCATCAAAGCCAAGCTATAAATACTCTTGCTTACCAGTGTCGTTCCAAGTGTTCTCAGGCTGTTTGCGGTAGGGGATTTCTAACATGAACATTGAGTTTTTTCCTAGTGGTCTAGGATGGTCCTGTGAAGGTCAGAGGCTATAAGCAAGCAATACTTTGTAGGGAAACGTATTTATTTTCTTATACCAGTTGATACCTCCCACAAAAAGGGATGATTTCAGGCATACACCTTCTTTGTTAGACTTGAATCCCTCTCGTCCCTACGTTTCTTCAAATCACCTCCATAGATTTTACTAGAAAACAGCCAGGTATGACATATACCCATCTTGGATTTAAAGCTAATAAAAATTGGTTATTCAAGACAAGGACTCTAAAAAGCTCCTGAATGGTAGACTGATGTCATCTCTGCTCCTGAATGCTATAAACTCAATATGAGCTACCGCAGAATTATTTCTGCATCATGAAAATAGCCACTGTTACTCAGCTCTGGCACATCTGCCACTAGCAGCAGCAGTGATTGGTGGCGCAATTGTGGTAGAAGCACTTTGATTAAGAATATTTGGGATAAATTCATACTAAGGTATTTGCGTGGCATGATCCAGAAAATCTTAGCTTTCTTAACATTTTAAGATTATTTCAGTCAGAGGTAATAATTTTGTCTCAGACTTGAGAAGCAAAAGGTCATGTTACTGCTTCTTTTGGACCTGTTCAGCCAAGACAGCATGGGAGGAAGGACAGCATGG
>JAVJGI010000060.1:8106166-8124361 GCA_035590275.1 Ibycter americanus | reverse complement strand
ATTTTAGAACAGAATAGAGTAGTTCCAGTTGGAAGGGACCTACAAGGATCATCTAGTCCAACTGCCCGACCACTTCATGGCTCACCAAAAGTTAAAGCATGTTATTAAGGGCATTGTCCAAATGCCTCTTTGGACACTGACAGGTGTGGGGCATTGACCACCTCTCTAGGAAGCCTGTTCCAGTGTTTGACCACCCACCCTCCCATAGTTTCCTGAGTCTTGGAAGCCTCACGCCCTTCTTGTAGACTGGAATAACACTGGCTGGCTTCCAGTCAGTGGGGACCTCCCCAGACTCCCAAGACCTTTGGTAGGTGATCGAGACGAGTCCTACTGTAACGTCCGCTAGTGCTTTCAGTACTGTGGGATGATTCCCATCAGGCCTCATGGACTTTTGTACGTTCAGCTGATACAGCTGGTCCCTTACAATTTCGGTGTCCACAACTGGAAGGTCACAGTTCCCACAGTTATGGTTCTCCAACTCAGCGGACCAGGCAGCCCAAGGTCTATTGGTATTATTAAGGACTGAGGCAAAGTGACATTGAATGCCTCTGCTTTTCCTTCATCCCTGTCTGTTAGGTGACCATCTTTGACAAGTATCAGTCCAATGCTTTCCTTAGACTTCCTTTTGCTATTATTGTACTTAAAAAAACTTTAAACACTTTTCTTACCTGTAGACTGATGAGTTGACAAAGTGTGAAATCTGTCTTTTAGAAGTCTTACTCTTTATTCCAGCTGCAGGTTAGAGAAAACCCACAGTTACTCTAACAGACATAATTTTTTTAATTGAAGCCAAATAAAATCTTAATGGTTTATGGAAGCTTTCAAAGAACTGGTATTTGTTTATTGTTATCATAATTTATTCTACCACCAGAATGGAAGGGTCTCAGCCCCCTGTACTATGTGTGTTTTACTCTTTACTTGTCCCTGTAAATCTCCCTTGTCACTGTCATGTAGGAAGCGTCAAGCATTTTTTAAGTACAATGCAGTATGTCCTGCTGTGGTTCAACATATGGAGATAGGCTAGTAGCCTAGAAATCCTTTTTGGGCAAAGGATTGGGGTCTAACAATCGTGAAAGCAGTCTGCCTTGCAAGGGAGACAAGGTACTGTCTCTTTTTCATGAGGAAGTAGGCACTCACTTAACAGTTGGCATTGCAGTAATGTTGTCCAGAGTTAACAGCTGGTGTGGCCCCAGCGTTCTGGAAATCCACCTTTCTGTAGATACATTGAGGATTTTGTGTGACCTTGTGAAGTTCACTCATATGAGTAGGTAAGAAAACACATGAGTTCTGAGAGTGGGGTGTATTCCTGCATTTGTCTGAGGAGTCTATTTGCAGATGTGGTCCCACTGAAACGAAAGGCGTTGTCATAAGTAAGGATGTACATGGTAAGATTCCTTCTTTTGGGCTCATATGTGTCAGAAACTATCTTTCTTTGATAAGAGGAAGGTTTTTCTGAAGTTTATTAGTGAACATCCTTTAAAGAGAAGCGTTTGGAGTCTTCTTGTTAAATGCATGCTTCCTAACTACTCTGTTTTCAACTAGGGGTATTTTTGCATAGTAGGGGATTTACTCATATCAACTAGATATGGTTGGCCATTGCCACAGGCAATTGAATTTGATGGCTGAATAATGATCTGATAACTTGGGACAAATCCTGCTTGTAGTGAAAGCAGAGGAGTGTAAGAAATGCATGCACACTTTTCCCAGCGCACTAAAGCCAGGTACATTGCATTTTCAGTGGTTATTTATTTATGTATTCATTTAAATTCAGTGCTTCGGAAATAACGAAGAAAGTATGAGTGTCAGAGAAGGTACTTGATGAATTTCAAGTCAGCTCTTTTAACTTGTTATTGCAGTACTTAACTTACATAGGATGTGGTCATATGAGTTGTATGACAAATAACCTGGTGAGCGTGCTTCTGTTGTGTGGAGTAATGAGTTATTATCTTTAATGACTACAGGAATATTAGTACCCAAGTTGAACCGATGTTAGAACTCATTTTATTTCGAAATCTAATTTGTTAGGTGCTAGGACAGGAGCCAAATACATTAAAACAATATAATTAATTATAGCAAATATACCTTCTTAAAATAAGATGAAGTCTTGTAGAGGTCTGTAACTCTTGCAGAGTGTGACAGACAAAGATACAGTTTATTCCGGTGGATCTTCCTCCCAGATACATAACTGAATGCACTGGCACTGAATGTCCAGCACAAGCGTGTTTCTGTCTTCTTTGTAAATACTATTTTATGGTATATTTTTGAGATGATAGAGTGAAGCTCTTCAGAAGGTAGATGTTGAATTAGTTCTGTCTGGTTTCATTCTGTTTCATGTTTTCTTCCACGTTCTTTTTGATTCTCAGATATGAAAGTAGTAGAGTTAGTACGATTGTCTGTAGTTTTTACTGCTTGCCTTGAAAGTGGATTCTGTCCAGGTGGTTGTAGTTCACACAGCCAGCCGTTGCAGTTGTGCTGAAAGGTACAACCATTGCCATCTGTGACAGCTATGAATTTTGCAAAATTCTTTTTAGTAGTGTTTATGAACTGTAGATGTGCTCTTTGCAGGTTGGAATTCCAAACCTGAGAGAATAATTAGCTATAAAAATTCAAGGTTCCATGCAAACCTCTTATTCCTTTTTAATAACTCTCACTAGGTTGTCACCTTGGGCTTTTTTTCCATCTTCATTTTTCTGTGCCTTTTGGTGCCATAGAACAGCAATAGAGAAGACTGAGGAGAGAGAAGGCTATCAAATGTATTTATATAGCATCATAAAAAAAAAAAATATTTTTTGTATTTTTGGCAGATATTTTTAAGTGACTCATGACAGTCTGCAGTAGCTCTCTAGGTGTTTCTCCCCTTTCCTCCTACTGGTATGGGAAGTTCTCATTTAATATCATCTGTGTGTAAAAGACTGTTCATAGGTGTAAGGTTTCAGACTATGCCTTTGTGGATGCTGGGGGTTTTGCTAGTTAATGTAAGGTTTCCAATGAAATTTCAATATAAGAAAACAACTCAGAACCTTCTGCCTCTACAGAAATGGCTTCTGTATATTCACATATTGAAAATGCAGAGTATTTTAGTAGATTTTGGCAAAAGGACCTTACATTAAATATAACTGAAGAAATTAGATAGGGCTTCCCATTCCACAAATCTGTGTGATTACAATTACATAATAAGCTTGTCATAGCAGAAAGAATTTATGTAGGAACTCACCAGTGTAGCTGTAGTTGATTTCCAGTGACTCTGAAGTAGCTGAAGTGGGTGCTCTGAATGGGCGCAGCTGCACTGGGGGTGTCCCTGCTTTTCTTTTCAGTAGCGTTGCCAAGCACCTATTGCAGACATGGGTACCATAAAAATAATTAGCATTATATGATAGAAGTGAAGCTTGCTTTCTGTATTAATAGTTAGCTGTTTATGACAAAATGAAATTAAAAGTGCTGGGGTAGAAACAAATCCATCTTGTGTGTCTGAAAAAAGTCTTATATTTTAGCCACCCACTTTATGATACCTTTAAAATGGTATTATTTATGAATTTGTGGAGTGGAATTAAACATTTTTAATTCTTCCTCTAGCAAATACAAGAAAGTATCACTCTGCTTTTCCTTACAGTGGTTATTTCTTGACTTCATTGTTGCAGTAGGTTTCAACTTCAGTATCTCAGAATGTTTTCATGAAAGATAACATAATAAATTATCTAGTTCCTTCCAGAATAAGCATAGGATTCTGATTAAAGGAATGACAATGGATAGGGGGGAAGCAAGAGGGTTGCAGCGGGAACAGTATAGCTCAGGTCTGCTTTGGCTGCTGTTCAAAACTTCCATTACTGATTTGCCCTACAGAGAATGTAAAGCGTAAAGAAAAATTACCCCTCTGTGGTATGTCACGCTTCAGAATTCAATAGTTTTCATGATTCAGTATGTGTGTAGAACTCTGCTTCAGTTCTGGTAGTCCAAGGTGGTTTAATTTCAGCCTTGCTAAACAGTGACAATATTTATGTTCTGGTTATTCTACCAGTGCAGCTGTTGTGACACATTTGCCTGTAACTCCCCGGCATAGATGCAGCTAAAGAGCGCTCACCGTAACTATGGCAAGAGCACGGATGTGTTCAGTAGCTCTCAGAAGGAACTCCAGGTCTGTGACGAGGGGCACAAGGGAGGGATGCTTACACCACAGCCTGCCTTTCTGTCCAAGGTAGAGTTGTTAACTCCCTAATGGCAATTCCATTCTCTCTCCTTGACCTGGCACTTGGGATCTCCTCTGCCCCATCTGAGAGTTGTTGACAGCTCATGTTTGTGTGTACTAGCTAATTACTTTAATAAAAGGCAGTTTTGTTCTTTCTTATGCAAACCAGTCACATCATATGTCTTGAGGGGAGTGAGGCAACATGCTTGTGGTGTAGTTTTCAAGAAGGGGAATGGGAAAAGCTGACTGCCACAGAGCCATAAAAAACAGAATGATGAGGTGGTAGGAGGACTGCAGGGAAGAAGCAGATCTGAGTGGTTTCAAAGAAAAGGGGAGGAAAAATATGAGGAAGGGGGTTAGGAAGAGGCTGAGAACATGGAAGGAGAAGGCAAGGGGTCAACATCTTCCTTTTCCCGTTGTTTTCTTGAGTTTGCTTCTCCAGGAAATAATTCAGATGTCAGATCTCTAGCTTGCATTTAGCTGGCATGCCTTTAGGTTACATTTTCTAACTGGAAGCATCAAATGCACGTCATTTTTTTTCCCCCCTCATAAAGCTTAACAAGAAAACAAGCCCCACCATGCACTATGACTGCATCCAGCATCCTCACTGCTGGATTCATTGTTTTGATGGTTTAAAGACACTGTTCTCATTTCAGCCTTTGATTGTCTTTTGGTTTGAAAAGCTGGGCAAGGAGAAGTGGTTGCTGGGTTGTGACCGAGGTTAGCTTCACAACTCCGGTGTCTCGCAGCTCTGCTCCAAGCCCCCAGACTCCTTCACCATTTTGTCAACTGGTTCTCCCTTTCAGGTGCTGAGCTCTGGCACTTCTAAAAGCCATGTGTTTTTTGGTGGTCTGTTTCCCTGTACCCATATCTGTGTGCTGTCATCTGTAGTTAACTGTTTTGTTCACAACTCACTATGCTTACTGCCATGAAGTGGCCAGACTTGGTTTTTCTTTCCTTGTGTCAAGCATGTTGCAGCCTGAGAGAAGAGCTTTGTCTATTCCCAGACTTTCCTTTAGCTGCTCTCTCCCTCCTTCCTTCTTCACATTTTTAACTCTCTGCACATGCTGTTTCCTTTTACAGTCCTATCAGCCAGTGTTCACTGGTAGGGTTTGATACAAATTAGGTGGTGGTTTGGTATAATGGGTGAACGCTGTTATCTATAATTGCTGTGCCAATGCTGTTGATGTATATATGTAGAAGAAGACAGCATTTCTGCCTTAGTCCAAGTCAGATGCACAGATAGAAAGACAGTATACCAACATTTACTTCTCTTTCAAAGTGGCACGTAAATTTATTGCTTATCGTATCGTTAGTACCACCTTCTTACTCAAAATGCATGGGAAAAGGACCAGCTAGAAAATCAAATGTATAAGTCACTATTTTTTTTAAGAAGGCGGGTTGTTTGCATAAAGGAAAGGGCTTTGTGCACAGAGAGGATGGGTTCCTATGTTTAATGTGGTTTTAAGTGTAGAATTACTAATACAAGTGTGTGCATAAATTCTGGTTTATGTGCAAACTGTATTCTGTATTGCAGGCAAACTCGGAACATGTGAGCACTTCAGGAGGGGAGAGCAGTTGTTGTCTCACTTACATTTTCTTCTTGGCTAGACTCTGCTGTAATTCCAATTCCCTGCAGGCGTGATTCTCCATTTCTTGCTGATAAACCACATGTATAATCTAATGGTTGGAAGTGTACCAAAACATCTGAGATGAGCATTAATAATTCATAGGAATTTAACTGGGGAAGCTCTCTTTATTAAAGCATGTCCCTTTTACTCACTTCATGGAAGAAAAAGGTCTGCCAGAGACTTGTGTGCTTTCTTAGCTCATTGCTGCTCATTGTGAATAATTTGTATGTAATTTAAACCCTATAGTTAAGCACTTCTAAAGGATCTATGCTGAAAGGCAGCTGTTTGGTGGTGTGAAAAGAAAGAAATTGGACTGAATTTTTACAAAGTGAATGGTAATGTTGTGGCTTTTACAGCTGTTAAGAAGGTTTAACTGCAGTTGTTGGTATAGATACCTACACTGCTGGTGAACAAACAGTCAGAGCCTCTGCAAAAGATGGAGTGTGGTCTCTGGTTGTTGGGCAGCATTAAAACCCTGGAAAGACAGGAAAGTTCAGGTGAGGGAGTGCTTCAGCGCAGTGCTTTCTGCTGTGACTGTAAATGGGGCAGCCGTGCAGGTGGCCTTGTTCCAACAGCGGTGACAGAGGAGAAGCTGAAATGTCAGAGTCAGCTGGTAGCTTTTCACATGTGACAGCGCAGCCACAAATCCAGTAAAACATCAGCGCTAACCTCAGGACCATCAGAAATGGGCTTTGGGAAGTGAAAGACAATCCTGTGACAAAGTTGAAAGGAGTGGCTTGTACAGGCTGTTTATAGAAAGGTTGAAAGCTGCTTTTTTTTCTCTTGCCCCCCTCCCTTTTTTGAATTAACAGTGCCTACCGTGCTGAGATAGGGGTGAGACACCCGTGGGGCAAGGAGATAGGAGACAGTCTGGTACGGAGTCCTCTGCCATTGTGTCTTTCTCCTTCTTTCTCCTGCTTGGTGACCCTGGCAGGTGGTGGGATTAGTGAAGAGTTTGGCTGCTTGCTTGGGAAGACGTGTTGAGTGAGCACTTGACTTTTGGCTGAAATGTAACTATGCTGTGAAGCACGGGGTATCCAAGGAAGATAGAGTATGACCAAAAGACCACACACTCCCAATCCTTCTCCTTATACTTTGGAGTTTTTTACACCCTGGTTTCTTAGCTTAGGGTTTGTTTGGTTGGGGGTTTTTTGTCTGTCATCTAGGAAAAAAATACCACTATCATTCTAAGAAAAAACAGATGTCTCAAAATGTGCCCAGCATTCAAGCTCAGTTGTTAACTGATGATCCTCAGTTCCTCCCCCCATTCTGTAGAATGACAGAATTCCTTCACCCTCAGGTCACCAAGGTCATCATGGCTCTACAGTTTTCCAGCACTCGTTGTCTACCCCTGCTTTGATAGAAGGTGCTGTTATTTCCATTTTCTTCATCTCCATAGGACAAAATACATCTTAAATTTAACCCCGCTGCAGCAGCCTGATCAAACTGGATTCCTAATTCTGTTTCTATTGACTAACAGGTAAATGAGATTTTCCTTTCTCTTTTTCAGTAAGCTTTCCATGTTCTGAGTAGACCGCTCAGCTGGGCATATATCATTTCTCCTTTCTAAGTTTGTTGTGTTATTGTAACCCCACATTAACTGGCATTATTCGTCGCAAAGCATAGAGTTAGATTAATTTAAAGAGAGAGAGACTTATTTAAGGAAAAACAAATAAAAATACTGATTTCTTAATGCAGGGCTTTTGCCACATTTCATTAAGACAGGTGAAACATGAAGACTAGAAAGTGAATAATAAATAGTTATGAAAGGTCAGGGGAAAAGCAATATAAAGAGACTTGTACAAAAAATAATTGTAAGTTTAGTTGCACTGCTGAATTGATTTTCATGTCTAGAAATTTTTCAAGTAAAATATTGGCTGAGATTTCCAGGCATGGGTGCCTAGTGAGGCACCTCAGCTCCGGGATTTGGGAAGCCAAGATGGTAGCCTGCAGCCCCAGCTTATGTTAGCTAGTGAGTAGTCCCATCAGAACAAGAAGCCCTCTACCTTTTGGTGGCTAAAGAGGAACTGAAAACCAATTTGCCGTGCATTTGCCTTAAGCTTTAAAAACAGTCCAGCCTGATACATTGATTTATGTTTCAATAAATAAATAAACTCTCCTGTGCATATGTCATCAGCTGAGATTGCTGTGCCACAGTGCCATTTTCCATTTTAGGAAGATTATAATCTTGGCATTCAGATTGAGTATTCAATTTACTGCCCAGTCTGATCAACGAGATCTGTCCGTGTGGAACATCTGCCAAGCCAGTTAACCCCTGTTCTGTTTTTGTGCATTAGAAAGGAATAATTGCTGTGAATTGCTTCCCATTTGTCTTTATAGTAGTTCAATTCATTTCTGTCCTTTTCTTCAATCTGTCAGTTTTATTACTAGATTGAATGTTAAGCCTAAGCTCATTGGCAATATCCCAATTTTAAAGCTATATTTTTATGAGATGGGTGTAATTTTAAAAATAAATTATGGGAAAACCCCCAAACACTCTCCTCTTTGGGGAAAAAAAAAGTCTGCTCTGAGATTAAGTGTACACTGCTTCTGCGAGGGAGCTTTGTCTTACTATTTCTGCAGCATAATTTTTCTGATACTTTTTTTATTCCTGTCTGGCTCATGTCAGTTTAGAATTGAGAAAGAAATTTGTTCTAATCTTTTTTAAAGTTTGTAGCTGAGACAGATAGAATTCTTAATCAGTAGCATGCAGTATGTTAGCACAGAGTAGTGTTTTTGAGCGTGGCATTTTGAAATATGTATTGCTAGAGGTTTATTTTTCACTTTGGTTGGCTTAACCTGTCCATAGTTGCCATGAACATAATTTATGCATATCTAATTTTAATTATTAATGAAGCTGAGCCCAGCCTCTCCTTATTGACGTAAAGAACCAAGAAAGACAGAGAGAATGCTTGTTCAGCATACGCTTCCCTGGCACAGGACAGGTTTCGTTTTGCTGGCATTTCACCTCTGAGTGCAGTGCAGGGCGGGGAGAGAGAGACTTGGCTTCCAGGGATCATTGCTGTGGTTTATGTCACCCACTGAATATAGAACAGAATTCTGCCAAGTGACACAGTAATTCCTATGTGAAAATAGACGCTGCGCTCCACTCTCAGGCTAGCAGCTGCCTGCTTTGATATATGGGCTTCAGAGGGAGGCAGTCACATGACCTTGACATAAAGCGGTCCGATTCCTGGTAAAAGTTCTCTGCATTTTTGGTGAGTGTCAGCAAATGAAGCCGAGCAGCTTTACTTCGTGAAAAGCGCAGGAACCAATCCATGATACCATTTTGAAATGGATTAACCTAATAATTGGCTTTCTGGTTTGTTTTTTGAACTGCTGGCCTTTAAAAACTGATAGTGATCACTTGTCTGTGCTCAAAACAAATGTATTTGTCTTGGAGACTTTTGGAGTGGTGAATTGCAGAGGTTATTTGCAGTTGTAACTGCTTATGGTTGATGCAGAATGCGTCAGTGTGTTGTAGTGAGATGGTAGTTGGTCTCTGGGCTGTGCCTGCCTAATGCTCGAGCTTTATCTGTACGGGACAGGATGGATAAAAGACTCCCTTCCTAGATAAAGGGAGGATCCTGCTTCTCTTCTAAGATACTTTTGGCACTGAAGGAGAAAGCTTACTCTGTTCTTTGCTTCAAAGAGATGGAACAAGTGTGGAGAGCCTGAGAAGACTGCTGCTGTCTTAGAAATGAGCTGAGTAATGAAATGACATGAGTTGAATAAATAACACTGTAACAGAATGCAAAATAATGAAACTTGATAGAGAAGGGAATCTGTAGTTCCGCTTGATCTCGTTCCACAGCATGTGGGAAATCAATATGCAACACACTTGAAAACCCGAAAGTTCCCAAATGCTGCTCTCATGGTGCATGCTTTGGCTGTGGAACTCGCTGTTTAAGATGATATCAATACCAAAGAATTCAAAGACAATTTGGGCTTCTCTATGATGAGACTGGCCAAATATCAGAAGAAAAGAAAATCTTGCTTTCTGACTTAATCTGATCTTTTTTTCTAGGATGTCAGTTGACAAATTAACTTTTATGGGTGAGTTTTGCTTGTTGGACTTCCTTTGAATGTGTCTGGTTTTTGCACATTGTCGAAGGCAAGCTACTGCAGTGATGGGGACTTAACATTTGATCTAGTATGGCAGTTCTTCGGTAGCAGACTCCTAGAAATTATGGTACTGAACTTGGAATAAGAAATATGATTGACAATTCACCCCATGCTTTCCTGTTGCCATATGGCATCAGTTCATGTCCTGGTAGCTTCTGATCCTACTTGGATTTGCCAGCCTCTGTGGGGTAGTTTCAAAGTACTACTGCGTTGATCCTGCCTATGTCCTGTGGTGTTGATATTAATAGGAGAAAGGCCCTTGCTTTCTTAGGCATCAGCAATTGCTGTTAGGGGCAATCTAGATTAATATTCATTAACCTTCTTACAAGTAGTGGTAGTGCAGCTTCAGTGGCATAGAATTATCGAACAGAGGAAGAATGCCCTGGCTGACTAAGGTACTGTCATGCTACAGCATTGCTGGTCTTTAACCAGGGAGAAATGAAGGTGACACTTGGAGCAGCATTCTCGTACCAGCTATGAAGCAATACTTTCACAGTATCCTGCACTTGCCTCATGATGTCCTCTTGCATTTGTAAAATGGTCCTGTGTGTATGTTTTAAAATAACACTGATTAAGAGGGATCTTAATAGAACATGAGGGAATAAGTATCATTTGAATACCTTTGTGAGAAAGCATGGCCCAGAGGTTTTACTACTAAAGTGCAGTGGAAAAGAATACTGAATAAAGCATGGTTGTTTTGAGGATCTTTCTTGTTCTTCTATCTGTTGAAATGCAGAGAGTACAAGCTCAATGATCCTTTTTGTTCTCGCTCATAATTTCTTTTGTCATTTTTTATGTGCTACCTTGTCTTTATTAAATAGGGGGAAAATATTAATTTCTATGTTTATCCTTCGTCGTCTCTAGCTTTGTTAGGTTCTTATATAGTCACTTTGCTCTGACCTGAATGCTACTAGCTACACAGGACCCTAAGAAAGTTGCAAATAATAGTTACAGTCTTCAAAAATATCTTTCTTCGTAATTGCGAGAGTGGTTAGCGAACAGAACTTGGGCTCCCAAGTCTCATTGTAAATAATTTGGAGCCTTTTTCTCTCTTGCTGGACTCTCTCGTGGGACTTAGGCATGTCAGGAGCAGTAAGAATGGGTTGCTCCACAAGGGGAGGTGAGCTAACAGCTTTAATCTTAGCGGCAGGACTAGCACAAACTAAAGATTTAAGAGACAGAACTAACAACATAATAGCAAGGTATCAAGTGAGCCGTAGATGCGGATAGTGAAACCATTGTGAACACACTTGGGATTGTAAGGATTGTAACTTCACAGAAGAGCCAGCAATTAATCACTTCATAAAAGGAAAAATTACATTAAGGTGACCAGGAAAAAAAATCCTTGCATTCTTACACTAGAGCCTTCAGTCCTGTGAGCTCTTAAAAGCTAGTGGGCATCACTTCCATTGCATGACTTACTTTTCATCAGTAAGTGTATGTATAGAATATAGAAAAAGCAACGTTAGCTGTAAGAATTCAGGGAGACTGACAAAGTTAAAACCAAGTTTTTTGCTTTTGTCTTCCATTCTTTATTGTATAGGCAGAAAGCAAAAAAATCAGAATTATTTTTCCTTCATGAAAACAAATGTCGTGACATTAACTTCTGTCAAATGAAGTCTGATGACTGATGTTGCTTGCTGTTGTTTATTGTCTTTGAAGGTGCTGGAATCCTTTGACTTTCTCCTTGACTGAGGAGCAAATGTGGAGCTATTTAGAAAGGGGGACTTTTCCTCAGCCCATTTACAATGAATTAGTTAAGCAGATGTTAACAAAAGGAAATAATGTTTAGATATTGAAATGTTCTTAGCTCTATGGCTGAGAATTTTGTTGACCTTTGTGGTGGCAATCTCCTGTCATCTGTGTGAATCTACTGAAATACAAAGTGTAATCTCACTTTTTAATTATGTGCACACGCATTGCACAAAACAGACGGAGGGATAGATTAATTTTTTGTTGTTGTTTTTGACAAAGCATATGGCTTACTCATTATGTATGCATATGCCTGTGTGGACAGAGTAGCAAAAGAAGGAGACAGAAAAAGGACACCAGCTGGTTGTTTTTTCTTGACCCATGTTTGGACTATCCTGTTGCAATAAGGTTTCTGTTCTAACCCACAGACATTTCTGCACTTTCCTAAATTTTATGGAGAAGATTGCGAGTGTATACTTCAATCATCTGTCATTGCAAGAAGAAAATACTGAAAAAAAGCTTTCCTTATTATTTTACAGGAGTAGCTGGTGAATGAAATAAAAAAGCTTGAAAGTAAGACTGCATATCAGCTTCATTGAGATGCAGTACTTGGCCAGGTTTAGAACTGAGAAAGTTAATAAATTACGTTATTTCATCTGGTCCACATGTTATTTAGTCTAAGTCTACACTGAAGAATCTCCCCGAGTCTCACTGTGTACTACATATTCCAGAAGGTGTATGTAACACTAAAGTTCATTGAAAGTTGAGTAGATTTGGTCCTGAATTTTCATTTTTCATTTCCAAAAACTCTCCAGAGCCACCTTCTTGCATTTTTGAGGAGACAGTCCAAGTTGTCCTGAGGGGATCTGTGTTTTGGTGTGTGGCGGTCATGACTTGCTGACTGTTTTTGGGTGGGTTTTTTTTTGTTTGTGGTCTTGTCTAAGGCACCAGGATTCATTTATAGTTGCATGTTGATTATTATATAGCATGTATAAAATTCGTGGGGGTTTTCTACTCCAAAGAAGTCATCTGTGGGTCTGCAAGGATTCTTGAGATAAGAGTGCAAGACGTATACTGGATTAAGGGAGTGCAGCATCTGCGTACAGTGCATTCTAAGGGTTTTTCATCCAGTAATGCAAAATGAAGACCAGTAATAAGCCAACAGTGCGGTCAGTCCTCTACTAGTATTTAGAGACTTAAAAGTATCCATGTACTGCTTAGTTGTGGAATTTTTTTCTTTAATGATCTGATTATGCACATACAAATTGTCCATTATCAACATGTATCTTGGCTAGATGCTGTCTCCAGAGCATTTTCAGAGAGACAGCCATCTGGCTGAGGGTATGGTAGCAAAGGGCAATGTATGTCTGTGTAATGAGGTGAGATTCAAGAAAAAAAAAACCAACTATGAGAATACTACCATAATACTTTCTTTACATTTGATGCCGAGGAAGAAGGGAACTGCGCATCTGACTGAGACATAAAGCATTGTACAGCGGGGCAGTTTCAGATCCAGCCCAGGCTGTTAGCAACAGATCTGTCGCCATCTCATTTATACCTGCCTCTTTGTATAAAACCTTGGTGAGGAGTCAGCCCAATACCCGTTGAAAAGCAGGATATTGACAACTTCACTTTCATTGTATGGAGCAACTAAGCAGGTTTGGACATGATGGTTCTGTGAATGACAGACCACCTAGAAGAGCTTTGTCACTGTGAGGGATTGGATTGGTTCTGTAAAGAGCAAATTTCAGTTTTAGTGCCGTAGCATAAGGTAAACCTGCACAGGGACTACTACATTTCAGATGGTTGGGGTTTGCTTTTTGAATGACCTGATTAAATTTCTTCCTGGTGATTAATGTCATCATACTTACTTTGGTTTTCATTAGTACAAAACCCCCGAGTCCTAGTTAGGTTCTTATTGTATAAAAACAGAGTCAGGAATTGAGCAGGACTGATTTTTGTAATGGTTTTCAGCAGCAGATCAAAAAGTGCTTTTTCAAAGAGCTGAATACCCTTAGGCCGGTTTTATTAATGGAGAAATCAAGTTAGGGGCAGTGAAATCACGCCTTGCCAGCCCTCCAGCAGACCAGCAACATGTTGAGGATAGAATCTAGGTCTTGAGAGTCACACTCTTCTCTTGTTCATGCATCCACTAACACATCAGGCCTAATTTACTGAGGAGCTCATTACCTTCAGTCTCTGTTGATTTCAACCAAAGTTTTGAATGCCCAGTATTTGAAAAACTGAAGCCCAACTTAGCAAAAATGCCCCCAGCTGCCTGTATTTTGACATGGAAGGCTGTGTTCCCTTTGTGAAGCTGTTGTGTTTTTTCTGTACACAGTTGAATATTGAAAGTGTTCAGACCACAGGTAGACTGAATTTATATGCATGTGCTGTAATCCCTATTGTACAGATTAGAAAGGCATTGTAAGAAGTGGTGAAGATTCTGGACCCCTTGTCCAGAAATGAGGTGATCTAGTTCTCATCAAATCTATACTGTGAAACTGAATATTATAATAGATATGGCATTGGCATTATGTATAAGCTGTGATTTATGGGTGTTGATAACATGGAAATCTCAGATGGTGTATTCCCTCAGTTTTCTTGTTGTAGATATAAAAGTCATTCATACAGTGAGAAAAAGGTTAATGTAATTTGTCTGGAAGCAATCTGTAATGCTTACTAAGTGAACAAGAGGCTGTTGTTTCTGGTTTCCCTTCATTGACTTGATTCTTCACGTAGATATTAGGTTGCTACTACAAATTCATTTGGGACTAGAAACAATTCAGGAAGTTTTTGTGAATAGCTGTGTAGAACATCTTCATTCTCTAGCTAGCTGGCAGAAAAGAAGATAATTTGCTTTTAAGGTCTTTCTGGGGCTGCTTTGCACAATTTTGCCCGCATGAAAGAGCCATAGGCTTGGGTCACTTGAAAATTCAGCCCACCTAGGGCATGGCCAAAGACAGTCTACCTCTCTCTCGGCTGCTTGTAGAGTCCACAGGGAAGATCTAAAATTAGGAAACTGCAAATAAGGTCCTCTCAAATCTTGTACCAATCTTAGCACCTCTAGGCAGGGGCTAGCATTTAGGGCCAGAAAATCCAAACTATTGATGTGAGTATCTATTTTAATTTGTTTCCCTGAATATTCTAAACAGCCACATTGGGAATGGAAAGGTATCAGCTGCCCTGAGAGAGGGAGAAGTTATGCAAGTAAAAATGCTTCTTTTTTTTATATATATATGGTTTTAAAAAAAAAAAAATATTTTTTTTTTGGGTGGGGAGGAGCTTGGACAGGCTGGGGTGAAGAACGAAACTGAGATGTATGTACAGCAGTTAGAGAATTATCCTTGTGTATAGCGGAATAGTTTTCTGCATTACTTACAGTAGCTTTTATTTCTGTTGCAAGGCCTAAAAGGATGGAATTTCCATCAGGTACGTGGTTTTGTGCTTTCGGTTACCTTTCCAAGTGGAACAGTTGGTGCCCTGCTCAGTTAGTTGCATACCATAAAGTTCATTCTTTCTACATGGTTGCAAAGCTACAAGCTGTAGGAATATGTGGTCATTTTCTATTGCGTTTAACCAGGATACAGCCACCTGACAATGTATTTAACACATCTAAGCTAACACTTGGCAATGCTTCATACTTCAAAAGTGTTTGAAATTCTCTGAGTGCTGCTAAGCACCCGTATTACAGCAGACCCACGTTATGTAAATCAGCAATTCTGTACTCTTTCGGCTGTGTCTCTGTATGTGAAATGGCTGGGTTTAGCTGCTTTTTCTTTTGTTCAGCTGTTAATTGTTGTACTAAAAAGGTCCTGTGTAACTTTTCCCTTTTGGTAGGTGTCAGGAACATGCTAAGTAGCAATTAGACCAATATCTTGATCTAATTATTCCAACTTGGTCTTTCTCGCCAAAAATATCCTCCAAGGTGCAAGGTCCTTCAATTCACTAGTCTCTAAAATGTGAAGAAAATAGATAACTACATTTTTGAAGCTGGTTGCCTAAGAGTGATTTTCTATATCTTTTTATATCGCTCCCAAAAAATGTTTTCCTGAAAGTGGTGAGCAGCAGTTAATCTATTTCTTGAAAAAATAGCAATTCAGCTAATGTGCTGAGAGCTGGAATTCTGTGTGTGCAGAAATGGGGCAATGGGATTGCGCGGATACTGCTGCCAGTGCTAAGCTAGGGGCCTTGCCCCTCTTATCATCTCCTTCTTCTGCTCTTGATTTCTTTGAGGTTTCTGTTATGTATCTTTGCATTATGAAAAACTCAGCATGAAGAGGATCGGGAAGGCTGGCCTCCATCTCTCCTTTCTGTGACCCTGTTGAAGTCATCAGAAGCTATGCTATTGATTTCACTGCAGCCAGAACTCTATCCTTTCTATTTAAGAAAACAGTTTATGCTCAGACTCTTCTACCACTTAATTTTCCTGTTACAGTCCCAGCTAAATATTCTAGCTGTAGTTTGTGGCTATTCAGGAAACGATGGGTCAGTTTCTTTTTCTTGATGAGGAAATTAAGATAGATATGAATGGAATGTTTTGAAGTCTTTGTCACCTGTGTAGCTTATTTTCCAGGCCTAGACATTTCAGATACATGTGACAGAGTTTCACACACATGCATATATGGCAGTGACAATGAGCTCAAAAGGACTGATTCAGAAATAAATTTAGAATAGCGGATTTCAATGTAATACCTTCCTCAAATGAACTTCTGCCAGCTTCCCGCTGCACAAAACACATCTGATCTCTGGATTAGGTGAGCCAAGCCTTAATTTAATCTGAAAGTTTAACCTGAAAACTGTTTGGAAAGTTATTTACAATCTGTATTTATTAAGGACACTAGTCTTTTCCTTACAAAAGAATTCTTTAAGGCTTTTTGCCATTCTCAAAATAAGTGAAATGACTGCATTAACGTTACGTGGGAGCCATTGCCACCTTTCTCAAAGAAATACTTAAGCTTCTTCGAACATTTCACCTTCTTACAAGGACTACTAGAAAATGAAGTAAGAAACCATCCTGCCCTAGAAACTTCTCTGGAATTTATGAAGGAAATAGCCTTTGAAATTTTTTTGCTGCAGCAGAGGAATCATCGTGTACTGCTTGTCACCAAGAAAGGATTCATTTAGCCAGAAATTCATCCTGAGCTGCCTCCTTATAAATGTACTTGGACAGATCTAATTCTTGTCAGGCATAAAACAAGTGATGCATAAACAAAGATTCCCAGAACATTTCATTTATGGCTGCTAGGCCTGCTTTATTTCTGACCTCCATGTTCCTTCAATGTTTTATGTGGTGTCAGCTGTTCAATTTGAATTCTTAGTGGCCATTTTTAGTTTCTACCATTTTTGAAGAGGTTACAGAAAAAATGGGAGAGCTATCTCTGGTGGTTCAGTTTAAACTTGGCTGTACATCCACTGGCGAGTGGTTTGGTATGTGCCCAAAAAATTTGCATGGGCTCAGAATGAATGGAGAAATCTTTAAAATGGCTTTGGAAAACAGCATAGAAGATATATAGTTCAGAGTGGCAAGGCAGAAAAAACATTATTACTGCACAAAAATGTAGCTTTGTCTTTAGCAAGTTATCCTTAAGGGTTTTCCAACAGCAGGCTGGCTACGCTGGTCAATAAAGCAGAACCAAAAGACTTCTGAGTTAGTTTTGGTCTGAGCCACTAAGTCCACTTACAACATTGCACAGCCCTCCTGGCTCCTGTCTAGAGTCAGTCTAGCTTCTCAGCTGCCTCTTCTGAATCTAGTGTGTAGGTGCCCCATGCACCCAGTGTCAGAGTTAGCTTGCCTAGACTGTGTTATCCCTTTAAAAGCAGTGTAGTGAAAAGAATCTTGAATTTTCTTCTTGCATGGGGTGGGAGAGGAATGAGGAATAAACTCAAGGTGACTGTACTTGTCTGAATGGTCTGCCACATATGTGCCTATCCAAATCTGTACTTTGGTTTCATACAACTTTGGGGCAATGGATTAAATATTTGAGGAAGTTAACATGCTTACATAGTGATAATGAAGTCGCTTTTCTAGTTCAGAGATCTAGTTTTACAGGTCAAAGAAGGCAATACATGTAGCTCAGATTGTGAACTGACTAGTCTGGGGTCATATGACATGTCAGGAGACAAATTACAAGTTGAGGCTAAGAATGCCATGTGCCTGACGTAATTGCTATATAGCTTCTACCATGACATTTGGGTTGCATTTCTTTGCAGCAGTAATGTTGTTCATTTTGTGATGCTTAAAAACAGCCAGAGCAAGAATGACAACATGACTAAGGAAGACCTCAGGTTTGGGCTGATGGCAAGTTGAATATGAGCCAACAGTGTGCCTTGACAGCCAAAAGGGCCAACCGTGTTCTGGGGTGCATCAAGCACAGCACAGCCAGCCAGTCAAGGGAGGTGATTGTCCCACTCTGCACTGCGCTGGTGCAGCCCCACCTGGAGCACTGTGTGCAGATTTGGGTGCCTCAGTACCAGAAGGACATCGTACTGTCAGAGTGTGGCCAGAGGAGGGTGACCAAGGCAGTGAAAAGCCGTGAGGGCAAGAGTTACAAGGAGTGGCTG
>JAVJGI010000060.1:8061749-8105494 GCA_035590275.1 Ibycter americanus | reverse complement strand
TGCAAGGGGGGAGCTGGGGCTGGCCACGGCACAGGCAATGCCGTCAGCGGCCAGGGTGCGCTCCCACTGCGGGGGGGCAGAGCAGGTGCCCTCACAGCAGGGTCCACTGACTGTCCCGGGCAAGGCAGCGTAATGAATCATGTCGTGGTCCATCCACAGAGCCCAGTCATTGCTCTCTGCAGCTACTTCATGTGTGGACGTAAACGAGATGGAGCCAGTCTCTTCTTGGAGATGTGCAGTGGTAGGACAAGAGGCAACAGATGCCAAGTGGAACAAGGGAAATTATGAGTTGTTATTAAGAAAAGGGTTTTTGGTTTGAAGGAAGTTAAACTTTCAAATGGGTGCATAGAGGTGTTTGACTCTCCATCCTGGGATGTATTTGTAACTTGACAAGGCCAAGAGTTACTTCATTTATGCTGGCTTTGTTTTGAGCAGGAGATGGATCCAAATGTCACCAACATTTATTTCTGAAGTAAACTTTGAATCCAGAGTAGTATGAATACTATGCCTACCACAGTAGTTTCCAGTGTTGAGCACAGCCTTGTCTTCAAGATGAGTAAGTTCAAAATTGGGGTTCCTTGGTCACGTGTTGTAGGACTTTATCAGTCAGGAATATTTAAGAAGAGAGACCCTCAGAAGAAAAAATATTTCAGAAATGTAAAGGTTTTTATTTGCAGTTTTGATGAAAACCATCAGGCTGTGCTAACAAATTTTTCTTCCGGGAAGAAACACATGATCTTGTCTTTTTCACTTTTTATGTGAGCAAGGAAAAGAACTGCAGCACAGACCATGCTGGTTTTATTTGTGACTCTTAAATTTTCATTTGGATAATGAAAAGAGGCTGCTAAAGTAGTCGTTAACATGCTCTCTTCAGATGTATTCAAGGCCTTGTTTAGTAACCTCTTTTTTTCTTCAGAATTGAAAGCAGAGACTTCTATATTATACTCTAATGATTAATAGCTAGTTTATGTTAATGCTTCTTCCTCTGCCCTGCCCTCACCCCATAAGATTTATATAGGTCTGGTACAGCCTTCCTGGTTTAGGATTGTTTTGTGTGGTATAAAAATGCTACAACATTGGCAGAATTAAATATTGTCTGCCTCTTCTGTTTCCCCATACAGCTGGAATCAGAGTTCTTCTAGGTTTGGTTTCTGTAATTCCCAGAGAAAAACAAAATGGGGGACCGCTTTAGTTAAGACTAAATAGCTCCTCTTTTGCAACTGGAGGGGAAGTTTAACAGCAACATAGTGTTTTCATTCATTCATTTCAATCTTTCTGGGATTACTGTGTTCCACCTTTCTAAACTGGAACTGTGGATTAGTAATTCCAGAAGTGAAACTGTGCATTTGCAAGGACCCAGGCAATAAGAATGCTCTTTAGGACAGTCCTGCTGCTTTTCTTCATTTTTTTTCAAAGCCATTTACACCAGCAGGTGAATATAATCTCCAAACAGGAAATCAAAACCATTACGATAACACAGCAAAACCATTGTCAGAGACTAGTTCTTCTCAGCCCCATAGAAAGAGGAATCTTGATGATAAAGTTTATCGTCGTGATAATAAAATACACAGTTGCTGTGACTAGAGCAATGTAACTTTCCTAGGGAAATCCTTTGAATGTGGGAAGTCAAGAGCATGCTGAACTACAGCGGAGTTAAAGGACATAATTAACCATCCGTGTAGTGCCTTAATTCAGCGTAAGTTTTGTCAGTTCAGCCTCTTAAAGAATGTTGTCTATTTCACAGAGGCTTCTTCCCAGAAACAAACAGTGTAACAGCATCCATATGATCCATTATTCATGCCTTTAACATACCTGCAGGGAAATTTCAGTTTCAGAAGTGAGGGTTTATTGGACAAACTCCATAAAGCAAGTGTTCCTTTAGTACTCCTGCCCGCTCCCTTGGCCTGGATTGTCACTTTGGGGTATTGCAGAATTTCCAATTTTCCACCTTTTACGTTAAAAAAAAGTAAATAATAAAGTAAGAAGTCACTGAAGTCACTGTGCGTTCTTTCCATCCTTTTCCTGGTGCTTTCTGCTATGCAGGTGCTGGTTTTATTCAGAGATGCATGCAAACCTTATCTGTGTGGGGTGGCTCTGAAGCCTTGATCACAACATGTGATGGTCATTTCTTGCTGTTTTGGTCGATGCCAATGTTTTGTCAAAGAACTGGCATCTGCTGAATCATGCCATTGTATCTGTGCTTCTTAGTGTTTCTTCTTCTCCTCTGGAAATAGAAGGTAGACCCTTCTTTGTGGTGTGTAAGTTGTGTCTCTTTGTGAAGATACAAGAGCAGTAACAACTGGCTTATCAGTGGCAGAAATCTGTCTGCTGTGCCCTCCTATTGTGCAAGACACTGCTCTAATTTTCTGTTTGATATTGGCTCCTTCATGCAGTTTTAATTTTTAACATTATGATGATGCAGCTAAACCTACCTTATAGCACTGGGAATGACCCATGAAACACATGGAATAGAGAGCTTGTGAACTCAAATGTAGTATCGTATACTTGAATATAATTGTGAATAAATAAAGAAATCCATTGATAAAGCAGGAGGAGTTTTCAGAGTGAGAAGAAGATGAGTGACCCCATGGTGGCAGTCAACACTTTGCTGGATATTCAAAACAGGTTCTATCTGTAGCTTTGGAAAGTTAGAACCATACTGTGTGTTTTCCATGTTTAAGTATAGAAATGATGGCAACAATGATGCTTTGTGGCATTCTTCATACCCATACATTATCATTCATCTAAATGTGCTTGTTTATGGTATACTCAAAAGCAAATTGAACTGATGCAGTGCTTTTTTTGATGACTTCGAGAACCTGTGAAGATTGCATCAATTCAATTCTATTAACTTGCCTGTTCCAGTAAGCTGCTGTTAGAATTAGTCAAGTTTATGGAGCTGTGGAGCTGCTGACAAAGTTTGACATGTAGTTGAATGTGCTGCATCTTGTGCCACTAGGAGGTCTGTTGGAGGACAACAGAAGTCCCACCCTGGTTATGTATTACCCAAAGGATCTCAAGGCGCATGGCTGGCTAAAAGCTTCTACTGCCTGAGGAGAAATGAGGTCTGTGCTGCCTCTCACCTGTTTTTTGACTACCTAGGAGGGAATTAGCATGGAGATGAAGGGTGACCATCAGATTCAAGCAAAATTATGAAGGAGAGTCTCCAGGAATTTATGTGTGAAGCGAATAGTGTCAAACACCAGGAACTGGGTTGCAGAAGTCAGCAGAACTGCTGACTCTGGGATGAGTGAAACAGGGAAGTCGAAGGCATAGGTTAACGTGACTGCTGTGTGTGAGTGGCTGCTGGGATTTGGCACAGAGAATATTTGAGTGCTTTGTTGGAATTTAGTATCGCAGACACTTGCACATCTATCTAATGTTTCTTTTGTTGGCTTGAAGTGAGAAGGATCACCATGTTTGCACAATATTGAGCCTCAAGGCAGTAAGGGTTAGGGACATGATGGCTTCCCTCAGCTTTTCTATTTCCTGAAACAATTGCCGGCTTTTTATTGAGTTAATTTTGCACACTGCAAATCTGAACTCGGTTAATATATGTCTGCAGGCATACATGGACTTTTGAGATGCTTCTGCTGATTCCAATTTAAAAAAAAAAAAAATCCTGAAATGGGAAATGTCCAAAATGAAGACATTTCAGCCTGCAGGCGAGTTTTATGCAAATTAGTCAGTAGGCATGAATGACTGTCTTGCATTGTTGGTGGTCTTGGCAAGCCAGGAATAATGTTGAGAATGGCTTTTGTCCCGTGTCTGATGAGATGGGTGGAACATACCACCTTCTGGTTACCACACTGTCTTTGGCCCATATATAGTAGCTCTTGCAGTCAGATGGTAGTTTGGCTGGCTCAGACTGTTTTTAGTAGGCATGGGACAGGACAGCTACATTACTTACCGTATGAGCAGTTTAGCAGACATGCATGAACTGCTTAATGAAAGAATACTGCAAAGGCTCAGTTACAGTGCTCGTTTGGCAAGGAAGATATAATTAATAATGTCATTGCATAAAAGTCAGCTGTTCAGTAGTTATGTTAGCTGCCAAATGTTACACGATGCAGATTCAGAAATATTTCATCCATCTGCCAATGCTTTCAAATCATTCTGGCAAGGTTTGTATTTCTATTTTAAACTGTGTAAAGGGAAATTGCTTTCATTCTCTCAGTGCTAAGGATGGTGCAAGCCTTACCCTACCTACTTTTAGAGAAGTAGACAAGTGGAAGAAAAGTATTAGAGGTCATCACAGAGGTTTAATTTAGTGTCTAAAATGTACCGGACATATGCCAGAGTGATTCTGATGGTCTTTTTTTGTGGGGAAAGGATTGGTGCATCTCAGGATCATATAATGTATGCCTCCAGGAAACATTCCACAAATATTTGTGAAGTAAAATTATCACTTCACATTGATAAACCATAGGAATTTTCATTTTACACCTTCCATTAATGCTGTGAAACAAATAATTGAAATGAAATGAAAAAAATGAAGCATCATTTTCAATTATGTACTGCTACTTTTATAAGCTAGGTATTAAGATATATTTATGCAACTTTTTTTTATTATTATTTGAAAAAAACCCCACTCCACAAGGTCTTTCATCTATGTGCCCCTTTTTTCTTCTCACACATACTGAGCCAGTGTAATCTGTCGTGTTCTCTTGGTTAATAATGGCATAATGGAATCATCAGTTGGAGTTTTCCATTGTCTTCCCCTTCTGTTCCTGACCATACCTGTAATCACAGCTTTTATACTGCTTCCTATGGCCAGAACCAATTATTTAATATCAGATATATAAACAAAGCAAGTGAGATACTTTAACTAGTGAAATTATATGTATAATAATGCAAGAATTCTACAAAACCCAAAAAGTTATTTATTTCATTATTTTTGTTCTTGCTATGCAGTACAAGCTTTGTAGTCCTGTACAAAATCTCACCCACGTAGTCCCTACTACTAGGTTTTTCGGGTTCAGATCAATATGAGTCATGTCTTTGCATGTAAAATACAGTGTTTCATGCTTTTCTTTATTCACATATGGGGAGCAACTCTCTCTGGTTAATGCAGGATCTGGAATGGGTGTATTAAAAAAACAAAATGAAAAATGGAAATAGCAAGAATGTTTGCGGTGTAGGGAAGAAGGAACGACTTTCACTTGTGGAAATGCTGTCGTGTTTCTAGAGCATTTGGTTTGGCTGCTTTTTTAAGGGACACTAACTTGTGAGGTAGGACTGCAAAATCATCGTAGTTATATCTGGGACAAAAACACATAAGCAAACTGAAACAGTGCTGTTCTAACAGTGAGAGAGGAGCCTAATAGACATGGACTAACGTCTTTACTCTTATTCCCAGGTTGCTGCTTTTTATGGAAATATTTTTCTTTGTTTGTTATAGCTGAGTGAATTTGCGTATGTTATTAATCTCATACTGCTATTTTGACTATGGTTTGAAGAGAGATTGTTCCATTCCTACTGCAGTGTGAATCCTTATAGCATCTGATCGGTTATCTTTGTGCCCTTCCAGCACAACTACTACTGGAGATGGGCTTTTTTGAAATAAAGAAGAAAGTTAAAATAATTTTTATTTTTTGAAAAGGAGGAGAACTCAAAAGATTAAGGACAACATAAAGAATTACTAGAATTCCTTCATGCTTTGGCAAGATAGTTCTCCATTTTTTGCTAGTTAACTGTATGCATTCTAAGGTGAAGGTGAAAAAAAAGAGGGACCTTTTACTTTAACTCCATTTAAATCCTTTTGAAAAACCAAAGCCTATTTGAGATCTTGACAACCCATTTTATGACTAGAATCTCTGAACATGAAAGTGAAATAAAAATATTCAAGGAGTCGATACTTGCTGACAATTTCTACAAAGAAGGCAAGCAAAAAGCCAGGTAGAAGTCTCAGCAGCTGGAAGCAAAGCTGACTGAAAGCCTAAACCAGTTTTTGACAGCAATAGCTTTCATTTCAGATTATTAATTTAGTTCTTCTCAACATCTAGTTCATTCAGTACTGAAAAACTGGTAGATGAAAAAGCAGACAAACTTGCATTCCGTTTTTGAACACATAAAGAGAATGAGGTACTAGCATATAAGAGCTACTTTTTCTACGTGTTTAAAGAGTTTGATCATCAGAAACGTTCAGTTCATTAACTACAGGTAATACTGCCACTGTTAAATAAATCCATTTAAAATGAAAACTATGATTTGGCAGTTCTCCTGGTTTCTTATCCATACAGCACACTAGACATAGTACTGTGTAACTAATAGTGTATATTTTTGAAATGTTGTACTGTGTCTTTTTATTCAATTCCGATTTCTACCAAAATTCAGTTACCATGAATAAAAAAAGTAAAAAATCAAAACAAAACAAAAACAAAATAACCAAAACAACAAAGGAAATAAAACCATAAAAAGATATCGTTCACTTTCTAACTTAGTAACAACAACAACAAAAGATGACTAAGTGTATAAACATAGATTCTCTTCTGGCCTGACAAAATGATGCATTAAATATCTACAGAAGGAAGCAGGGTGAAGGATACAAAAGCAATGCAGAGTTAAAATCCATGACTTACTGGAAGTTTCTTGCTTTTGATTTAAATTACAGTTGAAATTGGTGGTTTAAATAGCTGTGACTTAAATCGATCTGCACTGACCCTGACCCATCAGAAAAGCATTTTTGAGAGCAGAGGTTGCTTTAAAAGGTTCCTGGTAGAAACAGAAGATCGTTGCTTTTCCACATCTGGGGAGAGTGGTGAGATCTCTCTCCAGCTGTCATGGCTACAATCCACATGCTGTTCATAGTCTTATATTCAGAGTAAGCAAAGCTAGACTTTTTCTCTAGAGTGAAGATATGTGAGTCTTTGTATCAGATACTGTTCTGTGCTCTTGTTTTTATTTGATACTCAGTTTACAGATTCATTCAAACTGTTGAGCACTCTGGTCCTCATCACCTCTCTCCTAAAGCGGGTGGACAGACAAAACTTGTGCCTCTTGCAGATGGCTGAACTGCCTTTTAAACGCAAGGTAGATACGGAGCCATGCAAGAATACCAGCTGCCAGTCGGTGGGAGGTGACGATGTTAGTTACTGTTGCAGAGTTTACTGGCTTTTCATCAGGTCAGGCCTGCTGCAAATGCAAACAGTAAACTGAAATAACAGGTGGTTTGAGCTAAACGCTCTGACTCTACACAGGAGTAGAGGGCTATTCACAACTGAGCACCGACTTCATTTTTTTATTGCCCTCCAGTTTATAGCCAAGAGGTGTCTTCAGTTGGATTCTAATTTCTATAGTAAAGCATGAGCTAGGAGTTCGTGAGGGCAAGGCGCAGGGCTCAAGCCCCAGTCAGACATGCATTGTGAATGGCAAAGCAATCACTGCTTAAGTTTCTGTATTTTTGTAATGTGTATGAAGCCAGAGGATGACGGGAGAAACACGTCAGCACATATAAAATCAGATTGGGAATTAGATAAATTTTTCCCGACTTTTATGTTCTTGCTGGATGGATTTCATGCTTGGCAGCAATAACTGAAGCCCACTGTAGCTTCTCTTAGAAGTATGTGGCAAAAGAGATGGAAGTATATAGGAAGGTAGGTGAGCAAGGGCTGTGCTTTTGGGTGTTCCAGCTGAATCAAAAGCTATTTTAACTTGTGAAACAGGAAGAACTTTTGGAAAGCTTTCTGGATAGAAACTGGAAAGGTCAAAGTCCCATGGCTACCTCTCTGCTGGAAGATTATTTTAGTCAGTGTGTTCATGTAATCGATGTTTATATTATAATCTATACCACAGCTTGCAGTTTAGGATTAACTGTATTTTCCAGTGAGATATCTTGTGTGAGGGTAGTCGGTACTGAGATGTCATGTAAGAATATGCCCCCAAAATGATTTTATCATGACAAGCAGTCTAATGCAGGCAGATTACACTGCACAGATTTACAGTCAGCAACTAGAGCTTTATTATGAATTCTACAAAACTAGTAAAGGAAACTCAAGATTCATAGGAGATAACAGGATATCCTGACTGCACAAGAAGGTAACCAAGCCCAGCATATGGTTTGAATGACACATCCCTATGATATGGGTAGAACTGCTGTCCTCAGTTTGAACACTGCCATCCTTACAGATACGGAGATTTTGTTTCTGTGTTGCTTAAGCTTTCAGATGTGGCTACTGGCAGCTCTTCATTCTGTCTTCTGCCTTCTTACGCTTGCCAGATGATGAACTCTTCATGGGCTGCGTAAGCCATTAGAACGATTGTATTTGAGTGGCAGACCTGTCTCTTGTGTGCCCTTGCAGGAAGAACAAGTTGCTTAAGGCCCATTTGGTGGCCCTTACTGTTTAGCTCAAAACATATCAGCTTGTGCTTTTAGCTACAGAGGGCCCCAGTTTACTTTCAGGTGAGCTCCTCCCACTTCAACCGAAATATAATCTTGATGTGGAGATGGTTGCCATGGGCTGAGATGAACCTCATGAAGTTCAACAAGGGGAAGTGCAAAGTCCTGCAGGTGGGGAGGAGCAACCCCATGCACCGGTACGTGCTGGGGGCCACCCAGCTGGAAAGCAGCTTGGCAGAAAAGGACCTCAGAATCCTGGTGGACACCAGGTTGAACAGGAGCCAGCAATATGCACTTGCCTCAAAGAAGGCTAACAGTATCCTGGGCTGCATTAGGAGGAGTGTTGCCAGCAGGTCAAGGGAAGGTGACCCTTCCCCTCTCTTCAGCACCCGTGAGGCTGCACCTGGAGTTCTGGGCTTCCCAGTACAAGAGAGATGTGGACATAGTGGCGAGAGTCAAATGAAGGGCAACTAAGAAGATGAAGCATCTCTTACGTGAGGAAAGGCTGAGAGAGCTAGGACTGTTTAGCTTGGAGAAGAGAAGGCTCAGGGATATGATCAATGTATACCTGAAGGGAGGATGCAAAGCAGACTGAGCCAAGCTCTTTTCAGTGGTGCCCTGTGATAGGAGAAGAGGCAATGGGCAAAAATTGCATATCAGGAAACACTTTTTTACTGTGAGGGTGGCCAAGCACTGAAACAAGTTGCCCAGAGAAGTTGTGGAGTCTCCATCCTTGTAGACATTTAAAAGCTGCCTGGATATGGTCCTGGGCAACTGACTCTAGGTGGCCCTGCTGGAGCACTGGGGTTGGACCAGATCGCCTCCAGAGGTCCCTTCCAACCTCAGCTGTTCTGTGATTCTGTGATTCATCTTTGTGCCTTGTTGAGTATGTTGGCTGTGCCTAATCATAGATAATTCTCAGGCCTATATATAGCAAATGAGCAGTCTCAACACAACCCAAGGTCCCTCCAGACGGGCTGTAATGCATAAACGCTGGTGACTTGGCAAACCCATGTGGGAAAGGACATTCCAGATATACCAGGCTTGGAAGGAAGAAGGGAAACCCAGAGACAAAATTGTGAGAAGCTGATGATCAACAAACCTCTGACTCTGGAAATTGCCATTTCTGGACAGCTGAATTTGTGCTATGCAAGTTGATCACTAAAAGCATAGAAGGATATATACCGTTAGACATTGAGTGTTCAAAAACTGATGTTGACAGCTCCTTCATGTGTTGTCATGTAGAGCTGTATAAACAAATACATTTCCACATAGTGGGTGTTATGAGTTGTCACCTTCCAGAGAATCCATTAGTCCTGTTACATGCACACTGAGGTATCTGGTGGCAGCCAATAAAGACAAGTAAGCGTGCTTCCTTCACAGCAGTAAACTTTGCTATTTTTCATAAAAGACTACCTGTTTTTGGAGATTTGTGTACAGCTGTGCATTCCCACTGGCTTCATAACGGAGAAGAATCATTCTGGGTGAAAATACACATCAGAGGAAAAATGTTTTGGGTGGGTCCAGGCTTAGAATGAGTTTAGCCTGAAATGGTTTGGGTTTTTCTCAAGAAAACTGACAAATTTCATTTTGATTAAGAGTGTTCATTCCTTTGGCTTTTAAAGTCACAAAGATATCCAAATATGGATTTAGGAGCCTATAGTTATGTTTTTCTTTACTTTAGAGACTTTTTAGGGCTCTGCAGGCCTCAGCCATGCCCATGGCTTGCATGTATCTGTCCTTGTGTTAAGCCAGTGAGGCCATCATTGGTATCAAAGAACTACCTTGCTAGAATTGCTCTTGATAGATAGTGTTGAACATCAGTTTAAGCCATGGAAACAATGGGCCAAAATACAGAAACACAAAATGGCACTTTGAAGAGAAGCATCAAGAAAATCCAGTGAGTGAAGGACTGCCACTCAGAAATTGTACTTAGTGAGGAGCGGTCCTTTGAGATGATTCCCAGTGTAAGGCTTGTGAAGGTAACCAGCATAACTGAAAACAGAGATAGGGCTTGCCTCTTGAGGGATTCTGTGCTCGAAGTTTGTAGACACTGCAAAAGTGCCATACAAGTAGAAAAAAAATCACAAAAAATGCACACAAAAAAGTGTAATGTGTGGGGTGATAAGATGGAGGGGTTTTTCTCATTTCATACTCTGTGTATTCTGTTTTTGTTTCTAAGCTTTTCCCTGTTTGTTCTGGTGCTTTAATTGTTTGGTTTTCCTCTTAAGAATATTGTACTTAGAGAAAGCAAATACCTCTGCAGGGTAAAGTGTTATTATTTAATCTTCTAGATGGGGGAATCTTGTATTTTAGAAATAACAGAAGGCTTGTGACTCCCTTAAGACACAGTACTTAAGTACAATAGTTTTGCTCCCATTAATGGTTAATTTGTATATAGTATCCAGACTGATGCAAAAAATCAGAAGATGGCTGGGTGAGTCCAAACATAATTCATACCAGTTTGTTTTACACAGAGTCTTGTCCCATTAGAACTGTACTCTATTGGTTTATATCTATCTGTCTATCTGCATGAGCTGTGTTGCTTGTAGAAGTGGAAAACAGATTACCTTCAGCAGTGTGGATCAGCACATATTCTGGAGTGGGGTGTGTTCCAATTCTGGTTCCACCTGATAAATGTTTTGCAATATAGCTTTGCAGTTTTATGCCACAATTTTAATTTAAAGACAGCAAAACTTGTATATGTGAATCATCTCTTGTCTCTGCTTGTGGGCTGTGTAGGATGCTGTTATCCACTTTCTGCATATCCATATGCCGATGCATATCTGCATCACTACTTCTAGGTGGCTTAAGTCTTTTTCTGAAGGTGTGCATGTTTGTCTATACAGGCAGTCCAGGATGATGAGACTTTTAACTAGAGTGCCTTAGGAAATACGTAACATTATAGGACAGAGAAATTCTAACTGTTTTGTCAACAGAAGGGATTTCAATTGAGGTCTCCTGTATAAGTTGCTGGAGCTTTCCATGTAGTGGAGTGAGACTTCTGTAAGAGGTTTGCTTATTTCTTTGGTTTTGGTTCTTGAGTCAGCTCCCTCTTGAAGGCAATACTGCCCTAAATTTAGAAGTTTAGCTTCAAGGTAGTGAGGCTTTTTGCTAGGGAATAACTTGAAAATATGTGTATTTCTCTTCATCGTGGATATAATTTTTGTAACCAAGTAGTTCCATCTGAGTCTCATTCTTCGAGTATGAAAATGTGAAGTCACATTTGCCATTAGCAGGTGTGAGTCTAGTCAGTTCCATAGCTACAGAATATATTTGTAGCTGGACAACTAAGGCAGTTGACTTTGGTAAAAACGGAAGTAACATTGCAGTTATGCCTGTAGATGTAAACAGGGTCTACTTGGTAGTCTTGTGTTAGGTTCCTATCAGTTAATTTTTTTTCATAACAAAGTTGGATGAAATCACCAAGAAGGGCAATGAATCCTTTGTTTGGAATAAATATGTTTAAAATAGGGATTCGTAAGTCATTGTCCATTACCATAATTTGTTGGTTTTCTTCTCAGTGGCTAACCATTAACTATTTCTGACACCAGGATAAATGCATCAGGTAGCTTGTTCTTAGTAACAAGCAAGCTAAAGAAATTACTAGAGAGTGTGGTCTGGACTTACTACAAGAGCAGCCTACTCAGTACCTAAGATGTTTGATTTCTTGGTAAATTACTTACAGGTGACCTGCAGAAATGGGAGGAAAAAAACTGCTCAAGGGGCAGTTAACTTATAAGTAAAGAATTAGAGGTGGGGAAATGGGAGGTATTTTTAGGCTGCATTTGAAGGATTTAATTCCTTCCATCTGTGAAGTTTCTGAGTCAAGCATGTGTCCATAAACCAAATAATTAGCACCTGGCATAAGAAAAAATCAAACCTAGTGTGTTTACTTTTCGAGATGACCTTTGAGTCTAACTTTTCCTGTATATCGTGACTAGCTCAAAGTGGTTGTCTGTTTTGGGTATCTGCATAATGCAATGGATGAAATTCTGTTAACAGTCTTGTGTTTTTTCAGTAGAACATAATTTACATTTTAATGAATGCTGCAGGGACAGAAATAAAGCTGAAGATGTCACTGGGTAGTGGCCTCAGACCCTGCTTCCCTTAGAGGAAGCCTACAGAATGAACTCCAACTTTATTAGATGTCAAAGAATCAACAAGCAAGTTGTTCTACATGCCCTCTAAAAGGGCAAGCATTAACGGCCATTAGTTCATAATGGATCAGAAAGCTGAGAATCCAATCACGAGCCACAAATCTATAGGTATCCAGGTTTCCTTATGTCTTCTGTGGCAGAGTGATTTGCTTTTTTTAAGGCACAGTCAAGTGAGTATGAATTGTTGAGGATGTATTTCCCTCCTGTAAGCCAAAATAAATAAATCGGTCTGAAGAACTGCTGGGTTTTTTTGCATGTGGAAAGAATCATACATAGGAAATACGACATTGATTCACTGTTGGCATGGAACACTTGAGTCCTTAAGAGTACTTTCACTGCATCATACCCAGATGAATCCTGTGGGCACAGATTTTTGTTTCTTACAGAATCTGAATACTGATTTTCTTTTGCTGTGTGCATATGATGTAGGTAGATAGTGGGTTTCTCAAATAGTGATGCTGCAGCTAGTATCAATGTGTTGTTACAAGTAATTGAGCCTTTTAAGCAGTAAAATATGCCCATGAGACAGGGCTTTGCATTTTACCTTCATTTCCAGTATATGGTACATTTATTTTGGCTTTCACATGTGTGAAAGTGGCAGAGCAGAAATAAGAGATCGGGACATGTCCTACATGATGTTGTAGCCAAAAGCTTTTTTTATCTTATTCTGGAACATTTTATAATGAATTGTACTTTGTTATCTTCATTGATTGTTGAAAGGCTTTTTAAATTGCACTCACATTATGGAACTGTTTTTAGGTAAAAGCACAAAATAAATCCAAGTAATCTTGAGTGCAAAGCCATAGTCAAGTGAGTATAAGCTGTGGAGGATCTATTTCCCTCAACATAGTTACCACTGGTTAGTTTATTTATTGCTCTTTCTGGTAACAAGAAAGCATTCAGAATACTTTGTAACTCTTGTCAACAAAAGTTAAGGGAAATTGTTTTATGCTACTGCCCCTCATGCAGAATCACCTCCTCTGACAATTGTTGAATTTTATTTGAGTTGCGAAGTAAAACACACTCCTCTCAGTCTGGCTGGTGTAAAAGCTCTGTAACTCTTCTGATCTGTGCAAAGTGGATACAAAGAAATCTGTCAGAGAATGTACAGTGGGATGGAACTGTCTTCTGTAGTCCCAGTACTTCCCAGCTGTGATCGCTGCTGTCTTGTCAGCGTGTTCAAATGTAATGCTGTCAAAACAGCAGCTTTTGTCTTCATTGAGGTGGTGGACAGAGAGTCTCACTGAAGGAGAGGGAAGGATGAGCCAACACCAACCTCACTTAGTCTTCCTTACTTCTGGTAATATTTTCTGTGAATCTAATCCAGCTCCAAAAATGAGAATATATGGGAAGTCTGTGGAGAACTTGCAGAAACCCAGCGATTCGTTGTGTTACAGTGGGAATCAAGACCTGTAACTTCACCTTACAGATTGTCCAGCAAGTTATTTTTATTGAAGATATTTCTGAGAATGTAAGTTTCTGTTAGTCTAGTGTTTTCCTGTACATTTATATCCATTGCATTTGTCTTTGGGAAGACTATAGTGCAATTGGACTCCAATGGGAAGCACTTTTCTCTCCTTCATGCTAGATTCAGATTGTTAAAGGCACTGAAGGCATGGAATATCTGCCACCTGAAATGTAAAATCCATTGGTCATGTTAGCAGACTGAACATGTAGTAGGGAAAGGAGAGTCTAAAACACAGATCAGCCAGCCACTCCTTGCACTTTTCCCTAGGTATCAGGAGCATCAGGTGTCACTGTGATACGTGCTCCTTGCAGAGTCCCTTCACGTTAGTGTTTTATCAATAGTGGATCCTTAAGGCCTTGGATTGTTCTTTGCTGACTCAATTCCTCCTCAGTCTGGCTTGTGGAAAAAAAGAGATACATGAGCTTATCTTCCACTTCTCATATGGCCTTGTTTGTTCACCTGTTCTAGTAGCTTTCTCTCACCTTTTCTGAGGCTGCCCCTTTTAGGTTTACCTCCTATTCTTCTAAAATCACTGCATCACAAACTGCCGTTTTATTAGCAGTGCCTGTCTGAAGACTAAATGTATACACATAACGGATACTCATTTGTTAGTTACAATAAGTGCAAGAGCTGTTAATCATGGTGTGGTGGGTTGACCTTGGCTGGACACCAGGTCCCCACCTAGCCACTCTATCAGTCGCCTCCTCAGCAGAAAAGGGGAGTAGAAAGTAAGATGGAAAAAACCGTTGTGGGTCAAGCTAAAGGCAGTTTAATGAAGCAATAGCAAAAGTCACGTGCACAGAAGTGAAGGGAAACAAAAGATGTTTTTCTTTACTTTCCGTCAGCAGGTGATGTTCGAACACCTCCCAGGAAGCAGACCTTCACTACGCATAGCGGTTGCTCCAGAAGACAAACATTGTAAATAACGAATGTCCCCCTGCTCCTCCTCCTTTCTCTTAGCTTTTATATCTGAGCAGACGTCATATGGTATGGAATATTCCACTGGACACTTGGGGTCAGCTGTCCTGGCCATGTGCCCTCCCAAGATCTTGCCCACCCCCAGCCTACTGGTGAGGGGGGTGGGGGGAGGTTGGAGGGAC
This sequence comes from Ibycter americanus, assembly GCA_035590275.1. Classification (NCBI taxonomy): domain Eukaryota; kingdom Metazoa; phylum Chordata; class Aves; order Falconiformes; family Falconidae; genus Ibycter; species Ibycter americanus. Next base: position 8,090,428 of record JAVJGI010000060.1, on the reverse strand, counting down.
AGCCTTGATGCTGTGCGAGAACTGCCCAGCAGCAGCCAAAACACTGCTGTGTTATCACCACCTTTCTACTACCAGTACACAGCACAGCACTATGAGGGCTGTGATGGGGTTCAGCCAAACCCAGTACATATTGCTGAGATTTGGAGTTGGTTGCTACACATTCTTTTGTCCCAGTCTCTTTTTATGCAACGTTTCAGATACTAAGATAACATCACAGCTCTTATCTGGCAACAGTGACTTCTTGCCTAGTTTTCTGATAGGAAGATTGTTTCATCATGGTACATGAAAAAAATGGCATAATGGTGATGAAGCAGGCCCATGTCTTTCTCATCCTTTTTGCAATACTCTGCTCTCTACTTCAATTCTGCCTATTTTTGTGTGGCAGAATTAGAATCTGGAGAAGACCCGTGACACAGTTCTCTTTTATGAGCTAATTCCTAAATGTTTTAAGATTGGTCTGTGAATGAAAGCTCTGGGGATACTAAAGAGTATCTTTAAGTACACAGGCAGATACAACGGGAAGCTGGATTTGCACTGATGGTAGCTGGACCACGGAAGTTAATCAACACTCAGCAGGACCAGATCTGACCTCAGTGCTCCCTTAACTAAACCATTCTGTTTCTTCGCAGGTTTGTTCTTCTTATAGTGAGTTTGCAGGAACATACTGTTAAAGCATTCTAGATAAGAATTGGAGTATTTCCTTTTTTTCTTGCTTCCACAATAAGTAGTCCTCAGTCTCCTTTCAGACAAGTCAAAGAAAGCTTTCAAAATGTTTTTTCTTGGAAGCAATGCAGGACTCAAAGACAGTTTGCAGCGTGCATCTGTATTTGTTAAGTGGTCTAATGCCACTGTCTTGTGTTTGCTTTGGGATAGCAAAGGTATTCGTCCACCTGTAGCTAACTAAATTTTTCATTTCCCTAACACAAATCTCTGGACAGAAGGGAAACGCAAGATTCTGAGTGCCTTAATTGACAAGTCATCTGCCTACTCCATGATGCTTATAACTCTCCTCACTGTAGCACATAGGTGCTCTCCCACTGCTTTTTATTTATCTGGCCCCTTTATAATGTCCGTCTTTGTTAGCAGTCTCTCTGAAGAGAATCAGGTTCAGCCTTGTAGTATTTCCAGCAAGCTGCAGGTGGAAGGTTTCACTTGCCTCTGCTTTTTTTAAGTCTTTGAAAGTAATGAGATACAGGTGATCCAGGCAATGGCTGGATAACATGTAACATCTTTTTAATTGAAAACCTCTTGCCAGAGTATTTAAGAATATGTAGGAGGTGTTCCCAGCTCCCTGGGAGATGTTATTTGCTAGGTAGCAGCTTAAAAATAGAACATACTAACAGAAAGAGGTGGAATAACTTTGAATAGTACCAAAGAAAATTTAAATCTGTACTGAACTAGTCAGTTGTAATACTTTTTCTTTTCCTCTGGTCGATCTAACATAGTTACTGACTTTTTTAGTATTTTTTTTTCAAATGAATGCTGAGCAAAACCATTCATCCTTTTATTATCATTTTTTTTTTATCACAAAATTGTACTTCAATACCAAGAAGAGTAGATAGTGCTGAGGGCAAACAACTTGTTTTCCTGTCTTTGTTCCTGTTGTATTTTAGTATTGCCATGCTAGTTCTACTGAAAGCTTAAATAATGCTAGGTCATTGCGAACTGGAAGCCATGCTACTATCTGATGTAAAATAAGTAAAACTGGAAGTCAGTTTTACTCCTTATTCAGATATCAGTAGTGCCACAAGGTCCCATGAATTAAAGAGGAGAATGAATCCCTTAGACTTTTGTGCTGTTTTAACATAAAAATGCACCAAGAGAAAAATGCGCATGGTGGTCCAACTTATTCAGCACAAGACTCACATATACAGTGATTGGTTTACAAACAGCTCATGTAGGTAGTTGCTTCAGACTGATTCTTTGCACATTTTCTCAGAAGTGCCTCCAACAGCTGAGAGAGAAGGGTACAAGTGGATTCACAGAAGGTAGTTTAAGCCTCTGTTAGCATCTTTTGAGCTGATGGAGAACACTAAGTGTTTGAGATGCTGTGTTCTTGGTTGTGCACTGTAGTACGTCTTCAAGAGAGTATCTTAAGTCATGGTAACTTCTTTGGGGCTGGAAAGGTCCTTAGTCCTTTTAGACAAATTTTGATGAGGGTCGTTGACTGTTGCCCCCCCTGCCGACACCCCACCCCACCCACCCCCAAGTTCTTGAAACATCTGATGTTTTTGGGTGGTTTTTTTCTGTTACTACTGCTTTTATTTGGTATTAAGAGATAGAGAAGAATTAGGCAGCTGTGATTAAAATGGACAAAGAAGATAAAGAGGCTTCAGGAGAATTGGCTCAGGAAAAAAGAGACAGATTAATAACACGTGACCAACAGAGGTGCCTAGATTTCATGAAGTTATGCCAGTGAATCCTAAACATTTTAAATGTATGCATGACAGTGGACTGATCAGAATCTGACCGTGCTCTTTGTGGGGCAGAAAGGGTCCATAAATAAATAGATAGGGACATACATCTCAGAAGAAAGTACTGCAGGTACATGCCCCTGCATTTGTGCAAATATGTAACATTTGAATTTAGCATATAGTTTTAAACAGCCATACAGTTCTGTTTTCAAAAGGTTTTAATGCAGCTGCTCTAAAATTAGAGCACTGGGGGAACTCAACAGATCATGACTCTATCTGTTTTTCTCTCTAGTATCAATGGAATAAAATAGGATTACTTGTCTTGTCCAGTACGTTTCTCTTGGGGCTTTCATATATTGGATTTTGGACTGTGATTTAGATATGCTGTTTGCTCTTGCAGATACATTGTTACTCTGAAAACTGTCTGGGTAAAATTGTCTCTTCCTGCTGATATCTATGAAAGTAGTTGAGGTCTCCTTCCAGCTTTCAAAGCCTTCAGTACTGGTTTTGAGTCTGCGAATCAAATCTTTTTGAAAAGAGGTTATAATAATGAGACAAATGAAAATATTTTTATTAGCCAAATCACGGTTGCCAACATGTACAAATCTTGCACTTTGCTATGCTTGCACAGGGATTAGGGATTGCAGTAAAATATTCTTGTAATTATTCCAAGAACTGGAAGAACAAAACTCAGTTCTCTTTCTGTTCTGCAAGTCTAATGGGATTAAGCAGCAACATGTATTTGCTTTTGCTATCAAACTCAGATCTGAATGTTTTCTGTGGAGCAGTTGAATTCAGGAGATCTTCCTGTCCAGCTGTTTTTCAGATTGGATTCTCATTTCAAGTGAAATTAACTTTATGGAAATAATTAGGAAAATAAAATAATTTTAAAATCATGGAAGATTTCCATTTTTTAATTAATGATATTACATAGTGAAAAGCCTTAAACCTACATGTTCTGAAAAGTAGCTTCAGAAAGCGGCACATTAAAAGACAGCATTGCAATTTGTTTCCTGTTTTCAGTTTGAAGTCTGTGTAGACAGACTCATTTGCAAGAATCAAAGAGAGACTGAATTTAATCCCCAAACTTTACATTTCAGAAATATATCTTTACAGTTATGTGTGTTTAGGAAATCGGATTTAATGCTCAGAACTGCTTTGTTAGGCTGATGGATTTTCATTCATTATGATGAATTGCTTAGAGAATTGTTCTGCTCCTATTTCCCCGTGCTTACTAATGAGAAAATGGTTTAATACAAAGATTATGTATAATGCTTAGTTACTGTATTTTAAATGAACTATTGTTGTCAAGTCTGTTATCAAGAACAGGATAACTGCACATTCTAATATATGCATAAGGTTAGTGTTTCTGTAGGAACCACAAGTCCTTTATGAATTATATAGCCTTTACAATTTAGATAGTCTTTACGATTTGTATGTTAAATACCCATCTGATTGGGTCACCTCCGTGGAGTGACTACATAATTACTTCTTCTGTGTTGGTTATTTTGAACTCTGTTTGGTCTTTGTACATTTTTCCATCCAGCAGATGAATGACTAGGGTCCTGTCAGTCCTGGTTTCAGGAGTCTCTGTAGTTTATCTATAATTCTTAATCTTTTTTTTTTTTCTTGTAGACCGTAGACCTAGCACTGTTTCCAAGTTCTGCCCCCATTCTCCTCCCTGCCCTCTGAGTTTAACTATCACTTAACTTTTTAGTAGGGCCTGTAGCAATAGGACAAGGGGTAATGGTTTTAAACTAAAAGAGAGTAGATGTAGATCAGATATTAAGAAGAAATTCTATACTGTGAGGGTGGTGAGACACTGGAGCAGGTTGCCAAGAGAAGTTGTGGATGCCCCATCCCTGGAGTTATGAATGTCCAGTTAATTTAAGTGCTCCATAGCCTGATCCTTCTCAAGGCTCCCTGTCTGGCCTCGAGGGCCTGGTGTGACCAGTAAAGACTGAGACAAAGGCGGCATCAAATACCTCAGCCTTTTCAGTGTCCTTTGTCGTGAGTGCCCCAGTCACGTTTTTTAGCAATGAGCTCGTATTTTCCCTTGGCTCCCTTTTGCTTTTTATGTAATTGTAGAATCTTTTCTTGTTGCCTTTCACATCCCTTGCCAGATTCAACTCTAGATGGGCTTTTGCTTTTCTAACCTCATTCCTGCATGAGTGGACTGTCTCTGTATCCCTTCTGACTCACGTCCCCCTGCTTCTCTCTCTCATACACTTCCCTTTTATGTTTTAGTTTAGCCAGGAGTTGCTTTTCGTCCACACAGACCTCCTGCTGTCTTTCCTCAATTCCCTTTTTGTCAGGATGCACCATTCTTGAGTATGGAGAAGGCAGTTCTTGAATATCAACAGCTTTCTTGGTCTCCTCTTCTCTCCAGGGCTGTATCCCATGGGAGTCTTCCGAGCAGATCAGTAGTACAGGTACGACTGATACACAACCCAAGAAGTGGCATGTGCCCCAGCTCCTGGCGGAAGTCCTGCCACCCCCCCCAGAAGCCTCCAGGGCCATATGCCGCAGAAGCCACTCCCCTTTTCTAGTCACGTCTGTTGTGATTGGCTGGCAGGCAGGCCCAGTCACCTCCTACTGGTTTACCTGGAGGTATTTCTGACCCAGAAGGCCCTCCCCCATATGTACATAGGGGCTGCCATTTTGTTTTGGCCACCATTTTATGACAGGGTGACGCCATTTTTATGGCAGAGAACTGCCACTTTGTTAAACATCATACTGCTCTGTGATTGACTGACAGCCATTGTGACAAGGGCCTAGCATCTATCGGAAAAGCTATTTTGTAAAAGCCTTTTGAAGAATGCCAACCAAGAATGTAAAAAAAGAACAATGTTCTCTGTTATGGCTGAGAGTATCATGTGGTATTATAGTTGTTGGCAACAGTTTTATCAGGAACTGCTTTGTAACCATCATTTTATCAAATTTGTGGAAGACTTACCTGAACTTCTCAGTGATAACCATTTATTTCTCCCTAATGAGGTGACTATGGTTGTGATCAATGATTTGGTGAACTCTGCTTATGAGAGCAAAAAACCTGAGAAAGCTAATTGCAGGAGCATTAGGTCCTGGACATTGTCCAGAATGTTTTTTGCCAGAGTAAAAAGAGCCACACCACCACGCTTCGAAAGAAAATATATGGTGTTATTTAAGAATCCCTGAGTTAAGCTCAAGGTTGTGTCCCCAGCCAAGCAGATGTATCCTGGCAAGGCCCTGTTCTTTTTAGAGGTGTTTGAAAATGCTGCGAAGGCATCAGGTGGCAGCAGGTCCAACAGAGCACCTCTTCTTGTTGACTTGTCAGTCACCTGTGTTAGGAAATGGTTATCAGTGCGTTCCAGAAATCTCTTAGATTGCTTGTGCCCTGCTGTGTTGTCCTTCCAGCAGACATTGTGATGACTGAAATCCTTCATGAGGACCAGGGCCTGTGAACATGAGACTTCTTCCAGTTGTATGAAGGAGGCCTCATCTACTTTTTCTTCCTCATCAGGAGGTCTATAGCAGATACCAACTCCAACATTACCTGTATTGGTCTGCCTACTACTATGACCCATAACTCTTGACTGACTCCTCACCCAACCAAAGGCAGACCTCTATGCATTCCCACTGCTCTGTCATGTAAGGTGCAAATTCCCATCCTTGTCTTCCCAGCCTGATCTTCCTAAAGAGCCTGTACCCATCCATCACACTACACCAGTTAGGTGAGTTATCCCACTCTCTCTGTGATTGCAGTCATGTCATAGCCCTGTAACTGCACTCAGGTGTACAATTTCTCCTGTCCCCTGTGTTGCATGCACTGGTGTACAGGCATTGGAGAGAGATACCCAAATATGTTGATACCCCAGAATGAGCATGAGGGCTTTCCCCATAAAGCTTCCAAAGGTAATAGATCTGTTGTCTTCATTAGAAATGGCATGGTGGTTGGATTTTTCACAAATTAGGAAGAACATGGTAGCTGAGGAAATGATAATATCGAAGTTGTTGCTTGGCAGGAATCTCTGCAAGTCATACTGAAGTGGTACTGTTGCTAGTGGTAGGTCAGGTCAGCCATGAGTGTCTCCAGCAAAGCACTGAAAACCTCTAAGACTGGAGATCTTGACACCTCCTTGGTAACTTCATCCAGCGCTCTGCTAATTTCTCAGTGAAAGTTTCTCCTAATGTGCAACAAACTACCCAAGCTGCCCTTCAACTAAGTAAAGAGGAGATTAAGCTGTCCTTGACAAACCAAGCAAACCCAGCTCTTAGAACTTCCTTTTGCAAAACATGTTCATGTCCTTTATTGAAAGGACATGTTTATTGAAAGGACATGGAGTTTATTGAAAATTCCATGTGACCAGGTAGGAGCATCCAAGCCAAAGCTTAAGGCTTCTGGCTGCCTATTTACACATTCCAGAAACACACTGGCAAAAGTTTCAGAATTTAATGCTCCTCAGGGTATCTCTCTGTCTCTGTTAGCCCCACAAAAAATCACAGTCTCTGATACCTCATTTCATTTTTTCAGGACCATCCCAGCAGTACTGTTGGGGGTTGACTCAAGGAAGAGGATAACTGCTTTCTCTGGCAGATGAATTAAGGAGGTTCAGCATCTGCACAGGTTCCAGTTCCGTACCTTCTGTTACACACAGATTGTCATTACAGCTGTTACTGCACTAGTCTCAAAGGAGACACTGAAATAATTCCTTTGTCTTGCATCAATGTCCGGTTCATAGGAATGTTGTAGAGGAATTCAAATCTTTGCTGTATTGTTATGGCAGTAGCACTAAGTAGGTATTATTAAGTGTATTCACCCACTTCCATACTCCATTCTCATTTTCTAGTCTATGGCGGAAGAACTTCTCAGATTTAGGTGTCCTTGCTATATTTTGGATCATATTTAGAAGGTGATCTTGTTTTGCAAGAGACTTTCTCTGAGATTTTCAGCTGTTAATCCCCAGTTTTCATTAATCCTGTGGATTATCAAGACAGAGCAGGAAAATTTATCTGGGCTTACCTGAAAAATCTCCTTTAAGCACCAGCCCTTTCCAGAGATAGATGAACCACCCAAATCCAGAGATGGCAGTTGGCATCCAAAAACTTAATTTGCAAAAAGCATATCTCATTTTTTGAAGTGGTAGAAACCATGTACTTCCCATACCTGCTTCCTTCCAGAACAACCATTCTGATCTGTAGCTCAGGGAAGAACACTGCAAAAGCAAAAGATGAGCACCTCTGACACTAAATGAGTGGAATGGCTCCACTGCTGAGCTTTGAGCTTTGAGCCCCCATCCCCCTTTAAGTCATCCCCTGCTTTGATTAATATTGGGTGCTCAACAAAGCAGTTAATGCATTGTGATAGTTTGAAAAATCCTGTTATTTGTGGTGATAATATTTCTGGACAATCAAGTCACTATCTTCCAAAACTTACTTAGTGCACATTGAAACAAGAACAGGGACTGCTGTGTCTGTTGAGACAGGAAAACAGGGTGTTGGTTTTTTGAACAGTAACTCTTATTGTTTTGAATCCCCGTACCAGACTGCTTCCAAATGAAGCACCAGATCCAAAATGCACAGAAGATGTGAACTCTTCATGCTGATCTGAAGAGTCTTTGAATCAGGTTTCCAGCTGCTAAAGAAGATGATGTCCATCTTCTCATAGAAGTCATCGTCTCATAGAACTTTTCCTTAAAAATTCCTGCATGGTGGGAAAGAACAGCCTTTCAAACTGTTTTCCAAGATGTGCTGCTTCTTGATTCCATAGGAAACCTGTGAGCTCGTTAACATACCAGAAGTCAAGGACAGGGGAAAATGAAAATAAAAAAACAACCAAGGACAGATTGAAAAGACTGTACTGCTTCATAAGGGCCATTCTCTTCCTCCTCTGCACACTGACTGGTGTGAGAGTCAGTTGGACAGTCAGTAGAGAGAAATCTCTCTATCTTGAAAAGAAGAGCTAAGATATGTAACCTTTATCTTGTAGGACTTACCAAACAGAGGGAAAATATTACTCACAGCTTTTCCAAAGTGTTGCTGACCCCAGCAGAAGGGAGGGTTTTAAGAGCCACCTGGGCACTGAAAACCTTTTTGTGCTAGCCTTTGGTGGTGCGTTCTGTTTGTCCACATGGCTTTTTCATGCTTATCCTGTTAGTGCAGGTCATAGAATCATTTAGATTGGAAAAGACCTTTAAGATCATCGAGACCAACCATTAACCTAAAACTGTGAAGTCCACCACTAAAGCAGGTCCATAAGTACCACCTCTACGTTTCTGTTAATACCTCCAGGGATGGTGAATCAACCACGTCCTTAGGCAGCCTGTTCCAGTGCTTGACAACCCTTTCAGTAAAGAAATTTTCCCTAATATCCAGTGGAAAGCTCCCCCAGCACAACTTGAGGCCCTTTTCTCTCATCCTATTACTTGTTACCTGGGAAAAGAGACGTACCCCCACCTCGCTACAATTTCATTTCAGGTAGTTGTAGAGAGCAATGAAGTCTCCCCTCAGCCTCCTTTTCTCCAGGCTAAATAACCCCAGTTCCCTCAGCCGCTCCTCATAGGACTTGTGCTCCAGACCCTTCACCAGCTCCGTTGCCCTTCTCTGGACACGCTCCAGCACCTCAATGTCTTTCTTGTAGTGAGAGGCCCAAAAGTGAACACACGATTTGAGGTGCGGCCTCACCAGTGCTGAGTACAGGTCAGCTCCCTAGTCCTGCTGGCCACACTATTTCTGATACAAGCCAGGATGCTGTTGGCCTCCCTTATCTAGGGAGGAGTTTCACAGAGAACAACGGACACTTAAAGAAGAGAAAGCATTTGGCTCAGTGAAGTTGTGTTGGTTTTCGTTTTTGTACTTCGATAGCGTATCAGACTGCAGTTACACTGTACCGAAGTGCATCTGACATAAGCAAAAATGACGTAGTGTTTTTTCCCATATACTTTTTTTGTTGCAGATGGTAAACATGCAAAACTAAATAAAGACAAATGGAATTCTAGAACTTTCCCTAAAACTTGTAGGAATTCTAAACTGGTTTTGCTTTACGTGGATGTTCACCTTTTGCATTGCATGCAGCATAATTTTTCTCATCTTGGCCATGTTTTGTTTCTTGGTGTCTTCTTGTAATAAAGGTCCAACTATAATTGTAATGAATGTCAAGCCTCCGTGCTGACGTATTTTTTAAATAGAGGCCTGTCAAAGCCTAATTCAAAGTGTCCTTTTGTCACTGTAGTTGTCCTGAAATGAGCTCCCACCGTTGACGCTTATTTTTGCAGCCATACTGTTAGTAATTCCTTGTAACAAACCTCCTGTGGTTTTGACCGGTTCTGTGGGGGCTGTATTTAAGCTGTTGCATGTATTTTCTGTTGTATCATCTTTGCTTCAAGCAAGATCGCCTGTTTTAACACAGCACAGAGGAAGGTGGGGAGATTTCTGTTCTCAGTAACTGGGCCACAGATGGCCCAGGGCATGTTATTCAAAGTGGAGGTACAAACTGAGACACTTGCTGCTTCTTTTTGTCCCTAGTGGTTATCTCTCAGTATTTGGTTTCTGTATGTCTCTGTTCTATTGCAAATCTGTTAAGAGCTCTCCTGGTATTTAACCAGCAGTAGAAAGTCTGATGTAAAGAATGAATCTTCCCCCCATTCTTGCTCACACACCTAGTTGTGCAGCTTTTCCATCACACAGTGTGTGCGTGGGATGGAATAATGGCAAAAGTCAGCAAGAGTATGGCTTCATCCCTTTTCCTCTTGGTAGTGCCTTCCCTATCAGATTCCTGTTTTCTGATGCTGTTCAGTGACTTACTTCAAGGGTAAGTCTATCAATATTATTCTGTTAATAAACCTTACCAGAAGGGCATATCCTATCGCTTCTTTACGCCAACTTGTTTGCTGCTTGGTAGTTTTGCTGGATTCTGCATGCATTATCTTGCTCTGAGAAGCATGAAATGTCATTATTTGTGTATATGCTAACAAACTACAAGTGCTGTTACCAATAAATAAAATTATCTAGCCCTCACTGACAGTTGTGGCCACAATAGTTGATTCTTGTAATCACCTATGACATAATTTATCAATTTACTTCTCAGTTATGTAAAGCAAAATATACTACATAATGCTTACTAATATTTCCCTTGTTCCTATTATTGGAAAAAATTAAAGACACAAGCTCTTTGGTTTTCATACTGACCTCTAGAGTTGTGAATATTGCATTCACATCCTGTCTAACAATTCCTGCCAGGCTTAGATAATCCTGTGCACAATCTCCTTCTGTACAATATGTCAGTCTTGGCATACCTCTAACCATCTGTGTGGTCTTTCCCTAGGTCTTGTAAACTCTTACTGTATCTTCTTTAGGTTAAGGCAACTAAACCTGGATATGGTGATCTATTCTCAAAGTTTGTATTGTTCACACAGTGTTCAAAAATCCAGAAGAAATAAAAGAGCCTCTTTCCCACTCTGATGGTGGCCCTCGTCAGGGAAAGACTTGCGTTTGGGTTTTTCTCTCTCTGGGTTTATCTGGAGCCCTAATTTTCCTTGAAGCATTTGAGACTCTTTTTAATGTTTCCTAGAATGCTGTATGTTTTCTGGGCATAGTGATGATGTCAGATAGATGCTGAGGTACTGAGGAGAACTCAGGCTTTGACAGTGAAATAGCAAAGTCAGGGAGAAACTGTGAGGCCAGTTGGTGTTCCTTTTGTTTGCTTTCAAGCTGAAAATATGTGTGCCATAGCTCGACTAAATTACCCCGTAAGTAAGAGTGTGCGTATATCTGTGTATGTGACTGGCTATAATAGTGTTCTGCAGTTACCTTTATGACATAAACACCAGGGGATGGAGAGATTTGATGGTTCCCTGGAGGATGATGATTTCTAATCATGAGAGGGAAACGAGCCAACATTTTTTGAGAAGAAAAATCCAGTGAAATTTATTATGCTGTTGAACCATTTCCCTGGGGAAGGAATGTCAGTGCCATCACTCTCACACTATTAAATACTAGGCAGTGTGTATTATTTAATTATATGGTGATAAAGGAATTAATAAGATGACTTGATATATTTTCGCTGCTTTCACCCTCCAGTATTCAGTTGTACCAAACAGAAAGAGGTGCATCCTGTGAGAATAAATAGCTGTGAAAGCATTTTTATAGTGTTCATGTTGTTAAAAAAATGAGATTGGTAGAGAATGAAGTGTTATGGAAAACTATTTCATTGATAGAAGTCTAGCTAGCTTTGGTTGGTATTGTTGTATGCAATTAAGTCCCAAGACAGTGGAATTATTTGGGATTTTTTTAAGCATGAGTAAAGAAAGCACTGTCCTGGGACCTACGCTTTCAAGTATAAATTTTAGCATCAACAATACTGCTACTCAGTAGAATGACAGAGATAAAAACAGAGAAGAAAGCAGAAAAGTTGAGGAGCTGTGGAGAGGAGAAAAATAAAATTTGACTTGAATTGTTAGTGCTATTTGGTATGGGATGCCACCTTGTGGATGTTTTTAGGATGTCATGTCTTTTATCAAATCTCTTGCAAGTCTTCTTATTTACTCTCTTCAGTCACTCTGTTCGCATAGGTCAGCCTTGGTCTTTAATAGCCCCTCCATCACCTGATTTTTTTAGGTAATCTGAACTTTCAGAGTAATTTAGGGATGGCGAAGTCTTACTTTGGGGAGGTAAAATGTCTGAAAAGGAGAACTTTCCTTAGCTTGCCCAGTGGGCCTCGGTGGGAATCAGCCATGGTGAGAGCGTGATCGGTGCAGCTACTGTGCTATAATTGTAGTACTGCACTAGTGTGTGCTGTCAGAAAGCTCTGAAGAGAACCGTAATCACATTGTACACTTTGGCATGTTAATCCAATCACTACAGCAGCTGGAAAGGAGTTATTCCATGGTATTCTTCAGCAGGACATTAGAATTGCAGAATGAAAGAGCAAATGTGGACATGTCTGCTGCCTCAGCTGACGTAACACTTCATTTTGCATTGTAAAGGACTCATCTTCCAACACGTTCAGATGTTTGGCATTCAAGTTGTATCTCCATGGTGGTCTGCCTAGGGACAGCACAGGTGTATTGCTAATCCACAAGACCTCTGTTACAAATGTTTCACATTGTGTTGAATGCTTATTCCCTGCTAGGGGCATTGTGGAAATGCGAAGGTGCAGTAGGTGACCAGTCCTCTGCCAAAAAGCAAAATGTTTTGCTGCTGAATTTACCAAAATACTAGGGTGGCTACCACAAGCAAGTAAAGAAATGATCACTCCCGTATGGAATTGTATAAAGAGGGTCTCCTGAACTGAGACCCGGTCAGAGGGACAGAGGCCATCTGTCCATTTTTCTGTTCTCCAGCTTTGATCCTCCTTCTGCTCTTGGTCCTTTTCTGTCTTCATGTCCATCCCATGGAGCACCAGTGAGCCTGTCACTTTCCTGATTTCCTACACTTGAAGGTAGCTCTCCCATCCCTCATCTAAGCAATTAGCTGCTTCTAACTTTGTCTAAATAAACATAAACATAAGCCTTCTGGGGTAATTTCCTAGCCACCTTTCTCTTCTAGACCAAATTTCTGTCGAGGATTTTGCTGGGTTTTTTTCAAATGGTAAAAAGATGCTGATAAGGGCTTTCTTCTACCTCTTGCTACTGTCCTCATAATTGGAGTTGGATACTGAGGTGCAACTCTTCATGGGCTGATCTTCCTATTGATTTCATGTGCTCCTTTTTGTCCTTTACTTGCCCTTCCTCTGTAAGCCTTTTGCCCTGATCTTGCTCTTACCACCTCCTTGTTTGCCTGCAATGATCTATTGCTTTTGGCCTGATGGTTCCAGAATTTACCGCCCTCTTTCAAAACACTTGAGCTAGGGCTCTGATTTCCTTTGTGTTCTGAAAGAAAGTTACACTGAACAATTTCAGTCTTTGGTAGAAACGTCTTTGAAGCATTTACAGTCTCATCCATGGAGTGTCCTGAAGTCGTTGATTGAAGTGCCATCAGCTATTGGCAGTGTACAGCCCTGGCAGCTCAGAAATGCCATTGAAAACCTTAAATGAATGTTGTGTGGTGGGAGCTGTTTCTAACCTCCTAAACCATCAGCCTGAGCCACTGCCTGCAGTTCTCATCTAATGGTTGAAGCAGCTGAGCCACCGAGTGGATTCCTGAGAGGGCTTGAGGCACCAAAGCTGCAGCAATTCAAGGACAGAGTAGATGAAATTTAAAGCAGGAGCAATAGGGTGACTGATCCCATGAATTGCAGACAGTTTAAACCTGTGGTGATGTCCACTGGGTCCTGCAGCAGGATGTGATCAGGAGACTTCTGTTCTGCATGCTCCCCCAGTTCTCCGCTAATTCCAAGTTCGCATTGACCTTGCTGACATACCATGAAAGACAATGAGAAATCACTTCAATTGACTAGTAATTGGAGAGGACAGATTTTGGGGAAGAGATGAAAGTCCTGTAGCCCTTTCCTGCCACATGCGTGCATGGATGTTTTGTACCAGTCTTTCCATAAGGATAGTAGCTGTTTGACTTTTTCCTGCTACCTAGATTCATGTTGCAGCTGCATCCAGCTCTGTTAGAGGAAACAGATGTCGTGACATTTATCCACACCCAGTCACCAAAGCTTCCCAAATCACTCTGTGAAGTTATTCTGTGCTGAGTTTTGGAAGGAGAGGTGCTTCCCAGCCTCCTTACAAGAATGCTGAAAATTTCCTCTGTGTAACTCAATGCATATACTTGGTGAAATTTAGGCAGTTGTGGATTTTTTTCTGGAATGCTAAACTAACACTTAGGTGCAAGGGGGCCTGGAAATAACCACCAGTGCAGTATAGTTAATTTCCATCTCTAACTCTCTTTCTCTGCCTACACAACCCTATATTTTTAAGTTTTGCATGTTAGCTCTTGTGGACTTGGTACATTGGGAGATGCTTTACTCTGCCTCCCATGGGAATGCCTGTGCGCACCTTTTGCGTAAGGCCTACTCTAGGTCACAGTTGTTCACCAAGCAGGTGAATCTCCCTAGATGCAAAGCAGTTTCAAAAGTTTCAAGCAAACTAGGAAAGGGGCTCAGAGGGGACAGAAGGGTCACAGGGTAAGTAAAAGAAAATAACCATGTATATGATTATGAAAACATAAGCCTGACATAGATAAGGTGACAGGAATGCAAGAAGATACTACTCTAGTTTTTCTTTCATGTTCTGTGAAGCAGCAAAACCAAAAGGAGCCAGCTGTACCCTGAACTATCTGCCCTGCTGGTAAAATCACCTCAGACAGAAGTGGGGTTATTTACCCAAAAAGTTAGGTCTGTAGCTCTTCATCATGCCAGATTAGTGCTCATCACAAGGCAGGTCTGAACCCTATTTTAGTGGAGGTACCGTTCTCTGACCTTGAGTTTCTAATTTGAGTAAAAGTTGTAAGTTTATGCAAGCACAATGGGGTGGGCTGGGTGTGGCGAACCTGCTAGTTAGCAAGAACTTTTCTTCCTCACTGCTGACAGGTGAGCACCACCAGCTTTGGGATATCACTGTGAGTCATGATTAGGTCCTTTTTTGTTTTTCCCATGCAGTCATGCAAATAAATTGGAGAAAGTATTCTGAGTTGCAGGGGGTGGGGGGGTAGTCCAATCCCCCTCCCAGTGGAGGTGATGTGAATTTCACCTCTGACCTTGGCAAAGGCTGGATCTGGCAGGAAACTGTAGTAGTAGTGGTTACTAGCTTACAGATTTAATGAAAGTGCAACTAACTTCTACTTCTGATTTCACTGCAGTGATCACAGATCAGATGCAAAGTGGCATAACACCAATTTTGAGCAAGTACTAAAAGATGGCCAGCTTTCAGGCCCCCCAAGTGCAACACTTGGCCATTGTTCTGAAGACCTGCCCCATGACTTAGGGTGGGAAACCTTATTTCCTTAACCAGACATGATGTTGTTAAGAGTGAGGAGCAAAGTGAAGTTAATTTTATGTTTTATTAGCAGCTTTGCATTTCCTTCAGGTTCTCTCACAGACAGAGAGTAGCAGAAGTTGAGCTTCCTGTAGATAATAAACCTAGAAAATAAACCTGATTTTTGTGACATTGAACACTGGCAAACAACAGTAAAACTATGAGAACTCATACTAAAACCCAACTTGGCTACTGGGACTAGGCATTTTATGAGAAATATTTACTGAAATAATGCTATTAATTGTAATTATCTCCAGGACTTCCTTGCCTGCCCTAGGATGAGGAAATACGGGGCTGGATACTCTGAGACATTGTAGATGACTGCAGAAATAAGTGCAGTGGAGCATTCTTTCAAATAATGTTTTTTACCTTCCTACAGAAAAATTGCATTGGGTTGTGCTGTTGGGAGATCAATGGGTAGCTCTGGTTTCATGTGCTATGTCTTTAGAAAGAATTCTCTCATTCAGTGGCTTTTGAATAGATTTATAAATATAGGTGACATGACCAAGACTAGGTCAGAGCATTTAGTTTCACTTTGTTTCAGCATCATGTGCTTGAGAATTCTTTCAGAGTTGGGGGGAAGGAGCCAGTGACATTTATTTTAATCGTGAAACATTTCTTTTGTTTATCTCTTTGCAGTTATGTGGCTGTGGGCTGCTGGGCGTGGGCATCTGGCTGTCAGTGTCACAAGGAAACTTCGCCACATTTTCTCCTAGCTTTCCATCACTTTCAGCTGCCAACCTAGTCATTGCCATTGGCACAGTCGTCATGGTGACCGGCTTTCTGGGCTGCCTAGGTGCTATCAAGGAAAACAAGTGCCTCCTGTTGAGTGTAAGACATCAATACTTCTTTTTACTAAGGCCAGTGACTGTTGCTTTGCTATTACTTTATTTGAATGACCAGTGCAAAGTAGTCTTGTGCATCACTGTAACATTGCTCTTGGCTTTCAATCTTCTGTATGCTTGCAGTATGACATCCCACAGCTTTAGTCACAGTGATATCATTGGTGTATTAGCAAATATATCATTGTTACTGTGTGCCCCAATGTATTAGATAGCAAAGCAAATTACTGTCAGGTACCTCTGAATGGTTAAACATGAACTGCAGGGTCAACCTGATTAGCCCTTCTGGAAATGTCTGTTAGACTGACTGAAAAACCTTAAGCACAGCTGGTTTTGGATGCCGCTCAGAGCCTCTCATGGCTATTTTCTACTTTGCCCTTATCTAAGGCCTTTGTCAGAGGTTGGTGGCAACCATTTGACCCGAAGTTAAGAAGTCAAGGTCTCTGCCAAGCCCTACAAATAAAAAAAATATCTGATCCTTGGCAGTCTTACAGAGGTTGGGAACCCCTCTCAGAAGACAGAGTGCGGGTCACTCCTCTTGCATAAATGCAGCAGGCTTCATCATGCTTCTCCCCACCCCAAGGAGAGAGGTATTGTGGCAGAAGGTGAGAGGAGGGCTTTCAGATCAGGCAGCTTCCAATTTAGTCACAGGTGCTGTGACATTAAGGAGCTCATGAGTTTTCCTTGTGTAAAAGTCTCCCTTACATAGTGTTGGGGAACAGCTGGGAAGCATTCCTTAAACCAGCTCAGAGAATTAAACTGGAGTACAAATGTGCACCTGTTTTTTGCTATCTGCTTCTTGGGTTTGTACGTTGTACAGCTAGGAAAGCAAACAGAGAATAGTAATGAGGTCTATGTCATTTATCTACAGAAACTGCAACACCAGCTGAATTTTGGGGGTTTTTTTTAAGAGTGTTTATATTATTAGAAGGTTCTGCAAAAGTCTTTCTACAGTATCATGACTATCATGAGTTTCCTATTATAGAGCTTGCTGCATTGCATGCTACATCTCCCCCAGTGTCTGCGGCAGGGGTGCCATACCTATGTGGCAGTCCACTAGTACATAAAGGCAACTAGTGGGCATGAAAAGTAGTGAGAAACTACTGGAACTCACACTTGGGATGCCCCTGCAGAGAGATTTCAGCTACAGAGAGTTGGGAATGAAAGTGCTGAGTAATGTAATGACTATTCCAAAGGCAGTCAGATGTGGTTAAAGCTCATCTGCTAGGGAATCACTCATGAAGCACGTCACACTGATCTTTGTGGTAACGGGTTTAGCATCTGTTCTGTAATCTGTATGTAGAAAAGAGACTACCAGGACTGCGTGCGGTGACAGCAGTCACAAAAGCCAGACAAAAGCATTGCTGAAACCTGCAAACTGGTAGTAGGGCAAAATCCAAGATTAGAGGATGCAGGACACTGGGCTTCCTCATTGATGGTGAGACCTACAGGAGCTTTAGTGACAATATAGTATCAATATGCCTGAAGAGTTTGAAACCAAACTTGCATGGTTTTGGCAGTAGAGGAAGGGTTTAGAGGACAAGACCTATAGTCTTCAGAGTTTCTAGTAGCCCCAGGTTTGCTGTCTAGCTGGCAAGTGTGTATACACTGTCTGTTTTTTCTTTGTTCTAGTTTTTCATCGTTTTGCTGATAATTCTCCTGGCAGAGCTGATATTACTCATTTTGTTCTTTGTTTATATGGACAAGGTAAGTAAATATGCCATATAGATTAATTATCTGTACTATCATGTAAACCAGGTTCAGTTTGCTTTTGTGCGGTGGAGGTATGTGGGTTCTCCTTGCTCTTCACTTGGTGATGGTTTAACATTGAGATCTTTGTGACTTTCTGTAAGCTGCTTCTGCAGGGGGAGGAGGAAGTGATGAGAAGGGCACACAGAAGAACCCGCTGAGCTTTACAGTTTCCCCCTTGAAATAAAACCATAGTCCAGGGCCTCCCTTTTAGTCTTCTCCTAAAAGCTAAGATAGCCTTCAGCATAGCTGATGTCTCTGCAAGAAGCTGATCATCTTGTGGATCTGGGTTGTGGGAGATCCTGCTTAAGACCTGGTTAGCTTCTCAGAGCCAACCTTTGAACGGGACTGGAGGACAGAGGCCAGGGATGTTCACAGGTTAATCCAAATGTCACCAGCTGTCTCACTTGACTGGGCAGTCCCAGAAATTTTGACAAGGATTCAGGGCAGATCAAGAGGCAGCTTCTCATAAAGCCCATTGTTGGAATCTGCTATCTAGTAGAGACTAAATGAAGCAGGCACAACTGGCTGGCCTGTCAGATAGGTAAAAAAACTGGACTGGAAAATGGAAAATCGTTGGGGAACTGGAGAAATCTGCTAAACACAGGACAGAGCCTTACAGTGTGAGCATGTCCTGATTGATGATAAAACTGAGCTCCTACCAGATTTGTGTCTCTTCCCAGGCTGTCATTATGATGCCTGCCACTTTCAGGAAGCTGGGGTGAACCTCTGATTTTGAATGTGATGTCAAAGAGGGATGAAACAGATCTTATAATACAGTTGACCTTTATGCCAGGACCCATAATCTTTTTTCTGCTGCCAGCTCACTGCTGTCAGAACAAAGGTACATTCCTGCCTGAATCCAGGACTCCAGACTTGGACTGAAATTTGTACAAGAAATGGGACATCTCAGATCTCCTGTTAAGCACTCCAACTTTTTCCTCTAAAGAAAGAAGAGCGCACTTGAAAATCATAAATCCTACAAGCCTGTCCCCACAAGAAGAACAATAATAATGCCCTTTTTCAATTGATTTTGTGTGGGCCATTTATTATAGCCTGCCTGAACCCATGCAAGGGGTAACTAGGTTAAAGTTGGGAGGCTGGAACTCTGGGTTTATGATATTAGCAAACCAAAGTAGGCCATAGGTTACAGGCAGGAGACACTGCTGTGGGGTATTGCCAACAGCTATCTCTGGCAAATTTAAAGTAAGCTCAGCAGATTTCTGCTGATCACTCTTCAGTTAGTTGGGATCAGATGATGACTGTATGATGGACTCTTAGTAGAGGGGAGGCTGTTTGGTCTCCTATCTCATGAGAATTTATTAATTTTTTGCAATCTGAGGGAGAGACTAGGCTTTGGCAGGTGCTGAAAGGTCACACTGACTTCTGAGAGTCTTAAAGCTATGATGGAGCTTTTCTACCCATGTTAAATTTGTGGTGAGAGAAGGTAAGAGACATACGTTCTATATACAAGTCTGTACCATCTGAGCCTTTCCTCTAAACAGCAGTGCATTGACTTTCTGTTTTTACATGATGCAGGTCAGTGAGAGTGCAAAGAAGGACTTGAAGGAAGGTATGAAGCTGTACAATTCAGAAAATAATGTTGGACTGAAAAATGCATGGAATATCATTCAAGCAGAGGTAACATTTTCTCAATAGAAAAAAAAGTTTGGCCATAAAGGCTGCTGCAGTCTGTTAAATGTGGCATCCATGCCAAGTCTGAAAGATGGCTGATGCAGGCTTTGGTTTCTCATTTTGCACTCTTGAATGTCCAGGGAGTACTGTGAAACCCAGGATTAAAGTGTACTTTGTAAGGTGAAAGGTGCTTACCTCTCTCTGAGGTTCTCTGTGCCTATCACAGGCACAGAGATGATCCGAAACAGAGGAGAAGCAGCAAAACCTGCATAGGTAGAACTGAAGCTTTTGCAGATGGGCTTTTGCTGTTCAGCATTTGTGGGCAGATTACCTTGTATTATGACGTTTGGGCTCATGTCTCTGTGACAAGAAGACTAACACATCTTGGGCATGGGACCGTTTATTTTTGGGGGTTTTTTTTTTCATGTTAAGTATTTGCTTTCAGTGATAACTGAGCACAAAGCATTTTAGAAATACAAAAGTGTTGTGGCAACCCTTTTGAAAATATACAGTGGTTTAATGGAAGTAAAAGTTTGTGGTGGTACATGATTCACAAATTGTGCTAGTTAAGTTAATTTATTAATCCTTTACTTTTGCCATAGATGAAATGCTGTGGTGTGAATGACTTTACGGATTGGTACCCAGTGCTGGGAGAAAACACTGTCCCAGACCGATGTTGTACAGAAAACTCCCAAGACTGTGGACGGAACTCTACCGAATTAGTGTGGAAAACGGTAAGGCTTGCTTTGCCCAGGTCAGGGGTTAAGGAGGGGTGGGAAGGAAGAAAATAGAGGGAACGCACATGAAAGAAAATGTGACTGAGGGATCTCAATTTTCATCTTTCATCATTTCAGGGATGTTATGAGAGAGTTATGACCTGGTTCGATGAGAACAAGCACGTCCTTGGTTCGATTGGGATGTGCATCCTCATAATGCAGGTAATACTGGTATGATGTTTGTCAAAATGGCTTTGATCTGCTGTCAGCATTCTTGATTCTGCAATGTGAAAAGTGGTGCCCAACTGCTTTGAGTTTGATCACAATTTCAAAAACATCAGATTTGCTTTATGAGTTCATTTAAGGCCATCTACTCAGAAAGGAAGCAGGTCAGTAGTCAGTCTCACAAAGAAGACATGCTGTAGTCAGGTTTTGCTTTCCTGCATTTTGACTTCAGAGCACCACTTTGGACTTCCCATGTTTAGCCGTTTGTTGTGCTGTCCCTTAGGGAATTGGTTATTTTAAATCTTGGAAGCAAGTTCTAGAAAATGCCAAAATTAGTCAAATCATGGCCACTGAACTGAATAGGTTAACATGTTTTTAAAAAGAAATGCGGAAGTAGCATCATAATCTGTTAAGGTTTGGGGGTTTCTGTATCACTGCTATACTTCTGGGGGAGAATACCTCGGTCTGATGTTTTCAGTCCCAGTTATCTGGCTAAACAAGCACAAGTTGTGGGGTAAAAGAGTGGCTCGTAGGTAGTGATTCTGAAAAATTGTTGCATGTATGACTAAGAGCCTTGAGAGCTTTTTGCCTCAATCTGTGCTCTGACAGATACGTCTCCAGACATCACTGTGTGCCTGAACAACATACATGCAAGTTTACTGATCAGTGTTGAAGGTTGAGAAATATGACTAGTGTAGAATGACTTTTAAAACTACTGCTGGACTATGAACACAGGTCAGCAGTGCAGTTTTGGCAGCCTCTCTGTACTGAAGCCCTTATTCTTTGTTTCCCTTCAGATTCTTGGCATGGCCTTCTCCATGACGCTCTTCCAGCAGATTCACAGGACTGGCAAAAAATATGATGCCTAAAAGCCTCTGAAACATTATCACATCAACCTTTCTGTCTCATCATAAAAATGAACAAAAGGAATGACCGCAAAGAGTAGCAAGCCTAGCCCTGCTGAGGGAATCCATCCCATTGACCGATCTACTTTGTTTTTACTTGTTCAGTTATTATCACAACTTGTTGTTTGACTCATTTTTGTGTCTGTTCACATTTGCCATTTATTTGCCAAAGAGGGGGAAACCCCCACCAAACAAATGGATTTTCTACACGAAATCATAGATCTGCTCTGAGAATGTTTATGAACTTAAGAAAATGTTTTGCTCTACTAATCCACGCTATATGTGCAAAAATTATGTGTGTTCAACTTCAAGGGAGAGTTCTTCAAAGTCTTCCATTAAGTTTTCAACCTTCATGTCCAATTTACTGGAAGACTCAGAAAAGCCACTGTAACTGACAGTCCTAGGAATTGGAGCTGCTTTGCTTTGCAGCTTCTTGTACTTTATGGTGTATACTTTTTTATTATGATAATGGTGATGATTATTATGATGGATATAGCTTAGAATTTAGTTGCCTGACTTATAACTTCTTACTGGTTTTGGTTTTACACATTTATTGTACATTAATTTGGGAACCACTGTGCGATCTCCAGAGGGCATGTTTTTCAAAGTTGACGGTTGGTGCAGGCAAATAAGGACATTTCTCAAGTCCATGGGGAGGCATCATCTACCTTTATCAGGGCCTTTGTGCCCTTACTGTAACAAAGGTGGTTCCTTTCAAATCAGAGGCTCTTTCCACAGATGGAATGCAATGTCTTCCTATTGGAACATGTTGTGAGCTTCCTACTCCTGTGAGGCAAAGTTCCAATGCCTTTACTCACCCAAAGCAGTGTCTGGCTGCTTTGATGTCATGCTACTTTGAAAGCTAAAAGTACTGACTAAGCAAGTTACTGCTCCCTGGCACAAAGGAGAGAGATTGCAGTCTGACCTACTGGCCAGTTGGCAGCAGACTTCACAGATTGTGTTGTCTGTTTCAAAAAGTTTGCCCAAGGCATGGCATGCTGCTGGATATGAGGGAAGGGGATGGCAATTTGATGGCAACATTGTCATGCCATGCCCTTCATTGAAGGGATTTCCTCAGGCAGGATGACAGCTGTCTCCTGAGCTGGAAAAGGTGGTTTGATTAAAGGTGACCAGATGATGCAGGAAGGGGGCAATTTTCAAAACAGGTCTCAGAGACAGTATGTGTTGTCACACTTGCAGTACAGAATTGGTTCTTGCTGACAGATTGCCAGTGGGGTAGTTCAGAGTTCACTGCAATGCATATTTTTGCCAACATTCCTGTTAGAAAACTTGAACATTAATTTCTCTAGTTTGAATGCTGCTTCATTGCAAGCAGCCCCTATTTACATCTAGTTTCAGGTTTTTGTTGTTTTGTGAAGGAAGAAGGAAAGGCTCAGACATTGGAGGATGTTCTAATTTAACCCCAGCCAGGGCTTGACTGCTTTTTGTATTAGCAGCAGTCAGAAGTGACCTTCAGAGGTTACCTCATCCAATGTCACTCTCAAAGGGGTACTGTCATCTATGAGAGATGGGGTTTAACTATAACATTATTGGGCTGAGTTTCAGAAACTGTTGAGGATGGAGACTTTGTGCCTTTCAGAGCCATGCCATGCCAAACTATTCCTCTGGTAAACAAGTTTCTCTTAATATCCAGTGTGAATATTTATACTTTAAACTCTTAAAAGATACCATTTTCCTTGTATCGTTCAGCCTATCTTTTCCTTACGAGCTGAAATAGCTGTTGAGCCATTTCATATCTGGGAGGTTTTAGTCCCTTGTTTATCTTCCTAGTAGGTCCTGCATGCATCTGTACATCTGGCAGCAATAAGTGTTTTGTGTGGCCGATGTGTCACTTTTTTGAGTTCCTATGAAATCAGTGTGACAGGAAGGAGTGTGAATGTGTGGGGGAGAGAGATGAATTTGGGTGTCACAGTGAAGAAGGAGGTTACTATTCTTAGAGCATGGCCTTGCCCATATGAGCACAATGCCCAAAGTTTCACAGGGTTCTTGTTTCCCACTGAGGCAGACAATGCCAAATGGGTTCAGCTATTTCACTTGGATTGCCTTTGAAAGAGTCAGGGAAGAAGCACAGGGAAAGCACAGAAACTGAATCCAGTTTTACTTCCATTTCTAACAAAAATTGGGACCAGGAGCACGTGAGCCCCACTAAAGATGGATGTTCCATGTTGAAGAAGGGGCTCTGATGCCCAGTGTACTTGCTGCTACATGTAAGACTGTATCCAAAGTTGCTAAGATGCGTTCCCATTTTTGGAAGAAAAGACAGGACAATTTTAATCTGATGGCTCCACTGCATTCTCCCTTTGCACAGAGGTGCTTAGCTTTCTCTAGCGTTCAAATGAGCAAGGTGCAGGGCTGAGCAGGAGCATCATTGCTGTCCTTTTGGGTCGCACAGTGGTACCTGCCATATCTTAAATTTTAATCTGCATTCAGTTTTTGTACAAAAAAAAAGGTAAAATATATTAGTGAAAGTAATAAGGAAATAAAAAATGTTTATGAATAACTCAGAGATGAAATGTGTAGTTGCAAACTCAGCTACTTTGCCTTCCATCCAAACTTATTTTTCTAGAATGCTTCATTCCATTTCATGATCTAGCAGCATAGATCCTCAAATCTTTTTCTAATGACTACTTTTGGCATTTTAAGCACAGTATTAGGTGAGATAGTTACACGAGCTTCATGTATTCATCTCTGTGAGGCCACCTACAGGAAGGGAGTCCAAAGCAGGGCTGATCTGTGTCTCTAGCCGACTCTCTGATGTGGGAGGTGATGACAGACATCCTGGAAGGAGCAGAAAAGTAATGCCATTTTCCAGGCGACAAAAAACAGCCCTGGAAAGTGTGAAGCTGCATCAGTCAGTTTGTCAGAGAAGGCACTAACTGTCCTGTAAACTGGTCAGAGGGAGCTTTGGCTCATGTATGTATGCACTTTTTTTGCTTATGCTGGTGGGTGGCTGTCTGTATGTTTTCCCCAAATGTCACTCTGATTATTTAACTATAAGTTTTTAGCATGTTTTTAAATAAAAACTGATACTGAGTAAAAGTATCTTTAATATACACAAATACTGATTTGTATAAATGCATACCTCTCTGTATCTCTTAATTCATGAAAGCACAGTTCAAGTGTGTGAAAGTGCTGTTTCTCTGAGTGTTCCTTCAGACTGTAGCATACCTGCTGACTCACTGTGCTTCATGCTTGGAAGTTGCAGCAGAACTTCAACTGAGACATAACAGGAGAACTGCTTGAAGAACCTCTACTCGAAAGCTGTTGAAGTAATAGCAGTGAATTCTGTTCCCTCCTGGTGGTACCAAGGCTGTTAGTTACAGGAAGCCCACGTGGAGGGCACTCAAAAGAAGTGCCCATAGCTAAGTAGCATGTGAGATGATAAAAATAATGGCATAAATGTCTCAAGATGACAGAAGATGCCTTGTATATGTCATGCATTGAGTTCCTGGGCTATGGTCATGTCAGGCCAACTCTCCTATCCTGTGTTCACCCCCCATTTGTATGCATGAAATACAAACACACACAGGAAGGGCGCAAGCAGAGGGCAGCCGAACTGATCCTCATGGTGTTTCTTGAGCAATGTATTGGTCAGACATAGAAAGGGCAAAAGGCAAGGAGGAAAATGGTGTTCTCCCAGCGGATGATTCTTGGGAGCAGCAAGGAATAGGACGCACATAATTCTGGTGTAACTTTTTTCCATAGAGTTGAGCAGCTTCATTCTGTAGCTGGTATGGGGAAACCTGGAGATGTTTGCCTATGGGCTACCCATCTGTTGGGCAGTAGATAGTAGACACTAAGAAACAACATGCCATTCCCACCAGGTGATGTTTGCACCACTGTTTCTTCTATGCAATACCTACTTTCGCCTTTATATAAAAGATTTTTACTAGGATTATATAAAAATAAAGGATTTTTTAAAAGGTGCTTCTTTGAGCTCATTTCTCTCCTAACCCCAACTACCACCAAAACGGGATGAAAACGTTCCAAAAGGTGACTTGCATTTTTTCAAATATTTCAACTCCTATGCAGTTCAAGTCCAGAGCTCTTGAAGCTGTTGCATCTCTGAAAAGATCCACACCCCCTGGTTCTCTCTCATCCTCCTTCAAAACAATACTCTACTAAAACAGAAATAGGTGTGAAAGATCCCAAAAGAACAGAAAACTCTTTTTGAGAGCCTGGTAATATAAGAAAGTGTTTGCAAATGTCCCAGAGAATATAAACTAGTCAAAGAGAGGACAAAGTAGTAGAGAGCTTGAAAGATGAGAGGACACTGAGAAGTCTCAGAGAAACTGTGAAAATTGATTAAAACACTGAGCTAGAGAAAGACCACAGACCAGCCCTCCAAATGCCAGGAAAGCAGCTGGTCTGAAAGATCCTCAGATGAAACGGTGGAGTCAAGCAGAAGCCAACAAAGCAATGAACAGTCTGAATGATTCAGAAAACATAAAGTAGCCTCAGGGAAGGCAAGAAAGCCTGTAAGTGCCCGAGGAAACAAAACATAGCAGTGTCAAAGAGGCCAAGAACAAAATAGACAAGGCAAAGGACCCTTCCAGAGAATACCGAAGAGGTTCAGTGATAGCAGGAAAGTATCAGAGATATTAAAGGAGCTCCAGCATACCCAGTAGTACCAAGGGTGGCATCAGAGAAGACTGGGGGGGAGAAAGGCAGAAAGCTTGAAAGTGCCCCAAAGAGTAGCATCAAAGAAGGGAAAGCGAGCCAAAATCTGTACAAGACTCAGAGAATAGAGTAGCCTCAGAGGCAAAGAAACTAGTAGAAGGCCTGAAAAAAACATGGTGAACACACCAGAGACCTTGACAATAACAAGAAAGTAGCAAAGATTCAGAAAGAGCACTAGGAGAGTATGCCTGCAGCTGCTGAGAAAGAGAAGCTAGAAGAGCAACCCATAATAGCCTTGGAGAAGGGAAGAAACAAACAGGGAGGCTGAAGAAGTCCCAGGAGAAAGAAAAGTTGCTGCTGAGAGGCTATGAACCTTGCAGAGAGACTGAAACAGCCCCAGAAAACCCAGTTTAACATCAGAAAAGTGGCAGGGACAGGGACGGGGATGGGGGGCCAGGAGGACACAGCAGAAAGACTGAAAGTGCTCCAAAGTCCTCAGTGAGAGGAAGGAACAGACCGAAAGCCTGAAAGGCAGCATTGGAGAGGCTAAGGAAGAAGTGGAGAGGTTGAGAGAGTCCCAGAGGACAGAGAAGCCTTGCAGGCCCTGGGACACTAGTAGAGAGCCTGAAAGAACTCAGAGAAGACAGAGTAGTCTCAGAGAAGGTAAGAAAATAGCATAAAGCCTGCAAATGTGAAGGATAAAAAAGACTAGCTTCAGAAAGGTGGAAAAAAGTAGGCAAGAAAGAGACCCAGAGAGCATACTGTAGCCTTGGAGAGGTGAAAAAATACAGCAAAAATACTGAAAGAATTCTGAGAGAGCAGAGAGCAGCCTCAGGCAAAGAAAGAAGCAGAGATGTTAAGAGTCCAAGGAGAACACACCGTACCACTGGAGGGCAAAGAAAAAGTAGGAGACAGACTAGGTGAACCCCAGGGCACACAGTGTATGCTTAGGGCAGTGAAGAAACCAGCAGATAGTCTCAGCCAGTGAAAGCCTGCAGAGCAGCTGTCCTTCATAAAACTGGAGGTAGTTTTTGTGAGGGTTTGCTCTGTAATCTTCCCAGGGATGGAGATTAAGCTGACAAGCCTGTAATTCTCTGGGGGCTCTTTCTTGCCTTTCAGGGGAGACAGCCAGCAGAGGGTGTGCTATATACCTCTTAAAATCATCAAGAAACTCCCCTGCTCACTATGACTTCTCCAAGATGACAGCATCGGTGACTTTGATCAAGTCCCTCAGCACCTTTGGCCACATTTCAGGTGGACCCATGGACTTGTGTATAGCCAGCTTGCCTTTTGGTCCCCAGCATAGTCTTGCTTTACTATGAGTAACGCTCCACATCGTTGCCAGATTTTGCCACCAAGCTCAGGGGCCTAAGGCCTAAGAGCAGGCCTTACACAAGTAAACGCCAAGGCAAGGAAGGTGCCACGTGTGTCCTTTGTCACCAGGTCTCCTGCCCTGTTTGGCAGAGGGTTCACTTTTTCTTAGGTTCCCTTCTACCACCAATGTATTCATAAAAGTCCTTCACGTTGCTTTCCATGTTCCTCACTAGTTTCAACTCCAGCTGAGCTTTGGGCTTTCCAGATTCCACCCCACCACACTCGGGCAATGGCT
Organism: Ibycter americanus; assembly: GCA_035590275.1. NCBI lineage: Eukaryota > Metazoa > Chordata > Aves > Falconiformes > Falconidae > Ibycter > Ibycter americanus. Next base: position 8,062,793 of record JAVJGI010000060.1, on the reverse strand, counting down.
TCATTCCTCCAGAGCAACCCGGCCCCACTTCAGCCTTCCATGCACTTCCTCTGTGCTGTCAACCTCAGCCTGGTGTTCTCTGTTCATCCATGCTGACCTTCTGCCAGGCCTGGTAGACTTCCCACACATCAGATGGACACTTCTTGTGCTTTGAGGTGGTTGTACTTGAAGCCTGACCAGCTCTCACGGACTTCTTTGCCCTCCAGAGTGACTCATATGGGATACTCCCTACCAGATTACCTCAAGAAGCCAAAACCTGCTTTCCTGAAGTCTAGGGCTGTGATCTTGCTACATGTCTCACTCCTGGCTGGGTGGACCTTGGACCTACACTGCAGCTTTGTCGGCAGTCCTGCCTCCATATCAGAGAGCAGTGAGGGCTAGCTGCTGCACCATGGAAGGCTAGTCAGGAGCGGAACACAATAACAAGGCAGGCGCAAGCGGTGGCCTCACCAAGAAGGAGCCAGAATGCAGAATGGCAAGCCCAGGTCAGGATGAGCACCAAAGACAGCAGGTCACATGCAGCCAGCAATCCCCCAGCAAGTGCATAGTGACGAGGCAGACCCAAGGTCAGCCAGGAAGCTGGACCAGTGGGTCTGGGTCAGGGTCCAGACTGTGCAGGTACGAGATCAGCCATAGACAGAGCTGCTACATAGCTGCGATACAGCACAGGCAGGAGCCTGTGGCAAGGCCTCCACTTAAAAACAGTTCCCAAGGGAAAGGAGGGACAGGCCCTTGCTCCTAGCTTTCTTCCCAAGAGCTCTTGCCAGCAAAGGAGGTGCACTTGGACTCAGCCACCTAAACTGACTTGGCCAACTAAACTCCTGGAAGAGGGATGCACTTCAGGCCCTGACATGCTGATCCCATCTCCTACTTCTCCTGACTGGGCTCTCTGGATGGACCACGACATGATTCATTACGCTGCCTTGCGGCCAGTCAGTGGACCCTGCTGTGAGGGCACCTGCTCTGCCCCCCCCGCAGTGGGAGCGCACCCTGGCCGCTGACGGCATTGCCTGTGCCGTGGCCAGCCCCAGCTCCCCCCTTGCA
>JAVJGI010000060.1:8039307-8054825 GCA_035590275.1 Ibycter americanus | reverse complement strand
CGGTGCCCCGTGCTGGCGCTGGCGCTGCTCCTGGTTCCCCTCCCTCGCCCTGCGCTCCGGCCTCGGCCGAGCCTCCCGCTGAGGTGCCGCCTGCTCTGAGGAAGAGCCAGAGTCCCTTAGCGCTGCCGGTGGGCCCAGCGGGGGCCTGTAAAAAGTTGCTGTTCGTAGGTCGTTGGCAATTAAGCACGATCTGCCAGGTGGGAGCAGGCAGCGCGAGAAGGCAGGCGGAATGGCCCATCGGTGTGCCTCTGTATTTGCTGCCGTGAGGGTGGTGAGACGCTGGAGCAGGTTGCCCAGGGAAGTTGTGGGTGCCCTGTCCCTGGAAGTGTTCAAAGTCAGGTGTTGGATGGAGCTTTGAGCCACCTGATCTAGTGGCAGGTGTTGCTGCACATGGCAGGGGGGATTGAACTGGATGTTCTTTAAATTTCCCTTCCAGCCCAAACCATTCTGTGATTCTGCACACTGTAAAGCTTTTTTGTCATTCAAACTTAAAATTGTACCTCTTGAAAAATGAGGCCATGCATTACTAGTGGCGGTAAAGCCGTTCAGTCACAGCACAACGTACAACGAGCATTCATTCTGTTTAGGAGGATGTTTTTGCTGTCAGAGTAATTGTGTTTAATTTGAGCTGTTCTGGCAACTCCTGGACCAGTAGAAACAGGGCTAATAATGGGAGCTGAGAGGCCTTCTGTTAGAGATAGCACTGCTAATTAAATTCTTATTGCTGCATCTTTGACAGTTGACATCCTGTCATCTAGGAAAACCCACTGAGGTTTTTCTGCTCACTGCGCGTGCATTCATCATTCTTGGACAAAAAGCTACCTGCCTCTTATAAATGGTGTGGGTTTCATTTAAATTCATCAGTAAGTTGAGCAGTTTCCTTCAAGCATTTTGGATTTGTGTCACCTTTGAGAACAGCTCCCTTGTTTTTATGGCTTTACATGTTCGTGTCTTTGAATCATTCTTCCATACTTCTAAGTATCTTGGAATCTACCTTCTTACCCTAGACTTTGTGACTAGGATAATGTGTGTGGATTGAACGTAACATTTTTGAAAGCTTTTGAGAAACCATCTCCTTAGTAAATGGTTTATTCTGGAGGCTGCGTTGCACCCAGAGGAGTGCAAGTGTATTGACAGGGCACATATAAAAACATGCTTTTTCTGTTTGTAACTTGTTCAAAAGCCATTAATGATTTGATTAGTCAGATTCAAGGTCCAGAACTAATGTTGGGATGGATGAAGTCTGGCCGTTTCAGGGGTAATATGAGGAAACTAAATGTTACCAAAAAAGCCTGAACTCTTAGCTTTAAAAAAGTGTAGACTACCTCTGCCTTCTCTCTGTAGGAGAGAACCTAGCCAAATACTCAAGTTCAAGGCAAAAGATTATCATGAAAAGATGTTGGCCAGTTGTGCTTTAACAGCAAACGAATGTAGGCTCTGTGACTGTATTGCTGTGAGGAATAGAAGGGATGTTGGCAGATGCCCTCTGAAATAGAGAACAGTTTTCTTACCTCTTGCAAAATATTTTTCTGTGCAGCTGATGTATCTTTAGTGTAGTTGTGCTTGAACTTGAGGCAGCTATCCATGTATAGAGCCTTGCCTAGGCTTCCATTTGTACTAAAGTAGGTTTGCACTCAGATTCTGCAATTTAGAGATGATGTGGAGGTCCACGTCTGATTCCTCTGTTTTCTAAGCATCTAGGTTTTTGTAGACCTCTGGAGCTTTTGATGATTAAAATACACTCCCTAGCTCTTACCACAAAGAGTTTTCTGGGATTGCTTTTCAAACAACCACAGGGGGCTAGCTTGGGAAAGACAAGAGGGAAGGATAGTGCTAGAAGTGCCTTCTGTTTCCCAACTCCTGTCCCAGTAGCACTGGCCAGCAGGTGCCTACTTCTAGTCTCCAGTATTTGCCTTCTTCAGGTCTCTACTTTTTTTCTGGGTTGATGCGTCCAGGAAACAACTGAAGCATACAGGATATTAGGTGGACATTGTTTAACTTGCTTGTGCTGGAGGGCGTTGTTCCCCTTCTTTGAAGCAAAAGTTAAGTTGAGGAAATTGTTGGGAAGAGTGCCAGTCTTGGTTAAGCAGTTAGAGTGGATGAATTGCTGACCTTTTCTGGGAGTAGGGCAAGCTTCTTTCTCCAAAAGATTCCTCCCAAACTACTTAGAATTTTTGCCTGGGATGCGGGGGCTGGGGATGGCAGACAGAGTTGACGTGTTAGGAGATACATGCAAGTAGAGTCAAGTACTTTCAAAGTTTTCAGGATTTTATTGATGAATGAAGAAGCAGCTGAAATATGTCAGGGACGGTTCTTCTAAAGGTATTCCGGCATAGCTTTTGGTAGGCTTGAGCTTGTCTAGCTGCTGAATTCCGTAGATTGCCATCTATTTTATGAAGAAGCTTCTCTTTCACTTGTTTTGAACTTGACAGGTGCAACCTTTGATAGGTGTCTCCTTCTTATACTGGAAGAAAATGTGATTTGTTATGCTCTGTTGGGTTTTGTCATGATTTTGTAGACCTCTGCTGTATCCTTTCTTCAGACCTTTTTCTTCCATCCTGCAGTACCCAAACTGTGGTAGTCACTGCTTGTGTGGAAGCCACTCTGGCTGTTGGTGTGAACCTTCTCTGTAATTATAAACACAGAGCACCAGTAGTTTTACTGTATCATTTTTAAGTGGGTGCATTAGGGGGGAAACAAACCTTCATGCAATGTTGAGAAATAATGCATTGCAGACTTGCACAGTTAAATAGTTATGTTTTGTCTTGGTTTTTTAATCTTTTCCTAACAACTTCTGATATCCAGTCTGGTTTCTTCACTGTTGATAAGTACCTAGTAGATGTTTTCATCAAGCTATCAAATGTAACGCCAACACCTCATTCCTGAGTGGTATGAAACTCAGAGCCTGTTGTATATATGAATGGCCTTGCTCATGTGACCATCAGTATGAAATTTAGCACCTTTCTTGGATCTGATAAAGCCTATAGCTCTTGCCTTTGTGCTTTATTGGCACACTTCCAGGCATTCAAGAGAGTTTTGAAAATACTTAAAGGATAATACTGGATAAGTAGCAAAATGACAATTTTTCTCTGAAAAAGAGAAGATAAATTTGCCCGCCACCTGCCAGGCTTTTTTTTTTTTTTAAGTATAGCAAAATCACTTTATTTTTCTTTTTTATGAATTTCTCAAATAATGCATTTTTGCGAATAGTATCAACACGTTTTTTGTGTATGTGTGTGAATGTTTCAGGAAATGCTTCAGAGAACATCAGAAGATTTTTTGCCAAAGATGGAAAGTTCAGTTGAAGAGATGGATACCTCTGATACCCAGTGGGGCTGGTTTTATTTGGCTGAGTGTGGTAAATGGCATATGTTTCAGGTAAATATGTATTAGCTGTGATGAATTCCATACAGCAAACTAGCTATTGCTGAATTTGTCTAAATGTGCTTTTTCATTTATTTTGAAGACTGATTCAAACAGTCATTGCTCTGTTAGCAGTGAAGATATTGAAAGGAGTTTCCGAACAAACCCACATGGTTCTGTCTCTTTTACTACAGCAAAATTTAACTACACGCTAGACTTTTCAGGTATGTATCTTTTCATAAAGTAAATTTAAATAATAGAAGGTGCCTGATACACCGGTTCACTTGTTCATTCAGCAAATTATTGTCCTCATATCCCATGCAAAAATTTGTTATGGCAGAGGTCTCTTTACTGGGTAGTGCATAGAAGCTTTTAGAAGCAGCTGCCCTGTTACATTTTCTAGTACAGTTTATTAATAAAGTAGCATGTGTTTTTTTAGTAGCACTCCCATGTTACTGCCACTTACCTCAGCCCTAGGTGGTATATAGCATACATCTATGGGACTAGGAAGTTTGAACCTTTTTTTCTTTAACGTGCAACTGCTTGTAAACTTGAAAAACCTTTTCCATTCAGAGTCTTTATAAGAAACATCGATACGAAGTTTTCTGCAAAATACTGGCATCAGAGTGATTTAATAATTCAGGAGGTAGTTGAAGCCAATTTTGTTGTCAGAATAATAGGGAGATAGGCAAAGGGATTTTCTGGTAGATTGTAAAGGCCTCACTTATGCCATGCTTGTAAATTGCAGAATATTACAGGATTCTAACGTAAGTAGCTAATTGTAAATTAAACTGTCCTTTGTTCAAAAGTGTGTTCTAATGACTTCCTTTTTCTTTTTTTTTTCCCCTTTAACTTTTCCATTCATAGATTGTTTATTTTCTGATTAAATTATGTAATGGCTGTATGCTTAAATAGAAGCCTCTTCCAAATCAAAGAAAATAATAACATTTCAAATACAGAAAGTGAGGACTGGGTAAAACAGTGATGTACTAGGAGTAAGTTAGTATGTAACAGTACAAGGAGGTTTATGTTTACTTGTGTTGAAATGTCTGTTTAAAAAACACTTTTGTTTTGCATCTGGAATAAAACCACTAAATGCAAATACTAAAGACTGATTTTTATGTTATTGTTTGTAGGTCATGGTGTCTTGCATTAAGGATGGTAATATGCTTTGTCATCCTAGTTGTATTAAAGTCAGTGGGACTTTTGCCAGGGATCTAGTGAGGCTGAATGTACGTTTTGTTTGTGTAATATTTGCACATTTTGTCATCTCATATAAATGACAGTGGTTCTGAGGCAACTATTTAGAAACATTTATTGAAAATGCTTATTTGTTAGTTGTTGAAATAGGAATTCCTGTCAAGCAACTGTGAGTGTAGTAATGTTACTTTTAAAAATGACACTTAAATGTTTCATATGCTATAGATGAATTCCAGAAACATTCATCCTAATTCTTGTTTTATGCTCAGTTATGAAACAAACCAACCTAACAACCCTTAAGCAACGTCCAATAAAGCGAGCTCCCTTTTCTATCAGTGCTTTCAGGTAAGGAAATAAAAGGAAGACTCCTTATTTTTATGTTATTCCTGATTCTTCTAAGTAAAATGAAACAAATATATGTTTTATATTTATTTACTTTTTGCATCAATCAATTGGAGAGGTGAACCAAGGTGGGAGAGCAAGTCAAGAAGGAAGACGTTTCAGAGGAGAAGAGTGACAAAATAATTTTTAGTTTGTTTTTTATCTTTTTTCTGAGAAAGTAAGGAACTTGTAGTGGGAGAGGCAAGGCATACTGGATACTGACATCCTTTGGCAAGGTTCTTAAAGCTGTGCCTGACTTTAGTCGTTGGAGTTCCTTGCTGTAAATACCTGTTGAATCAGAATTGCTGTGGAGAAGCAGCAGCAAAAAATGGAGCAGTTTGTTCCATTGTAATAATGACTTCATAAATCATTTAGAAGTATTATTGTAACAGCAAAAAAGATTGTTATATTTTCTTGCCTGTATGTTTTAATCATTTTCCCTAAAATTACTTGAAATTACAAGAAATTGCATCATAACAACCAGATTGTTTTATGAGTCTAATTGCTTTAGATTTTTTCTTATAATTTGATCAGTCATTAGATGTAAAGCTGTGCTGATGTCAATCTGATACTCAGTAAACAATAAACTGATCTATGCAGTGATACTACCGCAGGTAAAATTGGCTATATGGAATACGTGGGGTTTTTTTCCCCAAATAGTTTCTTAGAAATTATTTTAGTTCTGAATTGTAGTCTGGTTTTACTTTCAAAAAGAAACTTGGCATTTGTAATAAGAAATGTAGTCGCAATCTTTTTACACTGACATTCAGGAAGGCGTGTTTTTTCAATGGGTATTTTCTGAAGAGTGCATGCAGTAATGTGGCAGTTCACTTTTGGGTTTTTGTGTCTTGAATAACTGCATTCAGTACTGTCTTTCCATGTGATGACACCATTCTTTACCTTCAGGACATTCCTTCTTTTAGTCCCAGTTTTAAGGCTTCAGAGCTGCTTTGTATATGGTGTATATGCTTAGAACACTTTTTTGAGGGTTTGGTTTTGTTTTTTTAAAAAACAAATTCAACTATAATTTTTGAGTGTGTATTTCTAACATGATGCTTTTAAATACTTCAAATGAGGGCTCAGTTTCCAGAGGCTTAGGCTAGTTGTAATTCCTGATAGTTTGGAATGTTCAGGCTGTATGTGCACTCTCGCATTTCTAAATTAGTGTTGCTCTCCTGATGTTGCGGACCTTTCTGACCATGTCTTCTGATTTATCTTCCTACCTTTTGTTGGGTAGATGGTGTATTAAAACTGTTCATTGCTGTGGTTTATTTATAATAAGCTAAACCAGAATCTGAATACAGAATAAGACCTCTTGCTTTTGACCTTACCTGCTGACAACAGCCTTTGTTTGAATTAAAACCCTAAGCAGTTTTGTGTAAGTTGTGTGGGGTGTTGGTGGTTGGTTTTTTTGCATACTGTATTGTTTGGAGCAGGAGTTTGACAGGAAGAAAATGCCTCATGTCTTTCATGTGATGTGTTTTTACCTTTCTTTGTTTGAAGTTTCATCTGTGAAAATGAGGCTATCCCTATGCCTTCACACTGGGAGAATGTAAATACTGAGGAGCCATATCAGGTAAGAGTTGGTATGCATGTTGGTCAAAAACATGTGATAATGAAGTAATGCACTGAACTGAAATCGTACTAACCTCTTTTTTTCCAGCTTATTCCATTGCAAAAGAAAACAAATGAATATAATGAAGTTTCTAGTCTCTTTGGAAAAACAATGGATAGTCACCGAATTAAAAGAATTAAGAGAATACAAAATCTAGACTTGTGGGAGTTTTTTTGCAGGTGAGATTATTTCTAAAACAAACAGTCTTAGGATTGTTAACAGAGAAAATCGTGAAGGCATGCAGCAGAAATATGTTTAATTGCTTTTATTATTGATGAAAATGTGTTACTTTTTTATCTTTTAAATTTTTTTTTTTAATCTGTATTCAAAATTCTGTTGACAAAACTCTGTAGCTTGTACAGGTGCAGAAGTGTAATACTTATAGAAATGCATTAGAACTTGGCAGTGCTAGGTTAATGGTTGGACTTCATGATCTTAAAGGTCTCCTCCAACCTAAACAATTCTATGATTCTATTTGCAAATTTATTTGGTTATATTTACTCGTTTAAGTATTAAGGCTTATTTGCTTAGCCTTGTCTTTCAACATCTACCTTCCTATAAATAAGTTTCTGTAAAGGTGTATTTATACCATCTTAATACCAATTTTAATTTTTGAGAGTAGGAATAGCAAGCAGACTTGAAAGCAAGTGTCCTTTGATTCTCCAGTGTAGATGGCAGAGGCAGGGGAAGACCTTTTATGCTTAGTTTAGGAACTAAAAAATGATGTCATTTGGAGAGTGTATTAGTTTTCCTGACTGGTCAGTGAGTAGAATTCATGGCTTAAGAACTCTGAATCTATGGATGCTGTGCTAGAATATTCTCATCGTATGAAACTGAGAGTGGGAATTAGAATTTCATATGTTAGGAGTATTACAGTATCTCCATATAACTAACTACAAACTAAGGTATTTTTAAGTACCTGTATGGTATAAAAGTATATGGAGAAAAGTTGTTTCAGTTCTAAAAATTTTTTCCTGTATCAAAAAAACCTACAAGTAACATTGAAAATTGCTAGAATAAGTGTGCAACTGAGGCTTAGCTGCTTTTCTGCTGTGGGTAAAATATAACCTTGGAGTAGATGAGCTTAGGCACATGGATGAAGAAATTACTGTCTTGGTAGTATATTACAAAGAAGTAGGTATTCCAGTATTTCAAATTCACTTAAAGTTCTTTTGGTGTCCTGTGTGGGAAAGTGAAGGTAACAGAAGATGAACCTTAGTCTAGCATATTTTGGTTTGCGCATCTCAGTTGGAGTTGCAGAGGAGCACAGGAAGTAGAAAGCAGTGTTTGGTCAGTGAGATTGCTGACCGTCTTTAGAAACAGCCTGTGTGCTTGCATGTGTACAAAGAGCCTGTCTCTGCGTGTTTAGTTTTGCTTTAGGTTTCTCCATTATTGAATGAACTGGCTGTATGGGAGCCTTCTGAGTGGTGGATCAGCTTAATTTTGTTTTACTGGATTAGCTTGTCACTGCTGGTGGAAAGTGCTAAAACAATGTTTTTTGGAATGGACTCCTCAATTTTTGTTCCAAATCAACAAAAAGTCCTGCTGTGGCATTTCTGCATTCTGCAGAACCACCTTCCCAGTGTGCTCAGTGTATTCCACTACTTATGAGGAACAATTGCTACTTAAACTTTTGTGGTTTTGGGAAAGTGTTTTGTTTCATGACTGAATTTGAGCATTGCTTGAATGGTTATTTGCATCATTGTAGTGGTCAAAACACATTTGCCTGTCATAATTTTCCCCCTATTAATGACTATTTTAAGTTGGTTTTATGAAATCAGCTGGTCAGAGATAGTGAAGGACTGTTACAGAACATTTCTGGACAATTGATTATTCATCTTTTCTATAAATCTGTTCTGTTGCCCTATTTCAAGAGAAGTTACTCTAGGTTACCTTTATACATTGTCAGAGATCAGCAGCCACCAATAGAGGGGTGCTGATAGAAAAATTTCAAGTGCTCAGCATTACTAGCCTGTAGCTCAGAGGTGTTACCTTACCCAGGTAGTTTACTCAAGATGCAGGAAACCTTGACTCCTGGGTTTTGTTGAATTGCTAATGGAGTGGAACTTGAGGGTCTGGAACCTCGCTGCCTCTGACACAAAATGTCACAAATGAGGTTATTAGTGAAACCTCCCGGATGCCCTTGCGATTCTACTGACATGCTGGTTCGGGAAGCAGTTGTAGGGGGAAAAAAAGACATACAGAAAGAAATTTAAGTTGCCAAGTGTTGTTGTTTAACCCCAGCCAGTAACTAAGTACCATGCAGCTGCTCACTCTCTCCCCTCAGCCCCAGTGGGATGGGGAGAAGAATTGGAAAAAAGTAAAACCCATGGGCTGAGATAAGAATAGTTTAATAATTGAAATAAAGTAAAATATAATACTAATAATAATAATTTTAATGAAAAGGGAAATAACAAAAAGAGAAAGAGGAATAAAACTCAAGGAAAAAAAATACAAGCGATGCACAGTACAAGTGCTCACCACCTACTGACCAATGCCCAGCCAGTGTCTGAGCAGTGATTCCCCCTCCCCATCAACTCCCCCCAGTTTATATACTGAGCATGAGGTCATATGATATGGAATATCCTTTTGGCCACTTTGGGTCAGCTGTCCTGGCTGTGTCCCCTCCCAACTTCATGTGCCCCTCCAGCCCTCTTGCTGGCAGGGCACGAGAAGCTGAAAAGTCCTTGACTTAGTATAAACACTATAAACACACTGATGTTTTCAGTTGTTGCTATCAACATTGGTCTCATACTAAATGCGAAACACAGCACTGCCCCAGCTACTAGGAAGAAAATTAACTCTATCCCAGCCGAAACCAGGACACCATCCACCCCTTATTCTATACCATTTACATCATGCCCAGATCCCACACCTTCCAATACACCATCACCTTCCTATCTTCCTATCTTTTGATATATACACACAGATACCATTCCCTTAGTCTGTGGGCCATCCCTATGAAATGTCTGTTGAGTTCATTTAGTCCTTGGCTTTGGGCTCCATCTGTCATAACAGTCTTTCAGGGCAGATGCATGGTATTGGGTTGTTGCAGGCTGAAGCCAGTTCTGATTCCAACGTGGAGAAGGAAAATAAAAAAAAAGCTGAACAATAAACCAGAATAAACCTATCTTTCAAGCTAAGTACTGCAAGATTTTAACTTCTGTGAAATGTACTTATTTATAAATAATGCACACTTGCAATGTAATGGCATTAATATGATAAAGAATCTTTGCTGCCTGTCTCTTTCCCTGGGACCTGGTTGATAGGACTTCCTCGGACTGCATCTAAACTGTAGACCCTCAGAATGCTTCCCCAGTTCAAGTGTGTGCTCCAGTTCTAAGCAGGTTGCTTAATTTGATAAACCTAAGTACTTAGCACAGTGCCACGTGCACTGTGGCTTTTATAGGAAGAAAATTCAGGTACACGGATAAGAACAAAGCTATGATGCACTCCGACTTGCTTTTGTCTGGATAGCAAGGGATCGTAACTGTGAGCTCAGCGATTTAGACACAGCTTCAGAGTCAACTTCTGCATGGATCTTAGGAAAACTCAGCTGACAGAAAGTCACTTAAAAAAGATTGATGGAAAATATATCTGTGCTTTAATTGAAGGTGTGCTATGTCCTTCTGCCCATGAGACTGTAATATAGATTCACCTGTAGTATAAGGTTTTTTTCCAAAACTCTAGACCAATGTACGAGTTAACTCTTTTAGAAAGTATGTGAACCATAAATTCAGAAAAACATTACGAAACTATCATGTTGAAGTAATTTTACCTAAAAAATCAGGTGATTTTATTTTTAGTATTTTTGCTGGTTTACCTGGGCAGTTATACTTTACAATCCACTATGTTATCCCTCCCACCATGCTATTTAAGTAGGTGGAGGAAACAAAATGGGAGGAAAAATGCCTTTCTTTTAAAAATGTATCTGCAGAAGATTACCACACTGAAACTATTGCCAAATGAACAATGTTGATAAAATTGGTATAAAAGAGCTTTTTTCCTAATCTTTGATTGCTTCAGAAAATAGTCCACAGCATCTAGAACTGCGTGATTTCTGAACACCTACCTTAAGAATTCTGATCTGTTTAAAAACTAGAATCATGTAGACAGTTGCGAAAGTGGAATGTGTGGTTTTAGGTCTCCCCCCTCTACAGCATTTTCAGAGTAGTAACGTAATTTGATCCTACAGATGTTTGTAACGTTGTATTGTGTGTTCTTTGTAGGAAGAAAGCTCAACTAAAGAAGAAAAGAGGTGTCCCAACTATTAATGAGCAGATGTTATTTCATGGCACCAGTAATGAATTTGTAGAAGCAATATGTATTCATAACTTTGACTGGAGAATAAATGGGATGCATGCTGCTGTATATGGAAAAGGTAAGTATTTTTGTCACATACAACAGCTTGGTAATTTTAACAGTTCAACATTGTTAAGTGTTCCCTGTGGTATGTTCTTTGTGATGTACTCCCTGTGTTTATCCCAGGGCTGTTTACTATAGCTCTGCTTTTACATCAAGTGTAATTAAGAAAATTAAGATGCAGTAAGGAATTTAAATTGCCACAACTGGCTGGAAGGATCAGGGAGCATGGGGAAGGGATGCCCAACAAAGCAGTGTTGATCACAAGACAATCTCCCTACTAAAACATTCCCACTAAAAATATTTGGTCATGTTGCTATAATCTAACAATTTAGGAAAGAAAAATTGAATTGCTAATGAACATAAAGGAACAGACATCTTTCATCATCCTGATACCTATATCCATGCTCTAGTAGTTAAACTGTCACAATAAGAATGTCATCAGACTTTTTTTTTTTATTTGAAAGGGACCTATTTCGCAAGAGATGCATCATATTCCAGTCGCTTCTGCAAAGAGGACATGAAGCATGGAGATACGTTTCAAATTCACGGTGTGAATCTGCAGCCTCATCTGCATAGACCAGATAAAGTCATGTTTCTTGCTCGTGTATTAACTGGTGACTATATCAATGGTGATTCAAAATACATGAGGCCTCCTTCAAAAGACGGAAGTTTTGTGAACTTGTATGACAGCTGTGTGGATAATACCTGGAATCCAAAGATCTTTGTTATCTTTGATGCCAACCAAATCTACCCAGAGTACTTAATAGAATTTTGTTAAGCTCAAAAGGAGCTGAACTGAATATTGTTTGTGTCTTTTTTGATACTTTCGTTCCTTTTGTAAGGATAAGAGTATAAAAACATGAAATGTGAAAGGAGAGAGGTGAAAGAAAAGCTAGCATATGATCATGGAGGAATGAAGCTATTAAACATTCAAGGGAGGTTGTCGGACTGTTTCTAAAAATCTGTAAACTTTACTAATGCATTTTTCAAATGTAGCAACTATTACAAATTTGAAATTGCTTAGTGAGCCTTAAATACACTGGGCATTGGTAAATTTTCAAAGGCAAGGTTTATGTTCTGATATTATTTTTTTTAATATATTACAAGTATTTATTCATGTGGTAGAAATTTGCCTGTAATATAATATGCCTATGATGACACTAATCTTTTATAAAGATTGTCTGTAGAACATAAAAATAACAAAAACAACAACAAAACCCCAGGGGACTTGGCTACATATGTGTGAATGTCTGTGTTCTGTAGTACACTGCTTTGTTTGGAGGCCTAATTTTTTTTTTTTTTATGGTAGGTTTAGAATGCAGACTATCTGGAGAAAACTGATGAAGGAGCTATAAAGTTCACCGAAGCTGTTATGTTTAACTTTAGGTACATTTTACTGTAAGCTTCAATTACATACTTGCAAGATTACAAAATCCTGGCACTAGGACTTGAACTTTGGATTTGATGGAAATGATGCCCATAAGCTCTTGTGGTTGTCAGCTGTTTGGTGTGTAACTGCTGAGCTCAGTGCTGGGGCATCAGTAGTGCCATACACCTTCCGGAGTTCTTGTTCTGTAGGATTTTTGCCCACTTGTTATAGTATGCATGTGCATGCACTTGGATTCATGCAGCTGTGCTGCTGTGATTCTTGCCTGGTCAGGGTTTAAGAAGCACTCGGTGCTCATGTACTTGCTGTTGCTGAGGACAATGTTTAGACTAATTTTACTGGAAATAATTCAGTTAAACTGACAGTGCAAACTTCAAAAGATGCCATCCTTTAATTTTTAAACACTTTAATAGAAAGCTTTCAGTAACACTTGTGTAGATCAGATTTTCATAACTGGTATGGTTGTAAAGTTAAAGAGTATTTTTCACATGTAGAAAGAGCAAAAGAAACAATAATTGGGAAAAAAACTTGAGTACCTAAATACATGAAGAGCCTGAAGAAGGGGCTGTTACAGTGAAATACACTGAAATGTTAAGTAATTCCCTAAGAAATTGTGTCCCTAGTATTTTTTCTTTGTTAAAGGACCTAAGGAGCACTAAGGGATAAGGTCTAAGTGGAAGCCTTTCCAAGCTGCTTCTTTGGCTATGACCAGTAACAAATCCCTATAGAAACAGTATATAACTATGGCGGATAGAGAATGATCTGCATTGGTCTGGCCTGGAATCGTTAGTGGGCTTTTTGGATCAAAGGCTATGTTTAAAATCTATTGTTTTTAAAAGGCACAGCAGCTGGCATGATCACGTCCACTCAAAATCATATTAAACCTATGGAACTGGAAGCAGAATGTGACTGCATATCTGGCATCATAACTGAGGATGCAAACATCTCCTCCTTAGTGCTGTTCTCTTTGCCTGTCAGTGGATCTTGCGCAAGTTGGGTGTCTGTATTTGTAATTTCATGGCAGGTTTTCCTTTTGCTTCTGTTCCTAAACTACTTAGGGCTAAGGTGCATTTCCCTCTATTTTAATGCAGCAGGAAGTATGTTCTTTGATCCCAGTTGGGAACTGTAGGTTCCACTGTTGTAGGCATAATTTGTGTTTGATTCACTACTGTGGTAGCAGTGCAAAAGGCACATTGTTCCCCACATTGTATAAAATATTAATAGCAAATCATGCAGGGAATTTGTGTATTACTGGCTCCTTTTTATTCCTATACAGTATTCTACAGAACATACATTTTATGAAACTAACAAATATATGTGCTGTTGTTGCTTTGATCTGGTCTTTTATACCTTTTGAGGTCTGAACTGACCTTTTTAGTTAAGAAAACTTAAGTTCCTTTTATTAGTGTCTCATGGACACAAAATACCATAATCTGTAGTGATATTATTGACTTTTCCAACTGTTTATGTGGTAGTATCCTGTTTATTACTTATCTCACTTAAATTGAATGGTACAATCTTAATCTTGCCAAATCACTGCACAACTGTAGTTTCAGCTCTTCTTTTAATGTACTGTTCTGCTTTCTGGTGTCCATTTTTGTGCTGATGAATCTTGATACTGAAGGTTACCTGTGAAGTAGCCACCCTTTTGCTGGCAAGGGGAGAGTATTATTGCAAGCAAAGTCCAGAACTCTACAAGTAGCCAATACAAGAAATAGTTGGACTTAATGAAAGGAATAGTGAGAGAGGAAGGGAGGAAAATAATTTCCAGATAATAACAGAGAGTTAAAGAAATTAAAAGGGATTTGGGCTGATTCTGGAGAAGGGAACCTGCTCTTTTCTGTTACTATTTCATGTAGCAAAACTTTATGCTCTTTTTCCACCTGTGCAAGGGAGCATGTCATTCTTCTACGTGTCTTGACTTGGGGTAAAGCTTTCTTACTAAATTATTCTTGTGGGAGAATGTTTTCGCATGGGCACAACACTTCAGTATGAGCTGATCCTGTTTCTGTATCATACTGGCCTCCTGTGCCAGCTTTGCTTTTGGAATGGGTGCGTACTCAATTATTGCTGAACAGATCTCATTTCATCCAAAGCAGTTTGGGAGAGCATCTGTCTTCATTCCAGTTCATTTACAGGCGCAGTTTCTACAAACTTCTGTTTTTTAAGTTAAAATCTGCAGAAACAAAAGGATACAGCTTTGTTTTTAATAGATGTCCCAGTACTCTCACATCCAAGCTAGATGTGAGATACATAATGTACCAGCTGGAGTTAGTGACTTAAATTCCAGGAATACATTGGGTGCCAGTTCAGCTGGTGGTTTGAGGACAACTCTCATCCTTTTTAAACATCTGTCAGCACACAAATCATAGCAGGAAAGCTAGAGTGAGTTTGTGCAATCTACATAGGTGGAGATTACGTTCAGGAAGAAGATTCATCAGTAATTGGTGTGTTTCTCAGTGGACTATACAGACTGTACATCTGATGACTGCATGTCAGTCTTAAAATTCCTTCATGTCCATCAGTGTTGTAACTATGACTATTATTAGGCACTGTCCAAAAGAGCAGGCTCCCATAACAACATAGGTCTGCTCCAGTATAGCCATCTACTCTTCAGAAGTCACCAAAAAATTGTGGGGACTGACAGAATAATTTGTGTTTGTTTCTGCCATGTTTCTCTTGCTTTTCCTCACTGACTCAACCCTGCAGTTAGTGAGGGAGTTTAGCGGCATAATCTCTGAGCAGCAAAAATAAGAATTGTTTTGGTTTTGTTTAACAGAGACAAAATCCTCTCACATTGCTGATGAATTCAATGATTTGATTTCTGTCATTTGCAGAGTAGAACAGTCTCTGTCAGCAAGCCACACTTGAGGTCAAATTTATTTTGAAAAACACCCATAAATTGTATAGCAAATGGACTGGGGGACCCTGGCCCAGGCCCTAGGCCCCTCGAGACACGGGCTAGTCCAGCTTAGAGTTTGCTGGTGAATGCGCACGTGCAGCTCAGGCACACCAGAGCTGGGGAAGGTGCAAATTGCCCCTGCAGCCGGCACCAGGCCATGGGCGGTGACCCAGGGTCCCGCTCCAGTGGTGCTGAGCTCTGTGCCCACCTGGTTCACGCTGCCCCCCTGACAGCTGGTTTTGGGAACAGACACTGTTCCTGCCCCAGTGGCTGCGGGTTCGAGACCCCCGCTGGCTCCAGTAACT
>JAVJGI010000060.1:8027459-8038633 GCA_035590275.1 Ibycter americanus | reverse complement strand
CTTTTCCTGTCCCTGTTGCATTGGAAAGGGTCCTTGACCAGACACCCTTAAAGGAGTGACACTCTCATCCCACATATCCTTGTAGATAATTGTGCCACATACTATGTCCTGTAGTTCTGGTCCCACATTGGTCCTAATTTGGGTCTTTAGTTGGAGAGGTCACATTTCATTCCTGTGGGAACGAATGCAGAGTAGGATTGTTTGCACCGAGTTTTCATCCTGATGCCTGGGCAGACAAGAGACACCCAAGGTGAACACAAAGACTGGAAGCTTGCAAGTTCTTTCAAGTGGATCTTTTAATTTTAAAGGGCCCATCTGAACGTACAGAAGTAGCAGAGTATTTGGTGTATAATGGAATAAGCAAGAAAAAAATTGCACTGTAATGACGAGAGGGTGTACAGTATGGGAAAAGGATAAAGAAAATAAGCTCTGCCCATTCAGACATGAATGAGTTCCATGGAATACCATAAAATGAGTCTCTCTTCCTTGTGTGCTTTGAGCTGTTACAAGTTTGATACTGCTGTCATGTTAAGCATGGCAAACCAGCTGGTCCTGGCTGTTTGCATACTTATTTGGAGACATTTAAAGATTAATTGACAGCTGCTACTTTTAAAGTTTTTTGCAAAAGAGATTGTGACCCCACTGCTAGAAACAACAGTTTCAAGCTATGCTTTTCTCAGCTATTTTCTTTGTTAGCTAGAAATGTCATTAATTTCTGTACTTACATTTTGCCTTCCTGTTGCCTTAGAATGTCTTTGAGGGTGTTTTTGTTTCAGTATTTTCTGGTTTAGAAAAATGTATTTTGCAATTAGCGAGGGCTGAAAGAATAAGAGGAAAGGATAAATGTATCAGCATTTGGGGAAGCTGCTTGGCTCGTGTGCTGAGTAGTGTGCCTATCAGGAAGGCAGATAGTGGAAATGATATTATGTTTCCTATCTAAAACCAAGGACAGAGCGATTTCCTTTTTCAGCTTGCTAGCCAATAAATGCCAAATTTTACTGAAAGGAAATGAAATCATATTGACACCAAAAGGAACACCCCTACGTGTTTCTTCTCTTCACTCAGCATCTCCGCTGATATGGTTTTCTTCCCTTTGACTAATAAGGCAAAGTAGTATGTAAACCATTAACAGGTGATGAGTATCTGACTTGTGTCCTGGTTTCGTGAGCAACATAAGGCAACATAAGGCATTAGCCTGCTCACCTCCCTCTTTCTGTTCCCATACTCTTGCTTGCATTCATGGTGTCATAAAGCAAACCAGACAAAAGATCTGGATCTTTGTTAAAAACTAATTTGGAGTGTGAAAGATGGTTCAGCTCAGTTACAGTGCCATTCAGTTTTCTTTTCTGCTCTGTAACATTACTGCATAAATAATATACAGCTCCAGTATAGCTATCTACTGTTGACAAGACACAAAGGAAAATGGGAGAAAAATGTCAGGAAAAAATGTAACAGGAATGACAGACCTGTGTCTTTGGAAGTAGCTCAAATTTACGGTGCGTTGTGTATGAAACATCAGCTGTAATGAAAATCTGCCACCTCCAACTTTGTCAGAAGGCCATCAGGCTAAAGTAGGCAGAAGGGACTTGAAGGGCAGCAGCTGTACTCATCTGTGAGCCCATGACTACTCTTGCAGTCACAGCAGAGTTTTTTAACTTAAAGGAGTCCTTAAGAGAAGGATCACCTGACTGCCTAAAACACACACAGAGAAAGATCCCATTAGCTGCAATAGCCTTGTATAGGGCTTAAAGCATAGGAATTGGAGCAGCAGTTATACAATGTGCTGGTCCTTCAACCTACTTATTCACCTTCTTATTCACCTTTCTATGACTCAATTCCCATTTCATTTCTGTTCTTCTTTTATGTTTACAACACATACGGAGTGCAGCTTGCAGATGAGCTTGACTAGCACCCCAGATGCCCTTTGTAATACACTAAGGCAGTTTATTGTAGTAAGTGATGTGTTCAGGTTACAGAACTGGTGGTGACCAAGTAGCTAGTACATGTAATGTTTGTTTTCCGGTCAATATTTACCTTTGAGCCAGTGAAGGTTGTCCATGAAAGTGATCACAACTGAGAACAGTTGGTGCAAATTAGGCTTTCAAAGGGTGGTTGGATATTGGATTCACTGTGTTATTATCTATGTATTAACCGGGGGGGGTACTTTTTAAATACCTTTTGCTGTAAAAGGGCTGACTGACACAAATATTTTCATCATAGGTTTTGTGTTAACACAACTGTTGAGAATACTGTATCCCTGACAAAGCACTCTCAATGAATTACTGGATGTATATGAGAGTGACTTAAATAGCAGCTCCAGATTGATATTTTTTTTGACGTTGTTGATTTTTTTGTTGTTGTTGTATAAGAAATATGACCCAAAGCAATGGGATAAGACAAGGACAAGAGATGGAAAACGTGGGAAAAAAGACAAATGGGAGAAAAATGGCTACATAAGTGTAATAGTTCATGTGTGTGCATGTATACTGAGGCTGGGGAGTATACGCAAGAAGGGGAGAGAACATAAAAATATTACTGCTTTAGATCTGTCCTTTAAAATTTTTAAACTCAATTTTCATGCTGATGATCGTCCTGAATGTTCAGCAATCTTATGTATTCCTGGTGGGACACAGTATTGGATGGAGAGTCAGGGGACCGCTAGTCAAATTTTCATCTCTTTTGGCACTTTGTGATAAGGGCTGACTTACAGAAGTCGTACATACATGGTACAGAACTGATGATGAGAGACTGCAGCACCTCTTCTAAGCACTGTTGTAAGGAGCATGGGGACAGCAAAGTATTGCTGTCTGCTGTAAGCGTAACTGGCTTCTTGTGGGGCCAACGTGCTTCCTGAAATATCCCCACACCAGGGACATTGCATACATCTCGTCTTTGCATCTCTTCCATGGCAAGTGTGTGATATCAATTTGACTGTACTTAACTGATCACTCTGTTGTGACAAAAGGAGCAAAAATGTTCTGGTTTATGTTAATGAATCAGTGGAAACTGTTATTGCTCTAAATCTTTCTGCTCTATGAAGCAATTGATTTCTGGACAGGAACTGTCTTCTGTTGTATGCATACACTAGTTATTACAATAGATCTTAATTTTTCCTGCTATGGTGGTAAGTATGATGGATTTTCAATTTCACAATATGAACTTTTTCTAAAACACAGGTTTCTATCAAGCATGCTGATAAAGGTGGTGAGTTTCTAAAAGTTTTCCTTTGATGCACAAAATCCTTCACTACACCAGTATTCAGCATGCTGTTTATGAGAATTGCATTAGGGAGGACAATATAGTTCTCTTTATAATGACTATTTATTTGAACTGAAAAGCTGTGAGTGGAAGAAATGTGACTAACAGAGCTTTTAGCTATTGGTGCACTTCAGCTGTTTCTGGGATGGAATTTATGTAATGCTTCATCGCAGATTGCCAGGTTGTGGACAGAAATACATGGTTTGATCCCTCAGCATAACTGTGGGGGGAACTGGTAAGTTCGTATATAATTAATTATGGATTTGATCAGGGGCACCTTTCCCTTAGGAGAGTAGATCAAGATTTTTAATGGCAGTATGTTTTAAGACTAGCTTATGGTTCAGCAAACTGTGGAGTACTGAATAAGATTAGAACTGTATCATGGCACAGGCTGAGAGAGGAGAAGTCCATCTACTGTACAGCTGGCTCCATATCCTCACAGTGAAACTTTCCAAAATGGTGGGGATTTTTTAAAAATAAAAATCAAATGCTAATACTTTTCAGTTTGAGAAATACGAAGAGCGTGGCTGTAAAATGTGATAGGAAAAAGGAGTCAACATAATGAACTGATTTGAATGTTCCCCTGGGAACGTTGTGTGTTCTAAGATTTCAGAAATGGGTTTGCTTACCCCTGAGGGAAAGGGACTGGAAGAGCATGATAGACATGAGCATTCACAAAGACTACTCTTAGTATTAAGGGGGAAGAAATAGGTCACTATAGATTAAGTAGCTAATTTGGTTTCCTTTAAAACCACAAGAGGTAGAAAGTGCTGAGCTCCGATCGGCAAGAATGGATATTGTCTTCTGAGGGACAGGGCAAATAAGCAATGCAGATCTTAAGTCTTCTTGCTTTGTAAACTCTTGATTTTCACAAATACACCTGTTAATTCATGCTTTATTACTGTGAGCTGATGTTGCCTTACTGGGAAAAGTGCCAGTTTATGCAACAGCTCTAATTAATCATGTGCAATGCTGAGCTACCCATGGTTTAAGTAAAACATTTCTAATGCAGGTTGTACAGGAGGAGATACTTTTCTCGTTAGGTTTTCTTGTTTGTTTGTTTATTATATATTATGCCCCAGAACGGTCCATCCCAGCATCTAGAAAGTCAAGCAAAAGTGGCAAGATGCCCGCGTGGATGAACAAGGAGCTCCTGACTGAACTCAGACATCAAAAGGAAGTACACAAGAGGTGGCACCGTGGAGAGGTGACCTGGGAGGAATACAGCAATGCTGGCTTGAGTGTGCACCATAGCATTAGGAAAGCCAAAACTAACTGGGAGTTGAATGTGGTGAGGGATTTCAAGGTCAACAAAAAGAACTTCTAGAGGTATATCAGTAACAAAACAAAACAACAAAAAAACCCCCCAAAACAATTAGGGACATGATGGGCCTGTTGCTTAATGGGACAGGGGACCTGCTGACAAAGAACAGGGAAAAGGCTGAGATGCTCAATGCCTGCAATGGAAGGATCTGCCATCAGGAGCCCCAGGGCCCAGAGACAAGTGGTAAAATCTGGCACAGTGAAGACTTTCCCTCAGTAGAGTCAGATCAGGTGGCTGGTGTAGGGTCCCGTGGCTGGGGTGCCGTGATGGACAGTTATCGGCCGTGCAGGAGGGACAGGCAGGGCAGGCAAAACAGGGGAGTGGTGCTGTACGTAAGGGAGGGGTTGGACTGTATGGTGCTTACAGTTGGCAGTGACACGGTTGAGAGCGTCCAGGTAAGGATGAAGAGGAAAGCGAGTAAAGCAGATGTTGTTGTGTGAGTCTACTATCGACCATCCCGCCAGGAAGATGACACCGATGAATTCTTCTACAAGGAATTAAGGGATATCTCTAGATACACCACCCTTGTCCTTACGGGCGATTTTAGCTTCCCAGGAGTCAACTGGGAATATCACACAGAGGACACAAACAGGTCCAGGAAACTGCTGAAGCACGTTGAAGATGACTTCTTGGTGCAGGTACTAAGGGTGCAGACTAGGATAGGTGACCTCCTAGCTTTCTTATTTGTAAACAGAGAGTTTGTCTCATGGGTGAAGTGGTGATTGGTGGCTGTCTTGGTCACAGTGACCATGAAGTAGTTGAATTTCAAATAGTTGCTGATAGGAGAAAAACTGCCAGCAAGACTTTGGCCCTGGATATGGGGAGACTGGACTTCAGGCTGCTGAAGGAGCCAGTCAGTAAGGTTCCCTGGGAATCTTCTTTTGAAGGTATTGGGGTCCATGAATGCTGGTCACTTTTTAAGAGCCATCTCTTAAGAGTGCAGGACCAGGCAATTCGAAAGTGTGGGCAGTCAAGCAAGTGGGGCAGAACTGTTACACCAGGCTGGTGACCAGTCACCAGTGGGGATCTCCAGGGCTCAGTTTTCAGGCCAGTGCTCTTTAATATTTTTATGAACGATCTGGATGCAGGAATTGAATGTACATTAAGCAAGTTTGCCAACGATACTAAACCAGGAGGAGCTGTGAACTTCCTTGAGGCAAGAGAGGCCTTACAGAGAGATCTGGATAGACTGGAGAGCTGGGTAGTCACCAGCTGCATGATATTTAACAAGAGCGAGTGCCAGATTCTTCACATACAAACTAGGGGATGAGAGGTTGGAAAGCAGCCTCGTGGAAAGAAATCTGGGGGGTTGGGCTGGTGGCAAGTTGAATATGAGCCAACAGTGTGCCCTGACAGCCAAAAGGGCCAACCGTGTCCTGGGGTGTGTCAAGCACAGCACAGCCAGCCAGTCGAGGGAGGTGACTGTCCCACTCTGCACTGCACTGGTGCAGCCCCACCTGGAGCGCTGTGTGCAGATTTGGGTGCCTCAGTACCAGAAGGACATCATACTGTCAGAGTGTGGCCAGAGGAGGGTGACCAAGGCAGTGAAAAGCCGTGAGGGCAAGAGTTACAAGGAGTGGCTGAGGTCACTTGTTTTCTTCAGCTTGGAGAAGAGAAGGCTGAGAGATGCCCTCATCACAGTCTGCAGCTTCCTCAAGGCAGGCAGCGGAGAAGGGGATGCTGATCTCCTTTCTGTGGTGACCAGCCACAGGACACGAGGAAATGGCGTGAAGCTGCATCAGGGGAAGTTGAGCTTGGACGTTAGGAAAAGGTTCCTCACTGAGAGGGTGGTCAGTCACTGGAACAGGCTCCCCAGGGAAGCAGTCATGGCACCAAGCCTGTCAGAGTTCAAGGAGCGTCTGGATGATACTCTTGGTCATATGGTTTAGTTTTACATGGTCCTGTGAGAAGCAGGGAGTGGGATTTGATGATCCTTATGGGTCCCTTCCAACTTGAGATATTATTCTATGATTCTAAGTCTGTGGAACCTGATGGGATGCATCCCTGAGAAGTGAGGGAGCTGGTCAGTGTCATTGCAAGGGGACTCGCAATCAGTAGTGTGTTTGGCAGGTTTGAGGAAGGTGATCCTTCCCCTCTACTTGGACCACATGTGGAGTGTTGTGTGTAGTTCTGGGTTTCCCAGTATGAGGTGTGGACATATTGGAGCAAATCCAGCAAAGGACCACTAAAATGATTAAGGGATTGAAACACCTGGGAGAGAGACTGAGAGAGCTGGAACTGTTTAGCCACAAGAAGAAAAGGCTTGAGGGGTAATTTTATCAATGTGTATAAATACTTGGTAGGGAGGAATAAAGAAGATAAAGCTAGATTCTCCTCAGTACTGCAAAGTGAAAGGACAAGAGGCAATACACACAAATTGAAATACAGGAAATTCCACCGAAACATAAGAAAAACATTTTTTTACTGTGTGCATAGTCAATCACTAGAACAGGTTGCCCAGAGAGGTTGTGGAGCCTCCATCTTTGAAGATTTTCAAACTCCAGTTGGACAAGGCCCTGGGCAACCTGCTGTAAGCAAGGGGTTGGAACAATGACAGCCAGATTAATTCCATTATTAGAGCTTGATTTTTAAAAAAGTCTTACATATTGTTTTGCAGTGTAGCAGGATCAAATTTATACTGCTGCAGGTGACATGAGCGTGAAGTCAAACATGTATTTCCTTTACTCTGTGAGTGAGAGGACTCTAGAGCAGGTCAGGCTGGAAGACCTCCAGTTTCCAAGTTGTCAGTTAACACCATTTCCATTTTATAGCCAATCTGTAAATTTCTTGCACTATGTTTATGACTCCAGTTTCTGTAACTTTTTGTCTGATCCCTGAGCATAAAAAAGGAAAACATGATTTTGAATGTTACTATGAAGTTCCCTCAGGGTGATGCAATTTCACGGGCAACTAAAAGCTGCATTAGTGTGGAAAGCCCAAACAGGCCTGTTACTAATAGCCTAAATGTAGAAGAAAATGACCCCTTGCATCCCAACACCATGATGGCTCTCCATACTGAAATAAACACACATCACCATAAATAAACTGTGAAATGCAGCCTGTTTTATTTAAAGGGTTGGGTTCTCATTTTTATATTGGACTTGGCATTTCCTGACTTCAGAGCTGCAAGCTGTCTTCTGCCTACCACCTGTTTCTGTTTGTAGTTCTGGCATTTGTATAACCCAGTGGTAGAGACTGTCATCCAGTTTCTAACTAATTTTATGTTAAACATAGCAGTCTGAAGGATCCTAGCTCTGGGCAATATTTTTTGCACCCTGGTGTTTTTCAGAATCTCTTGGGTTTAGTCCTTGAAGAACATAACATGAGTTCGTACCTAGACTTCAAAAAGGACAATTTTTGACCCATATAAAAGGGTGGAATTCTTTAAAGTACTCCGTTTACCACTGTAAATTAAGCCTGTGCTAAGAAGTAGATTCATGCATCTTTATTCTTGGGCTCTTTTTTTCTCTTTGCAATATAGCGTCGTAGCCTCTGACATCACAGTATATGAGTTTACTGCTTTTCACTCCACTTACTCCAGGATGGAGATACAGAAATGGATTTGATTCTGGCTTTTCATGAAGAACAAACTTGTGGCTGCTAAAACCTGTCAGGGTCTTTGTCTCTGCCATCATCAGCTAGGAAACTGACCGCATATGAAGGCATATAATCAGAAATTGTTGAAAGAAATCACAGCAGTGCAAGTGCAGTTTTGAAAGCATAATTCTATTCTGAAACAGGTTTCTTCAAGGCCTTGGAGGCTGAATTTCCATGGTAGTATATAGGAATCTGATGTTCCAATGCCACCAAATTCTAATGTGATAAATTTACCCTTTAGCTATATGTCAAAGCAGTCCATTCCTTGTGTGGCTCTTTTGGGGTTTGATGATTACAGCGAGTGGTTGATAGTCCTCTGAAAGACACAGGTGGTTGCTCCTTATTCTTGCTACTCCTACAGTCTGTGAATACTTTGATCCAAGTCCAACATGCTTCTCAATTTTGCTAAAAAGAAAAGAAAAAAGGATTAATTTTAAAGCAGAGGACATAGAATGGATAGGTCTTATGGTGCAGTTTCACCCATCAGGTGATACTCACTTAGGCTATTCACTTAGTTACTTGGAAATAACAAATACTCAGTTTCTTCTTTCGGCTAATTTGATTAAATCCAGCAGCTCCGATGACTACTACTCACAAGAAGCAAAAGTGAAGATTTCTTTATTTGTTTGGGACGCCTACACAAGGCAGTTTAATTCAAACTGCAGATTTGACCCTAATTTTCAAACAATACCAGACTAAATCATTAAAATTGTGAACTAGAATAGTTACTAAGCCCTATCTTCTTGTTGACATGTATCTGCATGGGTACTGCAATATAGTAGTGGCAAGTATCTTAAGTCTTGCTTCTTACTCTACCGTTTGTTATTCCTAATGAAGAGCTAGAATTCATAACTTTTTGGTGTAAGAGAGAATGAAAACAGAGAGCAACAGCCCATTTCTAGCTGGCTCTGTAGGGCTCTACTCCAAAGTATTCACAGATATATGTAAAAACAGCATTAGCTGACTAGACAAGACCTAGACAACCCCAGTGACCAGCTCTTATACTATTTCTTAGTAGACCCCCAAACTTTCTTACAGAAACTGGAAAGTCTAAACTGCATCATAGTAAAGGATAAGGAAGAAAATGGAATGATTTGTTGCAACAAGGTGTTTAAGCAGTCCCCAGTTTTAAGATATATTCTCTGGGGCCTTAATACATTAATGTTACCGCTAAGTCTGCAAATGCTACTTCAGTGAGTTTTTTTCCCCATGCATGCGATAAATTCTTTTTGCTGTTCTAGAATGTTCTTCAGTCTTAGCAAATCCTGAATACAGGCTGTTTCTTGGAAATACTTTGATGTTGTTTCTCACCCTGTCTTCCCTGAAATATTTTAGTATGTAATGCTGCTGTAAACCCCTTACAGCAGTTTTTAACACGCTGAGAAATCAACTTTCTATTTGCTGTCTTCAGTTTCTCCACAAGCTTCTGAATGACGTCTAGTACCTCGTGGCTGACAGCGTGCCTTCGTTTCTCTGAAAGAATCTTGTAAGAAACATTGTGCACGTCTTTAAAAGAAACATAATTCCACCTTTTACCCACTATTTTACCAACACAGCAAAAAGTTAAATAGAAAAGTTAGCCCGAATCAAGTCAGCATGTGCAGAGTGAGTATTATCGCTATCCAACATGCTGATGGTTTCATGGTAGCTACCTGTGCGCCTGTTTTAACCCACAGCACGCGTAAGGCAGGTGTGGCGGTGAGCAAGTTACAAATACTTTTTTACTGAGCGTAGATGTGAGCGGTAACTGTCAAGCAGCACTTTAACCTTCCTTTAACGTACACTTTAACGTACTGTAAATCCACACTCAAGCTTGCCTTATGGAAACTCGTACAAGCCTGTAGTCAAAGAATTGTAGTAATTAGGGAAGTAAAATTTCCCTTCGCAGAAGCCGTCCGAGTTAAATGCAGTTATGTAATCGTCAACTCAGCATTTCGTAACGGTTTTAAGCTATTACTTGTAGTGCTTTGTAAGTAGATATATTGGGGCACATGCAAACATTCTGCAAATGACCTGCAGGCCTTCCTCACCTTCCCCTTCATGGCTGCAAGATTTGCTGTCTATCAGCGTTTTGGTCCCACAGCTTACTTTAAAGACACGTGCCCGAAGGGTTCCGGGCTGCGCGGGAGAGACGGGGTGGGAAGGCCAGCGGGAGGGCTGTGACAGGGGTGCCCTGGGTGCTGCTTGTGTACTGCGACAGGGGTGCCCTGGGTGCTGCTGGCGCTGTGACAGGGGTGCCCTGGGTGTGGTGCGCGCTGTGACAGGGGTGCCCTGGGTGCTGCTCATGTGCTGTGACAGGGGTGCCCTGGGTGCTGTGTGCGCTGTGACAGGGGTGCCCTGGGTGCTGCTCATGTGCTGTGACAGGGGTGCCCTGGGTGCGGTGCGCGCTGTGACAGGGGTGCCCTGGGTGCAGCTCGCACCGTGACAGGGGTGCCCTGGGTGCTGCTCATGTTGTGCCAAGGGTGCCCTGGGTGCGTGTGGCCTTGCCCGGGGACAGCCGATGACCCGTGGGCAGCGCGGCTCAGGGCTGCAGAGCAGACCCCTGCGGCTGGTGCCTCAGCAGGGGCGGCTGCCGGGTCAGCCCAGCAAGAGGCAGCCGAAGCCTCCCTCGGGCACCACGCCCCAGGCACCAACGCTCCTGCAGCTGGAAGATCCTGCAGCGATGAGAACCTGCCGAGGCTTCTTCTCTTCCTAGGGGCGCGCTCCGAGAACCTCACCCCAGGCGCACACATTTACCCATTTTTCAAAACGCACTTTGGGCTTGGTGAAATCTCGGAGCCAAAGGCAAGCAAAACCCGTTCCGCCTCCCGCTGGGGTGCCCCGGGGCTCGGGCAGGTCGCGGTCACAAGGCGTGGAAGGTCCCAATTGGTCCGTTTCCATCGACCGCCGCCCTAAAGCTGGGCCGGGGCGGGGGGGGGAGGGGGGCCCCGGCCGGGCTACGGGGCCGCAGCTGCGCGCCCTTACCCTGGCAAGCGGTGGGCGCCGTGCCCTGGCT
>JAVJGI010000060.1:7961485-8026213 GCA_035590275.1 Ibycter americanus | reverse complement strand
GTGCTGCTGCCTGGCCGCGTTGTTGACTGACTGTCTTTGTATTCGCGCTCCTGCTGCAGCTCCCGCTGAGGGTGGCGGGCAGTGTCACGGGGAAGGAGCTTGGCGCCCTGGTTACCTCAGGGGCCGCCCGGCCGGTGGCGCGGTAATGGAGCCGGTGGCGGCCTGCGGGGCGGGAGGGGCCCGCCGGCGGCGGGGTGAGGGCAGCGCTGCTGCTGCGGCTGTAAAAACGAGTTTCTGTGCCCCTGCGACAGTTTGGTGTCAGTCTTACACCGCTTATAGCGCTAGTGCGGTGTCTGATGCGGGTTTCGGTCTTTCTTGATACTGAATGCTTATGATGACTGTAAATTACAGGTATAAAAAGCACCTTAGTGCTGCCAGGATAATGGATTTCTTAATATACGCCAACAGAACAGATTATGACTGCAGGTGATGAAACTTGGGTAGTGTCACAGCTGGGAGAATGGTGAAATCCCTCTGGAACACTTTGACTAATTTAACATACTTTTGTTTCCTTAGTTGCAAGTCTGTAGTTCTTAACTGCAGTTTCCAGGTTATTTTCACTTTTCTTTTTAGATGGTGATTGTGAGTTACTCTGAAGCACTGGTAAAAGGTTAGTGTTTGTCTCTGGGGTGTCCTGAGGACTCAGATATCTGGTCCCCAAATTTATCTTTAAGGACTCCAGTATTGTACAACTCAAAAGGTAACGGTCACACCAAAAAGAGTGAAAACTAAATGTCAATCTTCTCTATAATAAATTCTCATCTTTCTTGACATCAAGAAAAGAAATCAAAAGTCATTGTTTCAAGTACAAAGAGAAGATGTATTTCTGTGAGTGGATTAAGTAGTAAACGAGATTCAGGGCAATAATAGTTTACAGTCTTCTGGTCTGCCAGTTCTTGGAGATTTAAGTTCGCTGCTGCTGAAATGAAGGAGGTATATTTGGTTCTGTGTGAGACATCTTTCCCCCCTTTTCCTTCCATCTTATGATGGACTAAAGAGAATTGTAAAGAAGGTAGCAGAAATTAATGCACCGAACAGCAGTTCTCTGCAAGCCTTTCTTGTGGTTTCTTCAGCCCATAGGATGCATGTGCTGCTACTTAACAGATCTCTCTCTTTTCCTCCTGTTTCTGTTCAATGACAAATGATTACTGCCATGATACTGTGCGTGGGTAAATGGTGGCCATGTGGAGGAGTAAAGAATGTACTAGTATGACCAGATTACCTCTCCATCATTTGCTAATTTGCAGGATAGGTATATATGAATGTACAGCCCTCCATAAAAGAGGGAGTAATACATCTTTAGGGGTTTATTTCTCTTACTAAAAATGCAGATTTAATCTGTTGAAGTTAAACCTGATTTAAAAACATAATTGATTCCACTGTCCATGACTTATCCATGCGGAAGCACTAAGATGCCTGTGTCAAGAAACTGACTGAATCTCAGCTGAAGGCTCTGGAGCTCTCTCCAGACAAAAGTCTGAGTCAGACCTAGACTTCTCAGTGTAAATCTGATTTATTTTTTTTATCCTAAGAGAAAACAAAAATTGGTGATAAACATTTGCCTGGATTTTTAGACTCCAGTGCCCTTTTCTGGGGTAGTTCTCCCCCGCATTTGGTAAGTTGAATCACCCCAGGGTCAGATAAGCAAGCTATAGGATAGCAAGCCTTGTCCAGTCTACCTCACTAGTTACTGTCAGATTTATTCTATATCATGTCTCGGGCTAATTTGACTTCCTTCTCATGTTTTTCTGCTGTGTCTCTGTATCTTGCATTTGTTCTGTTGTATCTGAGCAAGGGGTAGTCTGGGACACCTTATTTTTGCCAGACAGAAATGATGAAATAGCCATACCCGTTGCACAGGGGCAAGTCACCACATTGCTGAGCTGTGGTGAAGATATGTGCCCCTTTGAAGAGCCTGTGGCCCCCAGAGAGCCACACCAGAAGATATTCTTCATCTCTGCAGTATCATGCAGTAGCCCTTTTTTCCTCACATGACTCACCTTATCCCTTAGTTTCACAGAGGGGGTGTCAAGAAAGGTGAAGGGTCTTTCTAGGTAACTTCCCTTCATCAGAGATCAGCGTAAATGGAGGTAGTGGTCCTGTACAGTTGGAAGAATAACTTTTTGATTAGGTGACTCACAGGGAATGTGGAAGTCGTATTTCCACTTGAAAGCAGCAGTGAATTAAAATCCAGTTGTTTGTGTTGCTGGAGTTTTTTGTAGAACTGAACAGGATGAGGTACACCAAGCCTACTAATCAAATATAGGTAAGTGGATTTGTTTATATGTGCTTCCCAGACCTTGGAGGTGGGCCATGCAGAAGAGGTAGCCTGAAGGTTATCTTGTACTGTATATAGAAAAATAAGGCACTTCTTTATCATATTTTACCATTACTTCTTGCAATGGAAAAAGTGGACTAGAAAACTAAGTACTCCTGTACCTCACTCACATGGTCTTGTCCCATACAGACTCTCACTGGCTTAGGTGAAGGTGGTTTCCAAGAGCAAATTTATAGTTTTAGAAATTCTGAAAACTTTGGAAACAAGAATTGTTGCAAACCCAACTCCAAACCAACTGCCAAATAACTAAGGAGATTCTTGGAGCATGCCTCTTGGGTCTTCTAGTGCAATCTGCATTAGCTTGGGTCCACTAAGGTCAGTAGCAGAGTAGATTGAAAGTTTCCACTAAGATTTTTTCCATTAAAAATGAATTTTTATTTGAAGAGAATATTTCATTTGCATCTCAAAATTCTTTAATGTAGGTTAAAGATGTAACATTCCTTGACAAACTAGAGAGTATACTTCAGATTTCAAGCCAATTTTTTGTTGGTTTTCAGGGAGATAAAAGGTTTTGATATTTTTTTCCCTGAAGTTACATTTTTAGCAAGGACTTTTGGAGGAGGCAGAATATTTCAAGGTTGGTTTGTTTTTTTTTTTTTGTGAAAGTGGCGTACTTTAAAGATGTTCTTGTCAACCAGATTTCACCAGCTGAAAGTAGCTCCATTTAGCAGTGAGTCATTAGGAAAACCTGAAAGATAAGACAATTAAAAGGAACATGTGCTGCTTTACTTACTTTTCCCAGGCCTTTACTTCAGAGGGGGGATCTGTTTCCAATGCAAATAATTTGTCAACAAATGAAACAGCTCATAGGATTTGGCAATACTTCCTGCCAGAATATCATGTTACAGGTTACACCTGTATATACACCTATATGTACACTAATATAATGCTGTTATTAATACAGTTATTAGTATTTAATCTCAGTTCTTGGGACAATGCAACACAATAAATCATGCAGAGTCAGATGGAGTCAGCTCTGTTTTGACTTTACCATGGTTGAAATGTGTTGCATATGTTGTAAGGTGCTCCCTCTTAACAAATAGGTTTTGCTTCTCTGAACTAACATTTTATGTTTTTGAAAGAAATCGATGGTAAAATAGATACATACAGTTCTATAATAGTTGTGATACAAGTTCTATAACTACTAATGTCACTACTGTTTACTTGCAGATATTTATAAAAACTAATGCTGCAGCCACAAATGTTGGCTAGAGTTGTTGCCCAAAATACATAACTAGCCAAATTGTATTTGTATGCAGAAAGTTATAATGATAAGTTAGAGAGAGACAGAATTTGTGGGGAAAGCACACACTCAGATACACATGCACACTTATACCACCATCCTGCTCAGGTGTTAGGTCAATAGCTTCTTGAAGACTCAAGGTTCTTGCAATGAGCAGGCAGGCAAGGAACAAGAGCGAGGAGGAACAGGTCTTCTTGGAGATGGTGTCCTTGAACAAGGAAGGAAGAGCAGGTCAAGGGAGAGAAGGAGAATGTTGGTCCTTGAAGCATGCAGAGACTGCAGGGAGGGTGCTCTCACAGCTCTGATGATCCTGTGATTAGTCTGCACAGTGATTTCCATGATGATTTAGCGTCCTTTTATAAGAAGTTTGCATTTCCAAGCAGTTCTTAGTTTTTCATTACTTAAATACATTAAAAAGGAAGCATGTAAAGCAAGAGGAAAAGATGCATTTCCACTAAAATCCTAACTTAGTGTAGCTAAGCTGACTTCTTGAGGACCCTAGCAGCACTAAGCTTGACCTGCCTTTTCAGTATGGATCCCCAAGAACTGCTAATATTTAGGCAATAAAAATCAGAGAAGGTAGTACTGGAAGGAAAGAGAGGTTCTGTGATGATTGTTGTCTGCACATTAGTTGTTTTTCATTAGTTTCCATGCTGAAGGAACAGGATGGGGAATAAATGATTCTGCCTGCTTCCATTACTTACCTCTGTTATCTTTGGACATCTTTTTCAATACATGGATAGTTTTGTTTGCTATTTCCATAGAGGCTGTCAAGTCACAAGCCTGGCAAGTGACTTTCTTCTTCATCTGTGTGGGAAGCTAGCTTTTGGGAGAGGCAAATTTTCTTACAAACCCAGTGAAAATCAGTTGCTTGGATGGAGATGTTTAAAAAAAAAAAAAAAAGTTAATGACGACACGATCACCAGACAGAGGCTTAGGATCCTGCATCATTGTGCACAGAAGTGAAATAGTTTGAGTTTTTTTCCAACATTTGGATTTGTGGATTCTCATGCCATGGTGGAGAGTGAGTAGTTTCTCCAAAGTCTTCAGTAGCCTGTTTTGGAATCATTAATACTGTCACTTTAAGCATCTTTTTTTTTTTTAAGCATCAGTTTTTTCTCCTGTTTCACAGTTAATATTGTGGAGACTGTGCTTCTGAAATATGACCTGAGTTTTTTCCCTTCTTCTTTAGTTTTAGGTATGTTTTTTTTTCTCCTTAACCAGTCATCTGAAAATGATGAATTTCATTTATGATTGTAATGTATTTATAACCCACAACATCTTCTCCCAGGTATTTTCCCTCCTTGATTTCTGCTCATCTCCCTTACCTTGAAATAAATTGGAAGTAATTTCATGGAAATTTAAAAACTTGTTGTGGTATAAATGAAACCTTGAGCTTGCATTATGCAGAATATCAAAGTAGATGATCCTAATGATTCTCTTAATCTTTAAAAGCTATAGTCAGGGCTGGTTGAAGAGTTTCTATTAACACTGGTTGTCAACAGAATTTGGCTTTCCCACACAAATTTACTCACAGGAAAGGAATTTCTACATAATTTAAAGCTTTTGGTTTTTAGTCCAGTGGATGCAGGATTCGTTTGTTACCTGACTTTGCCGCTTCCTTGATTTTCATGACACGTTTCTTTCAGACTTGTCCTGTTGTGGTCCCTCATAGCAACTCCAACCTGCCTGAGATCTCTCCCTCTGCAATTAAACTCCCCACACCTACCCCATGGTGCACTGTCTCCTAAGGTGAAGGATCATGAGAGATCATGTACTTCATGTGAAGTTAACTGGCCAGTGAATTCCAGCTGTGTAGAAGACTAGGCTTTTTAGACACATTTCAATTCCTTTCTGAAGCAAAAGCGTGAGACTTGCATGTTTTTACTTGAAAAGTCAAGATTGAGGGAATGAAAGTCCCATTTTTCATCTAGTTCAGTCTAGGTGTTCATATGGTTAGGTCAGGCATTATAATGCTTCCATGAGAGCTTAAAGGGTAGTTGTCTTAGTTATAGTAGAGGGAGAAAATACAGATTTTTTTGGGCACACAACTTCATTTCTCTGTTAGTTGTTTTAAATGTGGGACCTGAATTTTTACCTTCAGCAGCCACAAAATCTTTTGCAAATGTAACATTGAGGTCCACTGATCTATTCATCTTTCTCAAGGAATGATTACCTGTGCCATTATTCGCAGATTTGTCTTTAGTCTGTTCTTCTGTGATGGAAGTTGCACTACCTTTGCAGTCAGTGGTTCAGTGTCTACTTTCTTTATCATTGGATGGTTTTTCATGTCTAGTTTGTCTGCCACGTTACACACAAGAGTGTTACTTCTTGTGTGTTGCATTATGTGCATAGGCAGTATTTTTCTCCAATTCTGTATCTGGGAATCTTCTATCTACTTGAGGATCGTTATTGTGCTCCCTTTCATCTTGGCAGCCCCATTCCTCTGTCAGTCTTGGTGGGTCCTGCTTTTTTTTGATTCTTGATTTTTCTTTGTGTGTTTCCTTGATGGGCCACTTGGCCTTGACTGAGCTAAATAAGCTGTAACTTTCCAGATTAAATTGAAAGGATTCTACAACAGGGTTCAGTGTCTACCTGGATGAACACTTGTTCAATGGCAGGTGCAGTAATAGGGAACACAATGACTTCTTTCAGCAGGCTTATGTCATCTTAAAATAATTGTGGTGGTACATTTTAATGGCTTTGGAAGCTTTTCAGTGTAATGCTAAACGTAACTGACAATTTTGAAGAGGTCCCTATTCATGTGTCAGGCATACTACAGAACAACTGCAGGTTATTTTAATGATAATTTGGTTGTAGGAAAACATATTTCTCATAGCAAAAGTATGCAATCTAATTTCTATTTCCAGTGATTGTAAATCGTAACTGTTACCTCTTATAAGAGTATTTTGTATAAATCCATGGTGACCTTGGTATTAAGTAAGCTTACTACATTTTTCTGCTGATGATTCATGTTTTGAAGTGTGCTGCAGAAAGTTTGTACCTATAGGCAGATGCTAAAAAAAAAAAATCTACTGAAACCCAGAAACTTGGAGACATGAATGCAATTAAAACAGCTCTGTAAGTTTTTTGACTCTCACAGTTAGAGAGAGTGGGGTTGTCAGGAGTCATGACTTAAGAAATCTGTGGATCAACAGTGCTCTGTACCTCTAGAGTTTGGTGATTTACAGTATACCTGACTGGAAAATCATGATGGAAATATCATTTGAAGTACTAACGTGACCTGCCTCTTGCAGACCAGTCCAAAAATACCTCATGATTAATCATCTGTAAAAACCCCATAAAGCCCACATCCTTGTTTAGTGTCATTTGGAGTTATGCTGGTTTGTATCAGCTCATGATACTACCTGTTTTGCATAGTGAAGTGTTTGTAGCTAGCTAAAAGAATGGAAATCAGATGTCTTAGTAGAATAGTCTTTTGAATTTGTAAGCCATTTGATTTCTAAAGGAGAGGTATGAGTGAATGGAACTATCTATTTTATTTAAAATTGGCCTTGGAATAATTATATTGCTGATCCAGGAATGTGGGGCAAAGGGCAGTTTTAATCTTTCATGTTATTACCAGCATTTGCAAAGTATCAGGGCACTCTGGGAATTATGATGAGCTGTACCAGCTTTGGAAGCTGCCATAAAGATTAAGAATTTTAGCATATGCTCTAATTTAATTTTCTGCTGTATTCAAGATGTGTAGCAAGTTTTTATGATGTGTATGAAAGGTGGGGCAGTTTGTAAGGTGAGGCTCCTGTGATACACATAATTTGGTTTTGTGGTATGGAAGTATTTAGAAAGCATGATGACTTTTCTGAATCATGTCTGTACTGTTTGCTAAGTGTAAACAACTATCAAACTATATAGTGCCTTTTTGTTCCACCATTTTTAACCTGTATTCATATTTCTATTCTTTGAAATGCAGTTGGCTATCTTTTACTTGTACAGTTTTTCTTTTTTCTTAAGGAAGTCTAATGAACTGTGTGGAAATCACCAGCAGTAGCAGTGCTTGCTTTCATCATTAGTTTGGCCTGTTCCTGCAGTTGTGGTCTCTTGAGAAATTGTTGAGATGTTAAAAAGAAAGAGGGGACACCCCACCCCACCCCAAATTATTACATCCAATACATTTGGAGTCTGGATCAGATCTTGTCAAGACTATATTCAGGCTGCACTTGTCCCACTAATTTTTTGGTATTTTTAAACCTGTTTTTAAATCAGGCCATTAGTTTAAACTCTGCAGTGGCACTGACTTTGATCACCTCATATGCTGGTGTCCGTCAAGAATGAGCTGTATTGAAGTAAGTCAAGTTTAGGTGTGTAAAAGCAGTATGAAAGGAGAATCTCATCCAGACTTTAGACTACTGTAGTCTGAATGTGGCTTGGAGTGTCATTTCCATCTGATCCAGTTGTGGGTGGCTATATAGAGTCAGAGCAAAGATTCACCTAGTTGATGTCCAGTTTTTGAGACTAATACTGGAAAAGTCAGGAAAGGGATTTAGAAACAGGGTAGTTATGGAGTGATCTTTTCCTCCGTGTATCTTTCCAGCTACTGGTGTTTGGTCAGACTTTCTGAGCAAGAGCTCCTCATAAGAGCACAGCTGTTCATGCAGCTGTAATAGCCAAATGCCCCTTGTTATGTCTGACCTATATTCCCTGTGACAGCGTTTCATAGTCTTGTTCATTTTCCAGGGTCTCCTTGGCTGCCAGCACTGGTGCTGTGGCAGGCTCCAGTGCCTTCGGGGTGCAGCATGCAGTGAGCCCAGCAGAGAGCCCGCCTGCCACAGTAGGAGCAGTACCCAGCACCAGCAGCTGCCCACTGCCTTCGGAGCATCCCTACTGCCCCACCCTGAGATTGCAGTAAGAGCCATCCTGACAAGGAGTTTCCTAAAGTGGTGTAATCATCCTTTGCCTTCTCTCTGAATTTTTTTTCTTTTGCTGCTTGTAACTCTGCTTTAGGGGGGATTTTGACAGCTAAGTTCTTTGGTCATGAAGCCAAATTGTTTCAGCTTTGGAGAGTATTTGAACAATGGTGCTGGGATGATCAGAGTTGCAAAAGAGTGAGGGGGAGAGAGGAAGATCTATCTATGCTTACAGATTTTTGCCATGTGGTTTCAGAGGGGGGTGGGGGATTTGCTCATCGAAGTCCTGGTTTGGTTTGAAGTCAGTGGCCCGGTCGCAGTGCTTTTATACTCACATGCAACATGGGCCAGGCAGTTGGACTTCCCATAGCCATTGGAGAAATCACTTCATCCTGGAAAGCCGCTGCAAGTGTGACACTGTAACTCTTAAGAAGTTCTTGGAAGATGCTGTGTTTTAAGAGGTATAAAGCACTGCCAGGTTGGAACTGAAGTATAGAATAAAGCAGACTCTGGCTAAGTTAATCTGTGATCGGAGCCTCTTCTCCTTAAGACGCTGATTAGACAAGCTAAAGTTCTTGTGTCCTCAGATTCTACCCTTGCATCCATGCAATGCCAAGTCCTGTACTCTGAAGACAACATATATTTCAGATTCAAATAGTTCTCACCGGCTTTCTGTTGGAGTTGTTCCAGATTGTGCTGGATCAGAATCAGGCTATGCTCCTTTATAATAGTCAAATGCCTCTCCAAATACTTCCCTCTGTGAAAAATTATCAGACAAATTTGTGACTATAGGTAGACCTATTTAGAAAAACAAAAATACAAATTAAAGATACAGATAGGAAGTCAAGTTGTTGGGTGTCATCTAAGCCCTGGTAACTGTACACATGTTCTTAGCCTGTCACGATACCTCAGTGAAACACAGTTTCTCTACTTGGTTTACCCACATGATAATGAGTTCAGATGATACAGAGTCTTACAAACATCAGGTGAGACATGACAACTCATGGTTAGGCAGTAGTGCCTTTGAGCTTGTAGGCTACTGGGAAAGCCTGCTCTTTTGTTATTGCTACTGTTGTATGAATGTGTTGTACTATTGTACAAGTTTGAAGAAGGATAAGTATTTACATATGACCTCCTAGAATGAATTTAAGATCAAATTATAGCCAGACATGAATATATACAAATATTTTAATGCAAGGGGGTATAATACAAACTTTCACAGAAACTTTTAGAATCTGATTAATTTATAAAGTCTTCCCACCAAGTTCACTAGCAATTAGTTCTTTACAGATGAAAGTCAAAGCCCTAAGCAGTAAGGGTGAATCTCAGGAAATGTTTCAGAATTCCATAATCCATTGTCTGTCTTAATTGTTTTAAATGCCATGATCCATCAGGTTCCACCAGCTGTCAATTGCCTTCCATTCTATATCTGTCATATGACTCTTCAAAAGCACTGGATGCAAATTGTCATATGTGGTGTTAAGATGATTAGAGTCAGAAGGATACCAGTTGAATACTTGTAGTGACTTTAAATTATTTTTTAATTTACCTGTATTTGTTGTGGGTTTTTGTTCATATTAATTGATTGTCTATATTTCTTGTTAAACTGGCTGATTTTTGCCTCAAGCTTACTTTTCAGAGCTAGTTTTGTCTTCTGTTCCCTTACTTTCCTCTCCTCATTCATGATCTCATTTGCAGTGTCTCTAATGCAGCCCATCAAGAGTAGACATTTTCAAAAAGCTTTTTCTTCTTCTAAACTTCTAACACCTAATAAAGAGATGGTTGCTAAGAGATTGTGGAAAACATCATCAAAAGGCTCTGATTTGCTCTTTTCCTGGCCTTCCATGCACAGGTTTCAGATCAGAATTTAGGAGTAAACGGGATAGCAGCATCCCAAGATATTCCTGTGCTGAGACTGTGACAATGGACAGAATACAAGGAGACTGTGCCAGTCCTGTGCCACCGGGAGATGCAGAGAGGAGCAGGACTCGAGAGC
The DNA here is from genome assembly GCA_035590275.1 of Ibycter americanus. Lineage (NCBI taxonomy): Eukaryota > Metazoa > Chordata > Aves > Falconiformes > Falconidae > Ibycter > Ibycter americanus. Next base: position 8,015,768 of record JAVJGI010000060.1, on the reverse strand, counting down.
AAGACCCAGGACTAAATGTGTTGGGAAAAGCACATGAGTTCTTTCAGATTTGTGATCTGGAAGGCAAAGGCTTCATCACTCGTCAAGACATGCAGGTAAACCAAAATTGGCTATGTGAAATGCACAATGAGAGAAGCTCCTAATGCCCTTAATGAGTTGAGACTAATTTAGGGTTAAAAATTGTAACACCTTCCTGATAACTTTAAAGAGATATGTGGTATTTAAAATAATCTCTTTGAAGTCTTACATAATGCTTGCATTTCCTTCCACAGACAAAGCAACAAAAAAGTAGAAAATCAAAGTGAAGTTTGAAAAATGCCCTAGGAACTTAATTCCATTTTCATTGAGAAAGTTGAAAATCCAGCAAATTCATTACTTTGTGATTTGCCACAGCATCATGAATGTGTTCAGTCCACCAATTTTATCCTTCTGTTTTTTCAGCAAAATTGTGTAAATAAAGTCTTCACTTTGGTTTCACCTGCCAATGTTGAATTCTTGGCTGGATGACATATAGATGTAGCAATCAAAGGAACAGTATTTTAGTGTTCACAATAGTCTTACCAAATAGTTCAATGTTGATGAAAAAGCAGCTATGTAACAATATTTAGAAAATGGAATTGGGTGCATATTGCAGAAATGATAAGATGATTTGAACCAGTATGTGGCAGAAAACAAGAATGTACTCATGCTTGACAGGCAAAGCATAATTTCATTGTGTTAATCCATTTCTACTTCAGTACTTACGGATGAAATAGAATTGGGGAGCGGTAGCATAACAAATTCAGTGCAAACTGCTACCAACAGAAGCATCTAATATAAAATTTAGGAACCTTCCATATCCTCAGAAACAAAGGTGTGTCTGTATATAGGAAACGCAAGCAAAACACTTTTAACTAAAGGCGTTGGAAAAGTAAAAACCTAATAGTAAATTGCTCTGATTACTAAGTCTCAAGAGCTTTCTGTGCAGTTGTGTGTTGCTAAATTTTGTGATGACCTGTACTAATTCTGCAAAGTTGAAAAAAGATAGGAGTGCAGATGCTCACTGTGCTCTAGGCTTTGCCAATATTCATTATCTCATTGAAGTAACTGCAAAAAACCAAATATGTTAAGTGGTAAGTTTGGTAAATCCAGACCCAAAGAGAATTTAATGGATTATAATTTTGTCTTTCCAAAAACTGAATGGTATATATTTATTCCTAGTGGAAGAGCCATATAGGTATATATGTGTATATAAAACTCTTTAATATCTGTTTTTGCAAGGAACATAAAAACATTTGTTTCTGTTTGATTCTAGGTTTTGTGCTTAGAGTGCTGATAAGTTTATACTTCAGGTTCTAAAACAGATGTTGCAAAAGATGCAGTAGAGAAGGGTTGCAAAGAACAGAAAGTACATTTCTTCTATCTCACCATGAGTATTTACTTAACGTATCTGACAACTTCAGTATGAATCTAAGTGTCTGGTCCATTTAAATACAGACATAAGCATGCTCAGAACACTTGAAAAGAAGTTTCTTTTTATTTGCTTAGATTTCCTGCTGATCCAATGAAAGATTAATATTACAAATACAGACCTTTGAAGATACTGGGTTATCCTTATTCCACTCAACACTTTAGTAAATCAAGAGTAATTCAGCTGAAATCAGTGCAGTTCTATTGACAAAAAACTGGGGTGAGACATGACTCCTCCATTTGACCTTACAGTAATTTAGTGGCAGTGAGTAAAAATTATAAACAAAAGTCTTCTATGCTAATTCTAACAATTCAGAAACCCTTATTCGTGAAGTCAGTGATAGCTTTCTCATTGTCCCATCTTCCTTGTAATTCAGTAATGAATTAATAGAAATTTATCTGGACACCAGTGACAGTAATCTACAATGTTTTCTCATGGATTTGGTACCCATTATTTTATTAATGTACAAAATAATGATCTTTTATACCGAACCGTACATTAGACACATTAGTTACTCATTATGCTTGATTAGAATGACTAGTTAACTGGAGTCCCGGTACTGCAAACATGAGCTGGAAATCAGTATAGTTGATTGATTGCACTTTTCATGATGTTCGTTCCCTATAGCAAGGACATAAATCAATAAAGTAAATCAGTTTTTTCCTTAAAAGGTACCTTAAAAGGTATGTCTTTTGCATCCTCCTGTTTGTTAGTTCAGTACTATTTACCATTAATGAATAATTGCTTCAAATACAAATTACTAACATAAGCTTTTTAATTGTTTAGTCATGTGATGAGGCATGATTTTCAACAGTGCTGAGTATCTTAAATCCAATTAACTTCAGTAGAACAGATCTTGCAAAGAAAGTTTTGTTGTGTCTGTAATATAGTAATTAAAGTTTTAGACCTCCCTGATTATATCCTGCTGTTTATTTTGAGATTATGTTAATACTAGTTGTTCAGAATTTTTCATTCCTTTTCAAAATATCAAATGTACTGAACTTTCAAACAAATGAGGTTTTCTGAAACTGCAAGGAAAGAAATTTTACTTGAGACTTGAAACCACAGCTTTGCACTTTGGGCCTTGAAGTTATCATGAGTAACAGGAATTAATGTGGCAAAATGTTTTGTTTTAATGCGTATAGCAGAATTGGGTTCAGATCTTGCTCTTAGCTATTTGACCTCTGTCTTTTTATTTAGCAGAGTAAAAGATATTTTCAGATAAGTAACCACAGATGTTACGAAGGCACATTGAGTGGTAATGCAGATAATTTCTCTTTAAGCTCTGGTGCTATTGTTGGATACGGTGGTGGTTTTTGTTTGGTTTTTTTGAGCCTCATATTGAAGGGATCTATGTATTTTTACACTAAGCCCAATATGAGCAAGTAAACAAACACACACCTATGTGACCAACAATAAGATTTTGTTTTCCTAACAAAAAAAAACCCTTAATTTTTTTTGAAGAATAGAAAGAAGAGGTTGGGAAAACATTGACATAATCTTAGTAACAGTGCTAAGTGTGGCCCCAGTCCATCATAGTCTGTAAATTATCCACAGGGAATTTAATGGAGCAAAATGTTTGTACATTGTTCAAAATCTGCTGTTTTCATTTTTTTGGTCCAAGAAAATGAAATAATTGTGGTGCTATCTACTGCAAAATTAGTATCATTCAGTTCAGAATTCGAACCCTGCAGTAGGGCGCTCCAGCTGTAGTTGGAGAAGCATTTATTTCAGTCAGATTTGTAGCGGGACCCGCAGGCAGTTGTACTGGAATCGCAGGTGGGTCTGTGTTGATCACATGGTCAGAAGAGGACAGCCAGCTTTCAAGAAGCACTCCTTCAGCGGGTCACAAAAATCTGGCAGTAGTAGTACAGTTTCTGTTTTTCTAAGTGTAAAAAGAGTAATTTGTCTGAAGCACTGCCTCCTTCATCAGTGCTGTGTAGGCTGTAAGAATTTTACAAGAGAAGCTAATTTTAAGAAGTTTCCCTTTACATCTAAGAGATTAAAATCTAAAGCTTTGGGAAGATGGGTGTGTTTAAGTGAGAAACTGATAATAAGTGTATCACTGATGAAGTAACTTATTTAGCCTGAATACACATCAAGCTTTCTTAGATTTTTTTGGAAGCAGGCAGCAATGTCCAGTTAATCCTGCTCAGAAATCCCTTCAGGATTATTCCAGATAGTTCTGTGCTTTAGAAGCTCTGTTGCTTTCCATTCTCAATCTCACCTTGGAATTCCTTTTACTGCTATTCCATGTAACACATACAGGTTTATAATGTATAGTCTAAACCCTTCACTGCAGCCAGGGAAGTCCTGGTCAGTGTACTCAGCCAATTCTTACCTTGGCTGTATGGCTTGGTATATTGAATAGTGGTTTCTATTCTTCTTGGATTGCAGGAGAAACTTTTTGTCCCTAAATCCCTTCTCCGCAGTGGAACAGATTAGTACTTTTCTTCTGATGAACTTCTATCAACCTGTTAGCTTGCAATTTTAATATGTTGCATATACAATAGGGGTTCAGGAAAGAGATAACAATATTAGCTAATAAAGCAGAGGACTTCACCAGGGTATATTTATATTGCTTCCCAAGCTGCGAAAAGGTTTTACTCTTCTGAGTGCTGTCTCCCAGAGGAAATCCTGGCTATTGTAGTTGTTTGCTGCTCCAGCTTCCTCCTTTTTTTCTGGGAATCTGTCTATACTGTTAAAAGAATTACAGTAAAACCATTAGGGCCAGATTTACAGAAAATGTCTTTTTTTTTTTTTATGTCTGTCTCTAGATTCTTGGGAAAAAATAAGTGATTTTGTGGAGCTGGTTTCATGAAGTTTTGTCTTTTTTTTGCTGTGAGCATGCTGCATTTCAGAAGTAGGCAGTCATGAACTAGATGTAACTCATTACAGGAGCAGCAGGTTTGCTTCTTGGACTATGCAGCTTTCTTAGTTTTGTTTTATTTATGCTTTTTAAAGCAGCTTTAATTAGGACAGTATACCCTCTATGGTGTTCTTGTTTAGAGCATCTCTTGCTTGACCTCATGATAGGGAAGGAACTAGGCATGCCGTTCTGCTGGCAAGTTTGTCCAGCTGCATGATAATCAAGGCATTTCGCCAAGATAACCAAGCCATTTCATCAGGATGCTGAGACTCCATCTTAAGCTCTACCTCTTCCCTGTGTGATTGGAATCTGTGTCACAAGGAGATGGTTCTCACTGCTTTGTTGTAAAGGACTCATAAAGGCAAATAATGAAGTCATAAAAGCAAATCTCCCTCAGCTGATATTGTTTTACTCTGTGATGTATTTGAATTTTCACACTGGGAAACAGAAGGACCTATCCTTCTATAGTATGGATGTTCTGTATAATCTAGTCTTCCTCTCATCTTGTAGTACTGGGTAAAGTTGCTGCATGTTTTGTCATTCCAGAGACTGCATCCTGAGCTACCTCTTAGTCTGGAAGAGCTTGAAAAAGTTTTTGTTACGTTGGATGCCGATGGCAATGGCTCGCTCACCCTAAAGGAGTTCACCACAGGGTTCAGTGAGTTTGGAAAGCATGTCTCCTTTATAGAGCTTTATTCATATTCTATACTCTCCATATCAATAAAAAAGCATTTTATCTTAACAGTACACTTAATGCACACAGGGAGCCAGATTATTCCCTAGATACAGCAGATATATGTAGCCAATGAAGAAATGGTCAAATTATGTGAGTAAATAAACAAAGGGCTCCAGGTCTTTCTCTCCTGTCTGAGATGTCAAGCCATAGCACAATATAGGACATCAGATGTAACCATCTGAATTACACCTGATTTAAGCTGTGGAATAAATCTACTGAGAAATTTTGGAAAATTTCCCTTGGTGAGGGGTGGGTGGGGGAAAATGTTGTGTTTTATTTCATATCAGGTCATAAGACCTGAGAGGTAACTAAGATTCTCTCTTAGGATTAATATAAGATATTGTTGAAAATGTGTTAATACTACTGTCCTTACAGCTGTGGGAATGCTTTCTACAATAAGTCAATTCTTCAAATGATGTTACTTATTTTGAAACAAAACAGGATGAGGCAATTATTATTACAGCATGATGGGACCTCATAATTTCTTTGTAACTGCCTGCTTTGCAACAGCACTCTTACTGTCATGTTCTGTGCGTTTGTGAAAGGGTTGTTTTCTCCCCAGCTGTGAGGTTTCAGATAAGATGACGATGTTAGTTAGTGAGACTGTTTGGTTGTTTACGCAGAATCAATTCTGTACTTAAATTTTAGCTCTGCTGACTATAAGCACCAGATTTAAGCATTTTCTCTAGAAAACTGAATCTCTTCTATATGCGAATTATAACATTAAATCTCCATTTAAATACTCGGTATAGGCCCAGCAAATAGGACCTTCATTTTTGTTGGCAAATCATCAATTGTTTGAAATCTTAAGTCTGTCACGTCCCACCTCTCCCATTTTAGAGCTAGATAAAGTATGTTAATAAAGAGTATGCTTTAATCTGCAAAATGCCATTACTTAAAAATTAAATCATGGATTACTGCTTTGTTTTTCAGAAGTAAGTTACACATACTTCTTAATTAAATAAGTTAAATTTGTTTAACTTAAATAAAGATTATTTTCATAAGTAGTCCCTGAAAGACCAAAATTTTCCGTTAAGGGAAGTTGTAAGTGGCTGCTATCTCCAGCAGCTCCAGAGTCTGGGGATTCCTCCTGCCTAGCTGCTGGAGCCCAGTCCAGAGACCCAGATGGATGTGGCCATTGCTTTCGTGTTTGCAGGTTCAGCTGGTAGTGAAGTTAAACATGTAGCCCAGAGACACCCACACTTGCACACAGACACACAAAAAGGACATGGACGCAGCAGGCTACACAAACTGCCACAGACAAGATGCTGCCTTCAACAGCACCTATGTATAGGATTCACATAAAACATAAGGATAGACAGTGTAAAGCATGCTACATTTTGAACTGTTACACAGGGTTGACAGGTATTTTCTAGGGAACCAGGCTAGGTGTTCATACATTTGGCAGGGTGATGATGTTGATGTTCCTAGTAGAAGTAGAAGCTCTACTAGATAAAGGCTGCTTTAGAATACTAGAGAATGGAGAAAGCAGAGTAGTATCTGAATAAAACTTGTACTGCACCAATTGGTATGGGAGAATCCTGTTCATATATCTAAATGGTGGCAGGTGTGAAATTTACTGTAACATCTCTTTGCAACATATTCTATTGTCTCTGTTGTCAAGATGCTCTGCTGGGTGCTCTGAGGAGAAAATGAAAGACAGAGTTGATAAAACAATGATTTCTGCTTCCTTGGGTCTATGATAACTTCTGTACTAGAAGTTAGAATATAACCCAAGATCCTCTGCAGAAAATCACAATACCCCTTTTGCCTAGATTCCTGAATTCTGACTGCAGATGTTCAAATAAAATAGCTGGCACATTTAGAATTTGATGGAATGTATCTGATCTTCCCCAGCTGAGCACATTGATTGTTCATGTGGAAATTTCAGTTCTGCATCCTCACTGCCTTCCTTTTTATGGATGTAGCTAAAAAGCATATAGCTGTTTGTTTTAGTATTCTTTGCAGGTCTCAGTATTTTTGTCTGTCTTGTCTATATATGTATATACACCCTTTTTATGTCCAAGTTGTAGCTTTCTTTTTTTGGTCATTGTATTCATTGTAGGATCTCAGCTTACCTCTTTTTTTTTTGAGGTCAGTATTGATACAGTCAGATCTGAAGCCGGATCAGATATAGTCAGATCTCTTCTACATGTGTCACCTCCACACCCTCCCACTTTGAGATATGAGTTCAGATAGTTCTGCACTTTTGATTCTAAGATAGTTTCAAGCTTCACCTGTTTGTTAATTTACTTGAACCCTTCAGACCAATTGACTTCTTATTGACGAATGATTGCTTAGCATCATGTTTAAACTGAATCAACTCACTTGTCAATCCCTGGTTATTATAATCAATTCTTCTGTAGTGTTCTCAACACTTATGAGAGCAAATAAAGGAACATCATATGTTGTTGGCTAGTGAAAAATTGAGAATGTCTCATGACTCTCCTGAAAATCTCTCATGACTATAATGTGGTGTCCAATAGCCAAGAATATCTGAGTCACAGAATGGTTGAGGTTGGAAGGGACCTCTGGTGGCCATCTGGTCCAACACCCCTCCTCAAGAAGTGCCACCTCAACCCAGTTGCCTAGGGCTATGTCCAGATGGCTTTTCAGTATCTCCGTGGAGGGAGACTCCACAACTTCCTTGAGCAGCATGTGCCAGTGCTCAGTTACCCTCACAGTAGAAATGTATTTCCTGATGTTCAGGCGAAACCTCCTGTGTTCCAGTTTGTGCCCATTGCCTCTGGCAGTGACACTGAAAAAACTGTAGCTCTGTCCTTCTTGCACTCTCCCTTCACCTATTTATATATATTATATCCCTGAGCCTGCTCTTCTCTAGCCAAGCAGTCCCAGCCCTCTCAGTCTTTCCTCACAGGAGAGATGCTCCAGTCCCTTAATCATCTGTGTGCCCCTTTGTTGAACTCTCTCCAGTATGTTCATGTCTCTCTTGTGCTGAGGAACCCACAATTGGACACAGAACCCCAAATGTGGCCTTCCCAGTGTTGAAAAAAGCAGGAGGATCACTTTCCTCAACCTGCTGCCAATACTCTGTCTAATGTGGCCGAAGATACAGTTAGCCTTCTTTGCAGCAAGGGCACATTGCTGAGTCCTGTTCACGCTGGTGTCCACCAGGATTCCCCCGTCCTTTTCTGCCAAGCTGCTTTCCAGGTGGATTGCCCCCAGCACATATTGTTGCGTGGGGTTGTTCCTCCCCAGGTGCGGGACTTGGCATTTCTCCTTGTCAAACTTCATGAGGTTCCTGTCAGCCCATTTCTCCAGACTGTTGAGGTCCCTCTGGGTGACTGCACAACCCTCTGGTGTATCAGCTACTCCTCCCAGTTTGGTGTTGTCCACAAACTTGCTAAGGGTGCACTCTGCCCCGTCATCGAGGTCATTAATGAAGATGTTAAGCTGGACTGGACCTGGTATTGATCCATGGGGTACATGCTAGTCACAGGCCTCCAGCTAGACTTTGCACCACTGATCACTACCCTCTGGGCCTGGCCATTCAGCTACTTTTCAGTCCACCTCACTGAATGCTTATCCATCCTGTACATCAACAGCTTCTCTGTAGGGATCTTGTGGGAGGCCTTACTGAAGTCCACGTAGACAGTATCCACTGCTCTTCCCTCATCTACTAGGCCAGTCAGTTCATCGTAGAAGTTTGTCAAGTTGATCAAGCATGACTTCCCTTGGTGAATCCATGCTGACTACTCCTGATGATTTTCTTATGCTTAAGGTGTCTGGAAATGGTTTCTAGGATTAGGTGCTCCATCACATTCCCAGGGATCAAGGTTGTGCTGACTAGTCTGTGGTTCTGTGGGTCCTCTTTCTTGCTGCTCTTGAAGATTGGAGTGACATTTGCTTTCCTCCAGTCTTCTGGCACTTCTCCCAGTCACCATGATCAATCTAATATTATCAAGAGTGGCCTGACAGTGACATCTGCCAAGGTCACTGCAGCCAAGGCTTTCTTTTGACGTCCGCATCCCCAACAGGACCCTTCTTGTTGGTGGAGGTCCAGGAGAGCACCTCTACTCATTGGCTCCTCTGTTACTTGGAGGAGGAAGTTATCATCCAGGTACTCCAGGAATCTCCTGGTTTGCTTATGTCGTGCTGTATTGCCTCTCCAACAGATATCAGGGTAGCTGAAGTCCCTCATAAGGACTAGGGCCTGCAAACATGAGGCTGTTCCTGTTGTCTGTAGAAGGTCTCATCTATTTGTTCTTCCTGGTCAGGTAGCCTATAGCAGACACCCACTATACTGTCCCCTTTGCCTGCCCTGTCTTTAATCCTAACATATAAGCTCTCCATCAGCTCCTCTTCTATCCCCACGTGGAGCTCCATGCATTGCAGCTGCTCCCTCACATAAAGGGCAACTCCCCCTCTTCATCTTCCTTTCTTGTCCTTCCTGAAGAGCCTGTATCCCTCCATTGCAACACTCCAGTCATGGGAGCCATCCCACCATTTCTCCATGATCCAGACTTTCTGTTATTAATAGAAATATCCTAAATAGATGGAAGAAACTGTTGTGGGGTCAAATTTAGAAGAATTAAAATGCATGTGAGTCAAATGGAGGGAAATAAGTGTTAATAAAATATAGCTTTTTATATGCAGTTTATACAGGAATTTGAGGTGTGCCTTTGATCATGCACTAAAAAAAAGTTAAAAGAGGAGGTACATTTTATTAGTATTAATGCTGTGATTATTTTAAATTCCTACCTCCTGTCTAAGCATATCAGGAAATAAGGCCACAACAATTATAAAGTGCATGTTGCTGCAATTTATGCCTTTTGTTTATGAAGCTCTGAATTTTTTCAGTGTCTTTGTGAATTTCGAGGTGAGTGATGTACTGAAACTTAGACATTATCTGGGGACAAAATCAGGCATAGAACTCAGGGATCCTCTTACTATGCCTCATGCTTTACTTGTTTCATTATACTCCCTTTTCTTGTAAACAAGTGTAGGTGTTTACCTCACAAGTTATATTTATTGCAAAATTTGATCTTTAGCATGTTGTTCTTCAATGACATTGCTTCTTATAGTAAGTTCTGAAAATACTAATGTGTGTAATTTCTAACTTTTAGGCCAGTTTCTTTTGGGGCAGATTGCTTTGAATAATGAGATTATCCAGCAATCAGAAGGTGAAACAGCCTTCCCACTCAAACGCGAAGAGACCATGAGTGATGATGGGGATGAGGAATTCCAGTTCTCAAATCTGATGGATCGACTTGGAGCTAAAAAGGTTTTGGATGAGTGAGTCTTCACAGAAATAGTAATAGATTGTATGATCTTTTATGATTCAGCTCTGGGTTTGATTTTAATGGAATCTGAGGTGAATGATGAGAACTAACGCTGCTCAGTAGCACACTGATTCTTTAAAAATTAATTTTCTTGGTTTTCAGATATGATAGAATGCCATTCCGCCACAATTTCCAAGAGCAAAGCTATTGTACTCCAGGCATATGAAACATGTTTGTGCAATAGGAAAGCTATGTCATTAACGCCCTGACGTACCATGGGTTTTGAACATAGATAATGACTAGCATGTAATTCACAGATGCCACTGATTTTCAATCAGACATGATCAGTGCATGAGGACTGCTTTTTTGGCAAGGGCTGTGTTTAAAGTGCACCAGTTAACAGTAGCAAATAAATGTTCTCTCCCCTTTTTCTGCCCTTTTTCCCTTCCATACACAACTGCATGTTGTGATTGCTCTGATAACAGAGCAGTCTGTTTGTCTTCCACTACCAGAATGACTCACTTTGAAACAGCAGAACCCAAAAGTTGCTCTAAGAGCTTCTTGTGTGTTGGCCTGACATTCACTGGTCAGTCACAATGAATATTCTAGATCAAAAAAAGCCCAGGGCAAAATGGGACAGAATCTGGACAGCTAGTGGGAAAGTTTAAGAAATGCATCAGTGATCCTTACCATGAAATAGAGGCGCTCATCAGTGCTTCTCTTTACCTGACTGCCTGTTAGAGTTGTCAGTCATCCTGAAAGGCTTTCATTATGAAGAGATTTTTATTACCCACTTTTTCTATCTTTATCCTCATTTTGTCCTTTAAATACAGCGCTCTTTGCTGGCTGAGTTCAGGCTTACAATGCACATGGAAGAGAAGATGAGTCACAAAGAGGCAAACAAAGGTTGTTCAGGAGAATTTTGGCAAAGTATTAAAAAAAAAATTGGCAAAATATTTACAAAAAATTATCATTCACAGTGGAACATCTTTTTTTCTAGTATCCTCTGAACAGATTTGGAAACAAAACATTCTCTTGTAAATCTCTAAATCAAAATTTTCAAGATGTCCTGTTCTGACTTTTGTAGCAGTCCCACCGTGGAATGAAAATGGGTTGAAAATGAAAAACAACAGTACAAATGCAAATTTTTAACTTGTCGAAGTAACTTAGGAGACAGTAATACTCAATTCTCATGAAGAAGTGTTTTTTATTAGCTCTCCCACTACCCCCTGCCCACTAGTTCTGTGGGAACTTCTTTACTTCTAATAGAAGTGACGGGGTGGTACAGCATATCTCATCTGTCTCCTTTCTTATCCATTCCTGTTTAGATGAAGTGCCTGGCAAGGCACCCACTAAACAAGTAGTTCCTGTGATTCTCTGCAGTCATGCATGGCCAAACTTTATGAGGCAGTTTTTGAATAAATGCAGTTTCCATCATTTCCCCACCCACCTCATCCTTTTCAAATCTGTCACTGCCCAAATAGCCCTTGTTTTTAATAAGCTTTGTGTTCTGACTAGTGATGCCCTGAAGCCTCCATCCACTAGGATGCTGTGAACATTTATTGCAGCCTGAGAAATGTTCTCTCTCAATGAATCCTTTATGATCTCTTCTTTCAGTGAGAGTGATGTGAAGCAACTTTGGTTGCAGCTGAGAAAAGATGAACCTCATTTACTTTCTAATTTTGAGGAGTTCCTGGTCAGGATTTTTTCCCAGCTCCAAGAAGCAGATAACGAAAAGAACGAGTTGGAATGCGCTTTAAGAAAGTTAGTATTTCTCTTTGTTGAACTGTTCGTATATTTTTACGACTTGTCTTACCTACTGTTTGTATGTATGAAATAAACAAGGTATTTCAGTGAAGAACTGAGGCCTATAATCACAAGAGTTCCTGCAATGTAAAATTTTATTAGTCGTGAAGAGTACCAGTAAGATTATTCATAGTGCAGAACTGGCTTTTCTCTTCCAGTTAACAGATTTTGTTGACTGAAATTCTTTTGCAGATTTCTGTTATTGCATTGTAGTTTTAAGACAATATTAAGGATTTTACTTCTAGTTAATCAGTTTGATTACAGAGGACAGTCAGGTTTACCAGTAAATCTGGTAAATTGTCTGTGTGCTGCTCAAACACTGCATGCAGAAAAGCTGTAAATCTGGATTAACTGGCCAGAGAAATGAGAGGTTTAAGATGTTAAAGCAGCACAAAGCACTGATACCAATGAAAATGTAAGTTAACAAATATATATACAGAAAAAACATACAAAATATAGTAAACAATCTATATTGGTTTTATATATAAAAATATATAATGTGTATATACAGAAACAAATATATTACAACTAAAAATTAACAGATCATCCTTTGGAAGTTGAGTGTGATCTTTCATCTTTCCTTCCTGACTCTGTGAGTCACTAGGCAATAATGCAGTCTACTCTCAGCCTTTTGTCTACTTTCCTGGATGTAGGCTGTGCTTTTGTTTGAAGTTGTTCCTTTTTTTCTAACCTGGATGCCCTGAGAAGCCTCATGTGCGTGTGCTGGGATCTTTATGCCCTGCCAGTCTATGCTGTCAACCTTCTAAATTTCTTCTATATTTCATATTTCTATACCTGTTTTTTGTCTTTTCTTCTGGAGCTTTCACGCTTGCATATTTTCATTCATACACCTGAAGCCTGTAGTCTAGAGACCCCGGGGTTTCCTCCTGTCCTGGTTCAACAGATACAGTATGCTGCCACTGTGCCTATTTGTAGGTCCAGACAGTAGGGAGGCTGAACGTATGTTCTCAATACACAACCATGCAGATACACACATGGGGGATTGTGTAGACTGATACTGATTAGAAAGCAGTGCCTCTACTGGCACCCACCTAAACACAAGCAGCATTCATACAAACATGAAGGATGACAGCCTGATCCTGTTTCTCCCATCCAGTTTATCAGGAGTGATAAGCTACCTAATGTCCCTGCCTGCACCCTGAGACTCTTACGCATTCTTTGAATCAGACCTTGGGTCTTTCCAGATGTGGGTCATCTGCTACTAGCTGGCTGGTTCAGCTGGATTGAAGTTTGCTACCAGAATGTGTTCATTTGCTCATCATTAACGATCACAGATCCTTCAGATACTAGCATGAGGTTTTTAAAGTCCATTTAATGCCCATGCTGAGACCCTAGCCCTTTTACCTCCAGTCATCAGCTTAGACCTTGAGTTTTTCCAGATGGAGATCTCCTCCTCCCTGCTGGCTAGTTATAAGTTTATAATACATATGTATAACATGCAGCATGGTCCTGCATAGAGGAAATCTGTGGTACTCTGTTGGGTGTTACTCAAAGGCAAAGGGTTGATTCACTGTGAATTTTTATTTATATGTGTGTGTGTGTATGTATTTCTGAGTGTGTATATTTAAAGAAAACTTCTCTATGCCAGGTAAGGGTTTTTTTTCCTAGGAAAAAATGTTGCTAACTTTTAAATAGCCTTGAAGAAGATATTTGCATATTGTACTGTCTACTGCTCACCTTCTTACAGATACTAGTATTTTTGTCCTCTGAACGTGTACATTATGGCACTGCACACACTTAGTGTGTGACTATTTTTATTACTTAGTAAGAGGAAGTAATTTTTTCTCGTAGTAAAGGTGTGCTTTAGTATTTCAGGTAAACTGACCCACTCTGATTTTGTCAGATACTAACCTCACCTCAGTTTTGTATTTTATTTTAAGCAGTTAAGACGACTGTTGAAGAAGAAACTTAAAACCTATGACTGTGATCCCTTGGTTAAAGAGTTTCAACAAAGATTCCTAACAAGATATCAAATATTTTTCTGATACACTCATGGAAGAGGTCTGTCAGTGCATCAGACATACTCTGTGCCAATATAATCATGGGCATGTTTCTCCTTTTAGGTGATCTGTAATTCTGGTTCAGTAGAACAACAACCAAAATACTGCTGATGAATTTTTACATAGAACTGAATACACTTCAAGGAAAACAAAGCAAATGTCCACATTTTTGTCCCAGAACTGGTGTTCTTTTCCTCACTGGTGTTTATCATCATAAAGGAATTGATGATGGGCTGTGGCCTGTATCTGTAGATTTCAAGGCAAGATGAAAATATGAGATTTAAACCCTCTCCTTTTAAAAATACTCATTTACTTCTTTATTTCTTTTCATTTAAACAACAGTGAGAGACTTTTACTACAGTAATGTATCAAACCAAATACTGTATATATATCTGGTCTGGTGCTGTCGGCAATAGCTAAGCTGTGCACTGAAAGTGTGGACTAGTACTCCATACGTTAATCCATTTTGCTTTTGGCATCTACACAGTGAATACAATTTTTATTTGCCAGAGTATATTAGTATTTAAGTGCTAATTTAAAATTAGATGGTTTCTTAAATTTACCAGTGGTGTTTTTTAAATAGGATGATACACTGAGTGGGCAAAAAAGCAGCAGATGAACTTCATTGTAGGTAAATGTCAGGAAGATACAATAATTTAAGTCATGCTTGTGTGATCCTGAGCTTGGAATGGGCAGTTAAAACTCCGGAGAAAGCCCTTGGGGTCATTGCGGAGAGCTTCCTGAAATCGTCAGTTCAGGGTGCAATGGCACCAACAAAACCCCAGTAAAATGCAATGTGTGATCAAGAAGATCACATGACAGGAAGAGAACATGACAAAACATGGTTTTGCTACTACATAGAATCTTGTTGCACTTACGTCTTGAGTACTGAGTAAAGTTCTGGTCTGCACCACAAGAAGAATGTAATGGAATGAAGAAAGGTACAGAGAATGGCAGCTCAGTGGTTAAAGGAATGGAATGGCTATTCTGGGAGAGCTATTTTTAAAAGGTAGGATCTCTTGAGTGAGAAGGTAAAGGGTGGAGTGGGGTATGATAGACCTTTACAAAACCATGAGACCACTGACCAGGCTGAACAAGGAGCTGTTATTCTTCAAACCCCTAGCAGTAGAACCAAGAGGCATTTATTAAGACTAACAGGAAGTAAGCTTAAAACAGATGAAAGGGACCTTTTTCTTCTAATAGCAGATAAAATCTTCAACTGCCATTAGCTCTGTCTGCTGCTGTGCTTTGCATTTGAAAGACAAACCTAGTAAAAAAGGTGGTCTGTGTTTCAAACAACAGAGTTCTAAACAGAGGAGATAAACAAAGGTGAACAGGAAGTGAAGGATGAACTGACTTCTTATTTGGCTTAGCATGGGACAGTGTCAGAGTCCACCTTTGGTGGAAGGAGAATCAACATCTCAGAAGATTAGTGCACGAAGTGTGCAAATCACTGTATTTTTTTATGGGGAAGGAAGAACCGTTACAACTGCATGAACAGCAATTGTGAAACCCAAACAATTTACATTGCAGCTACATGAGCAGGCAGAAATTAAAGCCTTGTGAGTGTGTTGATCCTGCACTCATCATCTGAACTTAGTGAACTCACATTGCATTCCATTTTGGTTAATGTGCTGAACAGCAGCACCGTCTCCCTTTCATCTCCATCTGCTTATTCCAACAGCGTTACTGGAAAGAGAAAGATCACGTTATCAAATATTGCTGAAATTTTACAATTATGTGTTGAGTAAAACTGGATGGTATGATTCCAAGGAACAGAGATTTTAATTATAACATTTTTCGTTTTTACATAATAATGATATGCCCTTATAGCTTTAATTGTTTTCCCCTGACTGCATGTGGGGAATACTTGCCAGCTAACACCTTGGGTTATTTTTTCTGCTGATTGTTAGTTACGTTACTTACAATTGTGTTACACTTTTGATTTTAACAGGATATTATTTTACCTCTGCTTAATTCAATCAGAGTTATAATAGTAAGCCATGAATGAAATGCTTGGGGAATATTCAGAAATGTCATGTGCTTATGTGCCAGGCAAACGAAAAGTATTTCCACATCCAGAGGTACCTCCTGGATGTGGTCTTCATGGTGCTACTGTATCCTTTGCTTCACATAAGAAGAAAGAAATGTCTAAACCAGCAGCTTAATAGTGCGGAACTGAAGTTATTTTCCATGTCACACAGAAGCAAAGAAAATATGATTCCCATGGAAACGCTGACTACTGTGCAAGGTGCTCTGCCTGTGCAAAGTTACAGGGTTTTTCAGTACACAGTCAATCTAGCGCCAATCAAAATGATATTATACTGTATGAATGCAGTATTTTAAAATACAGTATTACTATCTCTGCCATACCTATCTAAATAATTGTTGAATCTTTATGAATTTGTGTAATTTTGTTCCATTGATGAGTGCTAATTTCTTATGAAGTATTTTTTTAGTTTTAAGAAAAAAAATTTGAGATCAGAGCATGACTTGACTTTATAATGGGAGTAGTAAGGCAGCAAAACGGGCTTCTGGGTTTTCTGGCACCCTCTATTTGAAGCATTGCAGTCACATGAAGTGGCCCTTGTCTGGGCCTAGATTCACAAAAATCTAAGGGACAGTGATCGATTTCCTCAAATTATTGTAGCTTGATATTTGTTTATTACTGCTGTAAGTCCTGAGAAAATGCCTTCCTGCCCTTATTTTTCACCTGTGACTGAAAATACAAGCTGACAGTGTCAAGTGTTCTGGTGTTTGAAAGGGGGAAAGAAACCCTTGTTTCTGTTCTTTCTCACTCTCTGTAGCTTAGGGAAATTTTTTGAAGTTTCTTTCCATTTTGCTTGACTTTAAGAGAGAGTCAGACCTTTAATAAGTGGAAACAGAATCTGTAGAGAATTAGGTAAAAAAAAAGTAGATACCCAGATTACAAAATTAACAGCTTTTTTTCCTACTGTATATTCCTTGTCTTGCTCTTACTGATGTGAATGCTGTAGGAGTTTATGTACTTTATATGTAACAGATTCATTCTGCAGATTGCTCAAGGAGCAGCTCTAGAAAGATGAATGCAGGGGGATATACAGTCATGTCATATAAAAGCCCTATTAATCTTTATTAAAAATCTTTCTAGGATGTCCCCTGAGCTTGATGCGAAGTAAGTTTTGCTTTTTAGTTTCTGGATTAATGAGAATAGAATAGTAGCAGAACAAACAAGATGTGTTGTTCCCTTTCAACAGTTTTTCTGCCCAAGCTAAAGCATCTAAATGTAATCCTTCATGTATCGAACCGCAGTGCTATTGATTGCTATGTTCTGTTGGAAAAAGGGAGCTTTGTAGGTCCTTCTTTTTTCCTACAGATACACTTGTACGCAGCATATTTATTTCTGTTCCTCAGCTGGGCTTTTCAAATTTGTTTCAGCAAAGCTGTTAAAGAGGCAGTAAGGCAGCTTTCAAGAAGGGTTTTCAAGGAGTCCGTTTTAGCTAAAACGCCTTCGTCATAAGTACCTCATTTAATGCTCTTGAATGGTAAACAGTGCAGTTCCACTGTAAAAAAAAATGAAGTTGCATTGAAAATACTTTTAATTGGCAAACTTACACTTTGGTGATATTGGTATTGTCACTAGGAAGCTCTCTGTTCCTTAAACCTAAGATTCAGTAGTCGTTAAAGTTGCATAATGAACAGCTGCTTTAGATGTGTAGCTTTATTAGCCTCTGAGCTGTTGAAGCTTTACTTCCATGAGAAATAAATAAAAAATGAATCTGTGACATTTCCTGCACAAAAATTACTATTTTCTTAACCCTAGAACGTTCTCTGGAGTCTTGTGTTAAGGCAGGAATGTGGCACTTAGGTCGTAATGTGAGCCATGATTTGCAATAATGCTACAAAGAGCCACTCAGTATAATTTTATCTCTTATTAGGAAGATTGCTGCTTACGATGAAGAAATTCAGCATCTCTATGAGGAAATGGAACAGCAAATCAAAAAGGAGAAAGAGCAGTTTCTCTTGAAAGTGAGTGTGTGTCTGTTATTGTGGGCATGGATTCTGCTCCCAATTCCAGTGGTTTTATACTCATTCTGGGTATGAAGTGAAGGCCCACAAAATGTGTTTCACAACAGAATAAGAAAACATATAGTTTATGTCACTGCTTCTTTTGTACTGATCCACACTCTGCAGCTTCACCCTGCAGTGATGAACTTCAAAGTGACTTGCTGGATGAGAGGAGTACTGATGCCCTGTGCTCGGTGATTGGCATGCAGCAGCAGCTGGCATTCTTTTGAAATTCAACTGAACTACAGCCTCATTGTATTATGGATGCTGCTATAGGTCGAACTTCTGGTCACAATTAGGAAAAATGGTCTTCGAGATTGTTCAGAACGTGGCTAATCCTGTTTAGTTCTGCAGTCTCTGCTTTTAGGGAGGGGTAAGTTCTCACTGAAGAGCAATGACATAAATCAAGTGATGGTAATTTCTGAAACCACCGCAGCTATTTGCAAAATAAACATAGGTCGGTTTCTTTTGTCACTGCCATGGTGCTTCCAAGGCACCTGACAATGAATTTCCTTTTCTTACAAAGTGTCTTTTAAATCTCCTCACTGCTTTCATAGTCTGTTCTTTGGATTTTTCTGTCATGTTTTTTTCTCCGAAAACAAGGATACTAACAAGAATTCCCAGTATGGTCTAAGAAAGAGTCATCTTAGAATCATTTCAGTTGGAAGGCACCTATGTTGCTCCTAACTTTCAAACTAGATCAGGCTGCTGGGGGACTTGTCCAGTTGAGTTTTGAGTTTGCAAGTGATGGAGGTTCCACAGCTTCTCTGGGTGGCCTGGGACAACCAGTCATGAGCTACAGGCTCATGCCTTTTTGTTGTCTTGAAAGCAGTTATATAAATGAAACCAGTGTATGGTTTCAAACAACACACAGTACACAAAATGTTGCCAAAACTAGTGGATGTCCATCAGTTATTGTTTCCATTTCAATCAGATAGGATATCTAAAAAATCCTTTTGTAATCCAAATATATAAGGTACTTTTTGTTTTCTGTTATAAAGTTTGTTAAAGCAAAAAGAGCCTTTATCAGCTAAGGAATCACTCTTTTCACTTGCCTCACAGGGTAGTGAACCTGACTCATAAATTTCAAGTTTTTCCATTCCAAGCTGAGAGCAGTTTTTAGTGGTGGATGAGATAAGCCCTTTATAAAAAGTTCATACATCAACTGAAGGATAAAAAGTATTTGCAACTTTGCCTGACAGCAATTGTTGTGAAAGAAATGGTTTATATGCTCTTAATAGCCCACAACTGAAGTTGCATTGAAAATCCTGAAACAACAGAGACTTTTTTCCATAAGCAATGATTGTTGGATCTCCTAATTAGCTGTATATTTGCAGTAAAGCCATTTCTTTTAAGCTTTTTCATTGAAGCTTCCCACTGAAGCTATTTACAGTTTAGTCAGCATTCACACTAATGGTTGTCAGACACTCAAGAAGTATTGTTTCTTGGCATGACTGATTTGGGATTTGGGGAGATCTGACTGTTAAATTCTTTCTCTAATGCAAAGTCTCACAAAGACTTTATAGCCTGGAGAGATGCATTGATGCCATATAAAAGGGGAATTATTATGGCTTGAATGAAGAGCAGCTCTTGAAGAATACATTTAAGGAAATTGGTAAGATGCAAATAAGTACAAATTGTAGCAATTTGCAATACTTAATACCCTGCTGACTGAAGGTTATACAAAAGGGGCAGTTAGTCTGTCTTTTTCAGTTGGATATATACTCTTCCACGTAAGAAGCCAGTTAACGTGCATTTGATTACCCCATTAAATGTACCGCTAAAGAGGAAAACATGTCGGAACCACTGTTGTCTTGAGGGAATTTTTATTTTTGTTGAGAGGCATTTTCCTGGGGACCTTAGAGAGTAGAAGCCTGTTGTAGAGGAACAGGACAGATTCACAGCTGATGGGAACTTCTGGAACCCAGTTTTGCTTAGGGGAGGTCTTGACAATTTGTCTCAGCTGAGGAGTGTCTGAAGGAGTAATTCCAAATAGGACTGGGAGTTCCCAGTGCTTGCAGGATACTTAGATGGTGGACAGGTTGTTATAACTGCTATGTGGAAGGTGAAGCCTGAAGCCCAGACCACTTGCTTATACTGTTGGAACATCTGTGACAGATTATTGGTAGTGATGGGTTTTAAAGGTAGCGGGGTATTGTTTCTTTTACTTCGACCTGACTTGCTGTGCTGTGTGTCAATACCTTGTATCTCCAATGTCAATCCTGGTTATCTTGTATGTGAGTTATGGTATGACTCCATAATAGCTGAAATTTGTCTGGGTTGTTTCCACAGTGCATTCTCATCACTTCTTTGTGTTATCAGTTGTCTGGTTCAGGAAACCAAATGTGAAAGCTATTCTTTTTTCTGTTTTTTTTCTGCTTGTTTAGCTCTCTGAAACAGCTCACTGCTGTAACAGATGAGCATGAATGCTAGTGTATAAGAGGATGAAGCTGGAAATGGGAGGATGCATTCTAGCTTCATTGATTTAGGTTGGCTGAACTCCTAAAGTTCGTACCTAAGACCGACAACTTCTGATGCCTACTCCTGTGCAGTCAGCACATCCTGTAGCAACTGCTGTCATTGCAGTTGCTGGACTACACCAGTTTACAGAAGCTTGGGAGTCTGGATTCATGAGTGATACCATCCTGTTCTGTTAAAGGAGATGGAGTAATTTAGCAGAAAATACCTCCCCCCACCTTCTAACTCTCCTCACTGAGGTGGAAGGTTAGATGCTGCTAGGTTTAAATTCTGAGTGATGTCCAATTTACCACTATCAGTCCAGTCGCGTTTAATATGTATATTAAACTACCACAGTTCTGGATACACTAATAGCAGTCTGCACTGGATTCGTGAGTGATACCATCCCTAAACTGAGTTCTATCAGTAGCTCATTATGTTCACTGTGAAAGGCTTTTAAATTATTTTTGTGCTTGATTCCTTATGTCTCCTCCTGCTGATGCAATTGTGCTGTTCTGTTAATGCGTTTCCTCTTTGAATTTTGCAGGACACGGAGAGATTTCAGTCCTACAGTCAAGAGCTGGAGTGCAAGCTCCTGTCAAAAGAACAAGAACTGGAACAATTGGTTCAAAAACAGACAAGGGTATTAATCAATACATTCAGAGTTAAAAAATAAATCATTTTTATTTGTTCATATGGTTTTCTTTAGGTAGTATTCTAGGTCTGAAAAACACAAGTTGGTGTGATGTGGTTCTGCCAAACTGTGACCCTCTTGTTGCTTTTGTTGTGAGTGTGGATACCTGCATGCATTTAAAAGTGGGGTTGTGCTGGACTGCTAGACACTGCTAGACTTCTATGCGTGTGCATAGGAAAAATCTTACCCTATGTTTCTAAAGTAGTTTTCCTTTTCTATGATAAAATAATAAAAAAAAAAAGTTTCCAAGTATTCTCCCCAGGTACTAGGTTAATTTTATGAAAATGTAGCAGAATTCCACTTCCTTCAGTGTGCTACGAACTGCCTTAATGCCTGGACTGCCCAAGAGCAGAGAACAATTATTTAGGTCTTATAGTGTACACCTTTGCTCAAAGCTTGTACCAACTACTCATTTACTTGTTTTGCACTATTGTTCAGCACTATGAACTGGAAATGCTCCCTCCTGAACAGCCTGGTCCTCATACATCTCTCAGTGATAACAGTTTTATAGCAGTGCATGGGTCTCTTGCATGGTAACGTGTCAAGTTCCCATATTAAAGCCTGATGTGTTTTACTTCTTAAAATGCGTGGCTTGCTTGGGGAAGCAGAGTATTCCTGCATGTGTGAACTTGCTGTAAAAAAAGGTCAGTGCATGAAAGGCTAGTGATAGGCAAAGGGGGTAGCACTGGAATTTAAAGGGCTGAAATGGGATGCTGTGAAACCAACTCCCTCTGTAGAATATGACTATAAAATACATGTAAAATTTTTTATCCTGGCAGTAGTGCTTGCGAGGGTCAGTCATGAGAAGTAGGAGAGAAGTAAGAAGGGAAGGAAGAGGAAAAGGAAGTTTGAGGGCAATTTTCTAGTTGTGTGTAGTTTTTAGGTCCTCTTCAGAGGAGTGAATTGGGGTGCTGCTGAAGCTGATGGAAACTGTAGGATTGTATTTGAGTAAGAGGAGAGACAAACCTCTAGCTGACTATAGTGATGTAGGTTTAGCTGATGAGGGTATAGAACTGAACTAAAAGGTCATTACAGAATTGAAATCAACTGCCTGATGTTAATTACCTTTGTTCAGTACCACTGTGAATCAGAATAGATGTGGTTTTATGTGGGGTGTCTACCACATTGCAGCACTATAGTGAAATATATCTTAATAATAAATAATAATAAAAGATATTCAAGATATCTGTGGGCGCACACAAATCAGGCATTTTTAGTCTGAAACTAACTGCAAAAATGTAAGAAATCACTTATCCTGATTTTATGATGATTATATTTTAATATTTTCCTTTTTTTTGTTTTGATTTTTTTTGTTTTAAAGCTAAGTTTAAAACTTAGCTATCAACCAGTAGTTCTGTAAAACTCTTTTTTCCTGTAGTTCTCTAAAATAAATTTGGTATAAAACCCAGAAGCTCTTCAAAGGCTTACACTCAATTTTAAGCCTGGTGTAATCAAGTAATACAGGCAGCAGTATCAGAAAGTTTTATCTTACAATTATTGTTTTCATTGCCTATTGTCTACTGTTGCCTATCTTGGAGAACATAAAACAATGTCTGTGTTATTTTTATTAGTATAATTTTTTAATCTAATTTTATGTTTTCCTTTTCTATTCATTGTGATGTTTATTATTAATAGTTTTACTGTGTTTTCTATTTTATTTGTAACTTCTGTTATTATTTCCCCTCTCCCTTACAAATTTGCATGAGTCTCAAAAAGGGTGCTTTTGAAGGACAGGATCTTCTTCCTACCATAAAAATTGAACTATCCCATTTTATTTTTAAGGAAACTGTATTGGACAAATGGAATTCACTACTTCTAATAATGTGATGAGTGAGATAATTTTATTCAGATAATTGATGACATTTGAAACTTTGTCATTCAAACAACTGATTGGTTCCCACTGTCAATCTTACATGCAGTATTATTTTTTTTTCCTGGTATAGCAGCCTAGCCTGTTTATTTGAATGCTTAACTCAGTGTAGTTAGAGACAATGTTTTGTATGTATATTTTTCTACTTCCAAATGATCACCTCTGAGAGTGACTCACATCTTTCCTCAGATCTGTTTTTATAATACTAAAACCCCACTCATTTTTCAGGTATTACTCTTCCTTCACCTAGATATCAGTGTGCGCTACGTTAGCTTCCACCTCTGTTTGCCTTATCCAGAGTTCACTGAAACTTTTGCCGCCTCCTCTTGCATGGAAATATACTTTGATAATTACATGTATTCTTGCAGATGGTGATGGCAGCTTGGTTTAATTACAGCTTCCATGCTTGATTATTTGAGAGAACCTCTTGGGAGTAATACAGATACTTTTTTCCAAATGTCATTAATAAGTCTTTTTCTTTTTTTGCTTTCCTCTGCCCTCTCTCTCCCCTCTCTCCCTCTTTTCTCCTCCTTTTCTGTTATTCCTGTATTGGAAATTATTATAAAAAATGTGAAAGGGAACTTCCAGACAAGGGGAGTTCAGTGTTGCTTCTGCTGATTTAGCCAGAGGGAGTCTTCCTTACGAGGGTCTTCTGCCTGGTGTGACTGAAATACTGATCTGATTCCATGTTGACTGGCCTTCTGTAGGCCAAAATTCCTTTGGATAGGCCTTTTTGCTGGCTACCATGATCTTGAAGTGTCAGCTTGCTCTTCATGGCTTAGATGAAGCACAAGTATTCTCAGTATTGTTCCTCAAGGGATGGTGATGGCATGTCTCAGTAGGAGGTGCTGGGACAGAGGATGTCCAGCATAATATCTAGGCCACAGAATCTTGTATGAGGTGAAGGAAGTAGGTGTGGACCAGCTAAAATGCAAGAGAGTTACTGGGCTTCTCACATAAAATGATGGGTTCTGTGCTGATGACAGCCAGTGAAGAGCATGATCTTTGGATTCTGAGTGGGAGATCCATGTGAACATCGATCAGGAGCACTCAGAAAGTGCACATCAACTGATAGGATTGTTCAGAAAGGCATAAAGAACAAAATAATCCCCAGCCTTATAACACTGTATAAATGTTTCATCTTTCGTGCACACCTGAAATAAATAGGAAAAAAAGAGAGAAAATACAGAAGGGATGCTGAGCTAAGAACAAGGAAATGCATGAAGACTGTATGTGTCTTTGAGGGACAGCAACAGCTGTGTCATCAGCAACTGTTTGTATTGGACAATTCCAGTTCTGTACTCGATTTTAAACTTGTTTTTCTTCCTATTCTTGTCCCAAAAGAGAACATACACCATCAGCTACTATGTCTCTGCGTGACCTGTGGTAATTGATTAATTCTCTCTGCTACCTAGATTTTCTTAAATGTGACTGTGGGCCATGAGCCTTTCCTAATCAATTTTCATCTATTTGATGACCATGGGAGCAGATTTGCAGGTCTGACAAGCAGCTAGAGCCTGTAGAGTCTGTGCCATTCTGTGCCAGCTGAGCATCCACCTAATGCGTTATTGCACTGTATTGGGAGTTGATTAAATGAATGCTTTAAAAGTATTGTTTGGCATCACTTACAGGATTTTATAGGTACAGTGAAAGGAGGAGCTCTGCATTGCTGTGAAATAACCCTTTCTCCTCTTGTTGTGTCCTGGGGTTTAGATATTACTGAGTATCTGCTAGTAAACATAGTTTCAACACAGTTGTTTTTCTCACAAGAGTAAGCACCAGGATTTATAGCAAGTATTTCTAACATCAGTACCTATGATTCCGGGAACTGATAATGGCTACCCATGCAGTTACATTTCCAGGCCAGTCTCTGTAAGGTTTTCAGATGGCCATAGTATTCTATAAGTGAGATTTCAGCCTGCAGTTTGGCGCTCTTAAGCTTTTTGAAAGTTCCATCTTTGTGTGATCACTTTTTGCTTCTCCCAAAACCACTCATCTGAGTGAGAAAGTCTTGTCTTCTAGTACCTGAAGCATCTGGTCTTTTACTTGGAACAGATAAATTCATTCAGTCAAGGGATGGAAGCAATACTCAGGAACTGATCTATCAGTGTAAACCAACATTGCTCAGCAGGAATTTGATGCCCAGCCTAGTCAGTGTTCCATATGAACTGTGAGCCTGCTGAGGCAATAGTTCAGCAAATACATTAAGCTGGTGCTGCTGCTGAGATAAGTGCTCCCACTCTACTCTTGTTCCTGACCTTTCACAATCCTAGCTAGAAAGTTATTTTCTGGTTTTGTTTTTAACCTGGGCTTTAAGGCTGCATTCAAAACCAGGACTAGAACAGCAGCAGTGTTGTGAAGCGTGAACAGACTGCTCGAACTGGGTAGGGGCAGGCTTCGGTTTGGGCAAGCTCTGCTTGTTGGGATGTGCAGACTGAGAGTTCTAACAAAATCCTCTGTTGTCTCTCAAATCTGGAAGAATGAACTGGTATCACTGTAATGCTCCTAGTACATTTTGCATCCCTTAAAAACCATACTGAAAAAAAAAGCTTTTATATCTTCAGGTCAGCAGTGCCTTCCCTAATACGAAATGGACTAATTTTAGTCTACTTAACTTTTGCTATCTCATCTTAATTTGTTCAGTTAGCCAGGGAGAAGCAGGTGGAACTTCTTTACATACCAGAAACCACCATCATCTGCTATTATCTGTTTAACAGGGAAGGTGTAACTTTCCTTAGTATATGCTTTGGAGAGTGAATTTAAAAGTGAATAAAAAAAGCTCTAATTCACACTTCTTGGCAGATTTAGCTGAGGTGACAGAAAGGTTACTGCTTGTTGATATTACTGGGGATGGGAAGGTTTATCAGCTACCAGATTTAAATCTAACAGTTTTTAGGCAGAACTCTGAATCACTCTGTGTAGGCCTTGTCATTGTGGGAAATAGTCTAAAATAGCAGTTGTGAATATCAACTAAGTACTGCTAATCTGCTCTGTAAACATCTCTTTTGTGGTTTGTCCTGGTGCATTTTTGAACTGGGTGAAATTCAGTCATGGAGTGGAATGGCTTTCGTTTTGTGTAACATAATTATGTCTCCACACAGAGTAGTGGAAGAGCACCATATGTGTTTTATTCATGTTAGCTTTGACAGAAATAGCTTCCCTATTGAACTAACTTCTAAGACTTGAATTGAAAGCCTGAAAACCAAGATACTGCAGTTATAATACTTTCTGTTCTCTTTTCTTCCATCACAGTTAGAGCAGCAATGTACAGAACTTGTCAGTGGCAAAGAAGAAACCAAAGTAGAGAACACCAAGCTGAAGCTGACTAACCAGGAGCTGCTGAGAGACCTGGAGAGAACGTCTCAGGAATTAAGCCTGGCTCAACAACAGTTACAGGTGCTTCAGGAGGAGGCATCAAGACTACATGAGGAGAAGGAAATGTAGGTCTCCAGCTGCAGTGGTTCTAGAGCATTTGCTTAGCATGCCAGTGAGCCTCCTTCTCGGGGTATTCAGTGCTGTGATTTAAGTTTGTGTCATAAGCAGAAACCACCAGCAAAGCCAAGTGCAGTTCTAGTCATTTTTCCCCAAGTAATTCAGCATGTTTTCTGTAGCATATCTGACTTCTACAGAATCTTTTTGCTACTTTGTCAGGGTTCTCGCACCCCCATTTGTTGAGGGTGTTTGGAATTAAAAATCAGTTTAACTGGTTAAAAATTGTCTTAGTTTGGAAATACCAGTGGGATTCCTTACAGAAATTGCAGTTGTGGCACATGATGCTCCATCCTCCTCAAAACCAAGTCTGTCTGAAACTTGGTTCTCAAAATATACTCTGGCTATCAGACAGCTAGGATGTGCTTCTTTTCTTCATCAAGAGCAAGTCTGGTACATAATTTCTGACCAAGGTCCCTGGCCAGCAAGATAAAAAGTAGATTTTGCAGCTACATCACAATTCACCCAAGGCCTAATGGCAATCCAGAACCATCATTTTGGGGTTTCTAGTTCAAATGTTTTGGAATTCAGATTCTGACTCTGAGTTAAAAAATATTTTTCGAGAAGTATTTAAAATTAAGTAAGAAGTATTTAAAATAAAAAGAAATGGCCCATTAAATAACAGATCAATCTACCCGTCTTCCTCCAGCTTTCTACACAAAGCGAAAGTCACGTTGCTCTGAAGCTGTAATTGGCAAAAATGTTCGCTGAAGTCCATTTAGAGGGAGATGGTTTTAAGAAAAGGCTCAGGGATCTGTAAAACCCTCTTGTTGCCAATGGAGAACACATGGATACCAGACTGTGGTGCCTGTCTTGCCAGACTCTGTACATTTCAGCAATGAAGTATGTAACTCAGAGCTGTGGCTATTTGGCATATTTCAGGGTAGAGCAGAATATTAGATCAATGTCATATTATTTTTCTGTTAAGCTTTGGCCAGACTCTACTTAGTTATTACTAATTTAATTTTTCTTGAGGGTATAAGTAATGACCGTTGTTGATAAATGATTGTTGAAGAACAGCCACTGTGTTTAGAACGCTATTGTTAGGTTTGCATGTTTGATGTGTGTTTTGGAAGTAGACAGTAGAAATATTCCTCCTGAAGGTAGTTTGTTTCCTCTTTGAGGCCTCTCTTTTCAGATCCGGAGCAAAGACTGTGGAGTGATCTGGTTTTAAAGCTACAGAGGAAATCTGCCCAGTGGTCAGACTGCTGAATAATACTACTGCATTTACAAAGCACTTTGGATTCAATAGTGTTTTATGGAATTAGAGCTCAGCCCTGCTCAACTGCACCTGCAGTGTTGCTTTAAACATCTGTATCAGTCTGGTAAGACCTGAGCTGTTGAAGCAGGTGTGATGGTCAGACTGCACAGGAAGAACTTGAGGCTTCACTGAAAGGCAAAAAACATCTAAGGCCAGACACAGAGTCAAAATAAATGGTGTAAATTAGTGTAAAAATCTGAGACGCTGTGTCCAATGTTTAAGGCCGCATAACTGTTAAAGTCAGGAACTAACAAGAAATTGTAGGGATTGTGGATGCATGAGCCTGACATATGGTTCCAGCAGCAAGATAAACTCTCATTTTGGGTAAAATGTTGCATGGTCTTCAGTGGCCATGTGTGAGAAGATTTTCAGCAGTATGTCTTCTCTGAATGATGCAAGTGCCAGTATCAGCATATATTAAGCTCTCTGGATGAAGAAATTATAAAGCAATAATTTTTTTAAGAACCTCTATTCCTTCCTCTGCTAACTCAAACTGCTGTGGTACTGTGGGCCTTAAACTGAATAATTTTTTTTAAAATGAGTAACTGTTCATGCAGAATAAAGTCTACAGGTTTGGAGAAGCTGAAGTCTCAAATGTGGATACTCCTAGGGAGAAGCATTTTAGCAATGCTGTTACCCTGGTTAGAACTATTTTATTTCTTTTCATACAGGGAGGTGTACCGGGTGACAGAAACCTTACAGAGAGAGAAATCAGGACTTCTGAAGCAGCTGGATTTTTTAAGGTAATGCAGACCTTATATTCAAGGACTTCTCGCATCATTCTGAAGAGGTGCATTAAAGGATAAAACCATGTTGGGCTGTGTGCTGGGTGTAGATGCCCAGGTGCTGGCAGGGGGGGTGCAGGGGTGGCCTCTGTGCCAGAGAGGAGCGACCGGGGCTGCCCTGTGCCGGCCACAGCCCATTCTTGCATACAGTAGAAGGCAGTACACGTGTAAGTTTTGTCTTGTTTTGGCAATTCAGTTTTGTAGGACAATCTCCGTTCCGAAAGTAAAAAACAGAACAACGGTGAACTGATGTAAGCTGGCTCTGTGGTAGAAGCCTGGCCAGAGGAGACTTGAAGGCTCTTACTAAAAGGCTGCCTTGTTTCTAAGGTGATTGGAGTACAGCCAGAATAAAGATTCTTTCCCCAAAATGTTTATTTGTAAAATTATGTCAAAACATAGTTAGCTGATTTTCTCTGTAACATTTCTGTATCGATAGGCTTCAAATTTTGGACTTGTGTTCAGACAGTTGTAACCCCTTGTTTGCTCAGTGCTAAGTTTGTACGGGCTATAGATTGTACTTGCCTATAGGCCTTCATTCACTGCATTTCCTTCATGAGGCCTCATTTTAAAGCTACCTAAGAAGTTACCATGCTTGAGGAAAGAGTCTTACTCTGCAGTGTGTTTCCCGTAGGCCACTCCATGTGGTGTGCTCTTGCCTGCTGCTGGTAATGGGGCCGTAGATAGAAACATCTGGCAGCAGAGGTTGTTTCTGTTCACCGCGGCTGTAATGGCTGCTCAGCCTCTTTTGCAGCCAGGCCAGTGACAGATGAAGACAATGGATGATGTACTAAGCAGGTGTGTTGTCAGATCTGATCAGAGCTGGCTGATTGCCTGGGGTCCCCATTTCCTGACATGTTCATCTTTTCTGCATAATGGAATATGGCTGCTTTTGTAGAGAGACTTTTCTGTGGCAGCCACAACTGTGGCAAGGGACATAAGTGGGCTTTACGGCTGTCACCAGATGAATAGACGTGGTGTTCCTCACACCCTCTCCACATTACAACATCATCTTTACTGTGAAAAGTTTTAAACGTTCTAATTCAGAGTAAGTGAAGGCATATTGACCAGAACGGATTTCTGTGTGTTAGGACATTTGTTTTGATAAAGTACAGAATGAGGGCCATACGCCAGCTGGCTTCAGTTAGCATAGCCCTACTGGAGATTCAATGGCCCAGACAGGGAACTGGCTGTAGTGAGAATATAAATAAAGCATGATCAAGGGTGCAGATAAGCCAAATTAAAGTGCATTTGTCTTGCCTTTTACATGGCAACTGTCCAGTTTATCTGTTAGTGCTGAGTTCCAAGTACTTGGCCTCAGTGTTTCTTTTATTTGTGTTGTCTTTGCAGGGAGAGGAACAAACATCTCAAAGATGAACGTGACATATTTTTACAGGTAAACAACTATTCTTTTCAAACCCAGTGTTGAGCAAACACCTATCAGAACGGCCTCAAAACAAGGGAGTCAGAAGGCTGTGCAGAGGACAGACTCTTGTGCTGCTTAAATCTTGCCCCATTCTCAATTTATATTGTCTTTTTTCTCACTTGAGAATAAGATTTTTAAATTTGCTGAATAGTTTTAAGAGCTACATTTTTATATAGTTGAAGCTATCCTGAGGGAGATGAATTTATTTTATAAGAAGCTAAGAATGCAATCATAAGAGGATCAAATAACACGATTTAGTTGCTCAAATTTTAGGTTGATCTATTCAGACAGGAGTAGCTAATATCCTGAAATGTTTATACAGTAGTATAATATCAGAGTGCCTGAATCAGTGCCGGAATACTTATCAGTACTGGGTAAGAGCAAATCACATTAATTTTTTATCCAGCAGCAGAGAATGGGCACCTAAGGAGTTCCACAAGTGCCCTGGCTTAAGGAGACTAAGCACTTACGTACATTTGTTTGTTTTCTTAGTCAAGAAGCTCCTAATGTGAAAAATATATCTGTTGACTTCTTTTCATAACACTATGTTGTTCTATTGTGATCTACTTAGTTTACAAAGCAGCTGAATTCTTGCAGGACGTGGTATTTCCATATTCTGATTGTCTATCAGTCAGGATTTTGAAGCATTTATGCCTCTAGGATTTCATCTACAATTTTTTCTTTCATACTCATTGTATTATTTAAGCATTAGGCATGAAGGCAGTTAACCATAGTGAACAACAAGAGTAAATTAGTAAGAAGTACTATGTATTTATGCAGAAATGCAGAGCAAGTGTTCCAAAAGCCAGCTGGAAGCAAAGATCAGGCTCTGTCATTGGGAAATACATAGAGGGCAAGGTGCTGCCTAACAGGTAAGAACTTTTTTTCATGTGTTCCCTGTTTGAGTACAATGAGGTTTATAAAAAGATTATGTGGAATGTTTTCTTTCTGATACCTTTGAACTTTACAAAGCATGTATTTCTGAAGTGTCTGTCACTATAAGATTACTGTACTCCGTAAGAGATTTGGAAATAAAGAGACAATTTTTCATGTAAAACAAGTGTACTGTCTGCAAAGGCAAGAGACTTCCCCATTGTGGATGGGTATATATTGGGAGACGCAAAGGTTTACCCATTACCCTGTGCTGATGTGGTACAATGTCCTTGGTAACTCTCTGAAAGAGTATACCTCCTCCCCTCTCATTGTAGAGGACAGCAGACCTGTTGTTAAGTATGGGATGTGGAACTAGTAAAAACATGGAGGATTTAATTCTCAACTGTGTAGCTGTAAACTTGAAATCAACAGGAACAAGATGGTGATCTTGGTGAAACATTAGCATGTTTCCTTTGAGACAAGAGGAGCTGGAAAGACTAGTATTTCACTTGGAAATAGCAGCTAAGACAATGTTCCTGCAGGCACAGGGCCATGAACTGCAAGGAAGGAAAGTTTTGAGAGACACAGTCTAGTAAGTTCAGTACTGAGAAGTGGAGCGTAACTGTCAAAAGCAATTATGGCACAAAAATCACAGGAAAATTTAGGTGGGAAGGACATTGGTCTCTAGTCCAACCTCCTGCTCAAAGAGGGGTAACTCCAAAACTAGATAAGGTTGCTCAGGGCTTTGTTCAGTTGAGGTTTTTGAACATCTGGATGGAGGTCCTACAGCCTCTTCAGGCACCTGTTCCCTTGCTGCACCAGTCTCGTGAAGAAAGTTTGTCCCCTGTATCATGTCAGCATTTCTCTTATTGCAGTTTGCATATGTAGTCATTGCGCACACCTGAGAAGACTATGGATCTGTTTTATCTACACTCCCCCTTCTGTTGAATCCCCACTTAGCCTTTTTATCATCCATATTAAACAAACCCATCTCCCTCCTACCTGCTAAAGAGAGAATTAGATTTTACATAGAAGGAGTTTGGGTTGGGGGAGAGTATTTTATTCTTCCAGAGTAGGGGGGGAGAGGAGGAAATTATAGTAGAGAAATTTACTTCAGCTGTTCCATGAGGTTATAAATGAGGATAATCTTATGTTTTGCTTTTTGGTTCAGATTTTCCCCTTAAGTTATTGGCTTTCCCCATTATGCTTGTAATTATCAAGCACACTATATATACACATATTGTATGATGAGCTGACTTTCCTGTAGACATTAGACTGAATCTACTATGTCTTCTGTGAGTAGTAAAAAACATGGGAGATTAAATTCAGTTACACTAGAATAAATCAATAGGAATGCAGGTCCAATATATTTTTGTGATGCGCTTTCTTTTTTCTCTGTTTAGCCATTCATTTGAAGATGATGAGGTTTTCAATAACTCAAAGACAAGGAATTCTGCTGGACTGAGTAGAGTTCTCTCTGTGGAGCCTGATGCTGGAGCCACTGGAGAAATGTCTAAAGCATTGCATCTCCAAAGAATAATATCAATTGAGGAAGATCATCTGCCCCAGCTTCTTGACAGGCTGGTTGATAACCAGCTGAACAGATGGACTGCAGAAGATGAGAATACTACTTCTGAGATGGAAATGGATAAGAAAAACACAGAACAATCAATGGAACACTCACTGTCATCTTCTAGAGAGCAGCCTGTAGGGAAGGAAACGCTGTCAAATGTAAGGGGGCTAAGGGGACCTCACCTTCAGTGTTGTGTGCGATTCTGGGCCACACAATTTAAGGAGGATGTTAAGGTCCTTGACTGCATCCAGAGGAGGCCAACAAAGCTGGTGGAAGGGCTGGAAAGCATGTCCTGTAAGGAGCAGCTGAGGACTTTGGGTTGGTCTAGTTTGGAGAAAAGGAGGCTGGGGGGTGACCTCCTTGCTCTCTACAGCTTCTGGGGGAGGGGAAGTGGAGAGGGAGCTGATGGTCTCTTTTCCCTGGGATCCAGTGATAGGACATGTGGGAATGGTTCAAAGCTCTGTTGGGGAGGGTCAGACTTGACATTAGGAAACAATTCTTTACTGGGAGGGTGGTCAGACACTGGAACAGGCTTCTTAGAGAGGTGGTCGGTGCCCCACGCCTGTCAGTGTTTAAAAAGGCATTTGGACAATGCCCTTACTAACATGCTTTAACTTTTGGCCAGCCGAGGTGGTCAGGCAGTTGGACTAGATGATCCTTGTAGGTCCCTTCCAACTGGAACTACTCTATTCTATTGTAAAGGACCTTAGAAAACATGAAATAATGTTGAAAGGTGATGCATTATTCTTAGAATTTAAAATGGTGTAGTTTTCTGATTTTAAGTTAAGGCATGACCAATTCAGCCATTGCATGAAGAGGGAGATAGAAATATACTGCAGATAGACATTGAAGGTGCAAGAGAAACTCAGCCTAAATGGAGTGGTAGCTGCAGACAGTATGTGCATAGATTTAGGTCTGAAGGACTGTTTAGGAAAAGTGAAATTAAGTATTCTAACGGATGATGCAAGAAGATCCACTGAAAGGTAACAGTTGTCTAAAAAAAGAAGCAACTCTTTTTTTCTTTCTTTTTTTTAAAGTTGTGGGCTTTTTTGCTAAAAAATTACATTTCTCATGTTCTGATACTTTTGAGTCAGCTTTGGTAGCTGTTACACTATCTGGGAAATAATGAGAGCAAATATCTTTACTTTTTAATTATTATTTGAGAAGACTTTTAATTAGCAAATTGAAATGCGGATGTATTTTTTTTCAGCTCTAGCTTGTATGTGCATGTTAACAAGGAATTCACCATGCAGTAAGAATCCTTAAAACAATATGCTGGAAGGTACATTTCTTTGGACTGTAAAGTTCTTGCACTGCTGTTGCTTCAGAGCTAGCTGTGCTTGTTTTCTAATTTTAGCATCATTGTTAAGTGTTACTCATTTTTAGATTCTTGAAGCACATATTAAAAAGATTAAAGTATAGGAAAAATATGTATGTTCGGTCATAATTATATGGTTCTTTTAGAAGAAGCAAGCATATCTTAAAAATGATGATAGAATTATGCCATGGTTACATAATAACTTCTAAGTGGTACATTTTAATAAAAAGTCTAGGGCATGGAACAGAGCTTCATCCTTTGAAATTATTTAATACAGTGCATTCTTTTTGCTTGCTATATGACTTGGTTTGTATCACATTTTTGAAGTATGGTGTCATTGGATTTCAGGACAGCAAAAGCCAGGTTGTCCATCAGGTCCAGCTAGGAAAAACCTATCCTGCCTGCTCTGTTTTGGCAGTCATGCCCCTTGCAAGCACATCCTCTCAATTGGGTAGGAACTGGGCATTCCCTCAGATCTTGTTTCTTATAATTATTCCCCCCCAAAAAAAAACCCAGTTGAGAACAAGCAGGGAGGGGAGAGAAGAAACCATAAAATGTCTCCTGTCTGGTTGAAAGCATTATTTATTTTTTTTTCAGTTTCTAAAGAAACATTGTGAGGGTAAACAAGTTAATTTCCAAAGGTTATTTAGAATTGGGAATTCCGTTTATTTTTTTCCCCTTATGAAATTCCAGTGTCTTAGCCCAGCCCTCAGTTTGGGTTGGTTTTTGGCTTGTTTTTTAAAGTTTAGTTTACAAAAAACACAGCAGAATGCTTCTTTCTGATAAACTCTGTTGTCCATGAGGCACTGAAATATGTGCATGGTCCTCTGTGGGTCTTCTTGGCCTGCTGACTAGGCCTGCCAACAGCTATTCAATTGATGGCATTCCATTGCTTAGGGCAGTCTCTAGACTATGTAAGCGTCTGACCACTGCCATTTTGTGTGAGTAGTGCCTCGTCTCCTTCCATGCACCAGCTGTAGTCTGAATTTCTCATGCATCTTTGTGCTTCCTACATGATGGCTCTTGGGATCAACACTTTTTGACCATGAGATTTAGACATCAGAAATGATCTTGTTCCGTACAGTGCTTGCACACAGATTCCCTATCCTGACAACATGCCAGGGCTGGGAGGAGTGGTATTCAATTAGTAAGTGTTTTCAGGGAAGCTCTGCATATAATCCTCAACTGGAGCTGAAGAAAACTTCAGAAAAAGAACTCCGTGCTTGCTGCATCTTGTATTATGAGGTGTGAGTGTCAGGGCCATATGTCAACTAGACTGTCTTCTCCAGCCACTCCTTCTCTCCCTTCATGCTTTGCTGCTCAAAGGATCTGCAGTATAAAGGAGTGTAGGATCTAGAAATACTTGTGCAATGATTCCATGGAGTTGTTACATATGCAGCTCACTCAGATACGAAGTCTTGTCATCCTCTGTTTTGCACTAGGAAGATAAGGGATCTGAGACAACTTGTATTTTTCAGTTCATCGCCATTTGTGTTCATGTAGTCTACATGGCTTTGTATTACTGCATTCCACGATCTCATT
The DNA here is from genome assembly GCA_035590275.1 of Ibycter americanus. Classification (NCBI taxonomy): domain Eukaryota; kingdom Metazoa; phylum Chordata; class Aves; order Falconiformes; family Falconidae; genus Ibycter; species Ibycter americanus. The sequence continues at coordinate 7,980,311 of JAVJGI010000060.1, read as the reverse complement.
GCTTACTATACTGAACTCAGGCTCCTAGCTGCTGGCATTAAGCCTTCCTCTTCGCCATAGATTCACAGTCATTTAGCTGCTAATCCTTTTATGAGCTACTGCATCTTGTAGGCAAGTAGAACCAATGTAATTTTTTTTCTCCTTTTAGAAATGTAAAGGTCCATGTCCATCCTATGGCAGGGTGACTTCTGAAAGTGTCTTAAGAATTTGCAGCAGTACGTGAGGCCAGCAACTGCTTTTTTATCTGGGACTTAACAGTCAGGTAGAACATTTGTCTGAGTGGCTATGAAGGTGAAGCTGCAGTTGGCATAAGCAGAGTTGTGATTGGGAAAACACCTGAAAGAACCATAATGGAAGTTAAAGCAAGAGTTTTCCATCCAGAACCTTTGCCTGAGATGCAGTTCCTCTCCCTTCTGTTCTTTCAATATGGAATATGAACCACTATGATTATACCTGACATCTTCCACGTGTGTTAAATTGCACAAAAGCTAGGTATATTACTCGACCTACTACTTTTTATATATTTCTTCTTCTGTATATAAACTACTGTTATATGAAGGCCACTCAAAAGACACTTCTAGGGAAGACTTTTTCAAACTGCATTGTAAACTAAAGTAAATTTACATCCCGCTGCTATTCCATTTTTCCATCAGCACTTTGTTGAAGCAGACTGTGAAGTAGCTCATCCCTTAGTATAGTGTTCAGATGCAGTTTTAGAATCAAGTTTGATTAAGGTTATTTTCATAAGTTGACTTGATACATCTCAATGAAAAATAACTGCCTATTTTGTTGGGAGTTAAGCTGAAGGCCTCAGTAGCCTTAGTGCTACTGAGGTGTGTATGACCACCAGGGACCAAGGTATTTCAGGTCATGTAGTCTGTATATGTGTAGCTATTGTTCTCAGAAGCATTGTGAAAATGGTACCAAGCTGATGACTGTATGCTAACCTGTTTGATGTCCCAGAGCACACAGACTAATAATCTGGGAATGTTTTTCATCAGAACTGAAAATGTGCTTTATATAGGTGTATGCGTATTACTAGCAGCCTATAGTTGCAGTGGGGTTTGGGATTTTAATAGAAAAGGAGAAGTGAACAATGAGATAAGAAATTTCTGTATAGTTGTAATGGGCTATTAGCCCGGCTCATGAGAAAGGCACGTATTTTTTGTCCCCAAAATTTACAGCAGTGAATGAATTTTTTTTCATACTAAGGAAGACGGCAGCTTGAGTTTTTATTTATTGTTGTTCCCCATCAAGTGCAGCTCTGTATTGTTTCTGCTTCTTTCTGTAAGTTTTCCGTATAGTTGTAGAAAACATTTGCAAGGCCAGACTTCAGTGTCTCATTCAAAGGGCTGTGGGGCAGTGAGTTCGGTTCTGGTGCCTTCTTGAAGTCAGCAGTCTCAGGGATTCTATACCTCAGATGGGTCTTTCCTTCCCTCCCCTGCTGTCCTTTCCTCTCCCTCCTCACAATCTCCACCAACAAACTAATGCCAGGAGCACCCATGATCTTGCTCCCCTTCTGCAGCATTAAGAACAGACTTGCTTTCTCTTCCTCCTCCACGTTTGCACAATGTAGGAGAAGAGGCCAGCTAGGGGGACCACCTGCAAACCAGCTGGTGCTACAGTGTTGTTCCCTAAGCAACTCCTGATCTACGTACAAAGGTCTTGGGAATAATGACCCACTTGACAGAGGATATAAGTATTCTCTCCAGCATGCAGTTAGCTTAGCCTGCAGTAAACAGGATGTGGATAGGCAGAAGAAATTATTCTTCCTTCTGCTTAAAAACCCTGAATAACAAACATAGTTGAATGTTTACAGCCTGATTAATTGGGTCTAATTCTCTCTCTGTCTCTTTCCCCCAGGCTTCTGCCTGCAACAGGTGTAGAAGTGCAGTAATTCTATGGAAGCTCTTGCGTCTACAGTAGTAGCAGAGGGAAGAATCTGGTGGTAGATGGCGTAAGCCAAAAAATCATGACTTTGTAATCTAGGTGAAGATGTACTGTGTCCTCTGTGTCATTGGTATAGGATGAGACTACTGAGCAGAGCTGTGTGAAGTCTCATGAGTTTTGATTTGCAGGGATGAACATAAACTGGTTTATTTTGGCAATTTCATGTATTTTTCAATGCAGTCTCACATCATGGTTCATATTCAGTATACTTCCAGAGTTCAATCTAAATCACTTAACTTCAAATGATGTGGAAAGATGCATGACAATATCTGAAATACTGAGTTATTTTAAGAAACAGAATGTTGCTTTATGAGTAATGGAGAAACTTGATAGGATAAAATCTCTTCTTTTTCCCATCTCAGTTAGCCTTCAAGACAAGGCAAATTGGAGAGACAATAGGACAATTGGATACTAATGTTTGCTCTTACTTGAAGGAAGAGGGAATAAACTCTGTCCCAGACCGCTTATTCAAGATTATTTTTGTGGGCAATTCGAGTGTTGGAAAGACTTCATTCTTAAGGCGATTTTGTGAAGATCGTTTTTTCCCAGGCACAGCTGCTACTGTAGGTAAGTTTAAGAAACGTTATTATTATTATTTTTGTTCCAGCAGTACTTAGCAGCTTCTACTGAGATCAAGCCCTGTGTTATAAAACAGATGTTGCACAAGTAGGACATGCAAAGTGAGTTCTCCTAAACTGGGAAGCAGATAATTGATGGAGGGGTTTCAGAACAGAATAGATTACGTACTGAAATCCTGGCAGTACTGAAATAAATCAGAAAAATCCTGTTGATTTCAGTGAAGCTAGAATTTGCTGATAGATCTCACTTTCTGAAACTGCTGATATATCAACCTCCGGACTGTGCTGTACTACCCATCCCACATCCGTACCCCATCTTTATCCCTCTAAGTAATCTGATTTTGTTTTAAAGAGGAATTAGAGTATCTGACTTACTTTTGAAGATTTAGCATTATACTAAGCACCAAAGAAATACGTTGAACTAGTGTTTTGAAAGCCAAACACTTCAAAGCCTACATTGTACTTACATTGCCTGATACTGTAAACCAGGCTCTCAAAAGTCAGACACATAATCAAGTGTGTCTGTACAAAACCTTAAGTATACGTTATTGCAGTGCCTCTGTGTTACTGTAAACGACCAGATTCGTTACACTTAGTGTGTATTTAGACCTTACTTATTCTGCAGCATATATGAAATAAACCTTGTTCACAATAAAAGGTATTTAAATTAATGGACTTGTCTCACATTTGTGATATTCATGTAAGCTGTAGGTCCCTTTGACTTATAGGGTAGATAAGACACCTCAGCTTAAATTTCTGCTGATATGTTGAGAGTCTAAGTTCACATTAGAGTCAGGAAGATCTGAGATCTTAGCATAGGGATTTAAATTGCTGCTGGCATTGTAAGGTATTTCACCTGGTCTTCAGCTGCTGCTCTGGGAGAGAGCAAGTCTCCTGGGTGTCCTGCCAGGGTGAAACAGACACTTTGAATACCAAGTAGCATCTCAGATAGCACTAGGTGCCTGTGAGCAAACAGTTGAATTCTACCCCACCATCTTCTCCAAATCAGTCCAGTCAGAGGAGCCAATGGACCAATTAATTGGACCCTTGATGCCTACTTCAGGGTGAGCTTAGTAATTTCCTAGGATCCTAGTTCTTCATCGACTAGATCTTCATCAACCATAATGGGAGGTTAGACACCTATGCAATTGTCTCCATTTAAGAGTCTGGTGCTATAACCTATCAGTGTTGTCTTGTAAATGGCTGATAGGCTTCTCTTGACTCTGGGATCTTACACAGTATGTGCAGTTGCCTGGAGCTTCCAGAGGAAAAGCACAGGAATGTGTCTCACCTTTTTATCTTTTGGCTGGTCTTCCAGTGTTCTTGCAAACACAATGGCAAGAAAGTATTTGTCATAGCTTTGGTTTAGTGTTCACATCAATGAGTTTCACAGGTGTAGACTATGGCTGGCAAGATACAGACAGTTGAAAAGTCAAGTGAACAACCTGAGGCAGATTGTTCTCATTGAATTTCTATAGAATAGCTCAAATTTCTTCCCTTGATATATAAGCAATGGATATATCCCCCACCCAAATTTCTTAATTGCCCATTGAAGGAACGTGGGCTTGGATGCTTCTTCATTAATGCCAGAGGTAAAAATCCCATTGATGTGGAAAACTGCCCCAAAGAAATTGTTGATGACCTGAGATCCCTTCCAACCTGAATTATTCTGTGATTCTATGATACAATATAGTGTGATACAAGAAAATGCAGGTTGTAATTAGGAAGAGGCAGTGAATGATTAATATTTAAGACTCTATTATTATAAATACCCAGAAGATACTTACATCATCACAGGTTAGGGGAATTGGGAGAGGATTAATTTAAAAGTTTAGATAAATTAATTTTTTTTTCTCACTTCCATTTAGCCACATAATAATTAGGTGACTAACCTAACTATAGTCAGCTCATCTTTCATATTCTGAGGAGGGGAGGAGGTTCTCCACATATTCAGTCCATCTTCAGCATTTATCCTAGGTTCCACTGTCCCCTTAGTGTGGTGCCTTGTGTTTTTCCACTAACTGTAGAAGGTGCTTACGTGGCTAGCTGAGACTAGACACTGAAATTTCAGACAACTGGTTATACAGCATGAATTCCAGGCTAAATGGCTTAGACTGCTGTGGGCTGTCAAATAGACCCTTGACTCATGTACCCTTATTTGGAAAGTTACTTATTTTACAGCTTTTAAAAAGTTCAACTACTCTATTAATGTTCAGTATTTTATCACTGAAGAACTTCTGGCAAATAAAAGCTCTTACCATTCTCTGATAGGCATAATTTTTAATGTAGTACCTATCTTGTTACCTTTCTGGAATTGTTGCTGTTTGCTGGATCAGATTTTCAAAGATCAAACTGAGCATATGAAGAGACAACCTACTTTGTGTTTCTGTTATAGGTGTGGATTACAATGTGAAAACCGTCAGAGTAGATAATACCCAGGTAGCCCTGCAACTGTGGGACACTGCTGGCCAGGAACGGTGAGAAACATTGTCGTGGTTTAACCCTGGTAGTCAGCTAAGCCCCACACAATTGCTGGCTTACTCCCCCATCCCACTGGAGAATCAGAAGGCCAAAAGTGAGAAAACTTATTGGTTGAAATAAAGACAGTTTAATAACTAAAACAAAAAACCAAAACCACCGCCAATAAAAAAATAAAAGGAAAAAAACCAAGCCCAAGAAAAACAAGTCATGTGAAAACCCCCAGTTACTTACCACCACTTACTACCAACCGATCAATGCCCAGCCAGTCCCAGAGCAACTGCCGCCTCAGCCAACATCTTCCTTCCCTGCCCCAGTTTTATTGTTGAGCACAATGTCATATGGAATGGACTATCCATTTTGTCGGTTGGGGTCAGCTGTCTCAGGTGTGTTCCCCTCCCATTTCACTGGTGGGGCTGTCTGAGAAGCAGAAAAGGCCTTGACGCTGTGTAAACACCGTTGAGCAGTAACTGAAATGATGTGTTACTAACAGTCTTTTCATCACAAATCCAAAACATAGCCCCATACAAGCTAGTATGATGGAATTTAACTCTATCCCAGCCAAAACCAGCACACATTGTCAGGTTTTGCTTTGAATCATCTGTTTAGTAAGCATGGGCCTAATCCTGCTTCTTGGGAGAGGAACAAATACAGGAGTATTCCTTATAGAGCCAGTGAATTCACAGTTTAGATCCTTCCCTAGCAGCAATAACGTGCTGATTTGGTGCTAAGTTTCCGTTGCAAAACTGCCAATCTGTAAAAGAGATTCTTATTAAAGCTCTTAAAAGTTTAGTACCACACAATTTATTTAGAAGGAAGGCCGATTTTAAAATGTACCTAGAGTAGAAAATGCTTTAATAGTTAAAAAAGAGGGCTTTTTTTCACCAAAACAATCCCACTGTAGTTGAACTGGGTTTTTTGTAAGTTTTCAGTGGTAACTTCCTTCCCCATCTCCTCACCTGTTGTGTAGTTTTCTGTTACTAAAAGCAAGGATTATAATGATGATTGACATTTTCTGCAGGAAGCTTGGCTAAACAGCCCCAAACAGAAATCTAGCTACCTAGGCAGAGTGCTTTCTGAGGGAAAATTTCTGCTCCAAGCTTACTGAGTATGGGAGAATGTGAGATACACAGCTAATTATCCAGACTAGCCTAGAATCAATTGAAGAAGGCAAAGGGAAGTTTTCCAAACACTTTATTTCAAAAAATAGTTTTTTGCAAAGTTGATTTGCTGTTGCAGTAATTTGTGGTAGTAGTGTCCTCCGTGAATCTTCTGCTGAATGTGAGAAGGGGTCTGATGGTTCAGGAAGAATGGGATTGCCTGCTACAGTTCATAATATAAGCCTCACCTTCCCAACAGGATCTGCAGTGATGATCAGTATTACAGCTTCACCTTTTGTCTAGTTTATGGAATTTCAGAATACACTTGTAAACCAAATTAACAGGGATTTAACCCTTGCAAAGACTAGATGATGAAAATAAACTGTAGGCAACATCTTCCTTTGGCAGGGGGTGGGGGAGGGGGAGTTGTGGGGAGTGGGGTGCTATAAAATTTTACTTATATTGTCAGATTGCTACTTCTGTTGAAGAAAGCTATAAACAGGTTCTTACTTGTAGGTACCGAAGTATTACCAAGCAGTTTTTCAGAAAAGCCGATGGTGTCATCGTGATGTATGATATAACAGCGAAAGACACATTCACAGCTGTCAAGCAGTGGCTGATAAGCATCGAGGTAACATGACATAACTTTAAATCTGAACTGGTGTCATTATTCTCTACCTTCTTCTGGATGGGGGGTGTTAGCAGGGCAAAGCACAGATAGCAGCATATTTCTTGTGTTGTCACAATTATGTTTTTATTAATGACTTTGGTCTGCACAGTTACCAGTAAAGTTGTTTTTAGAATTTCTGCGTCTATGAAAATAATGACAGTTCCAGACTTTTAAGGACTTAAAATGAGTAGTAGGGAAAGTCCAGGATGGAGTCCTTTGATTTCTCATAAAGGCTGATGACTCCCATTGGATTGCCACTAGCACTGGGGAGGTGTTTTGGATCGGTGATGATGGTGTGATGATCACTGATCATCACTAGCAATTTGACAACCAAGTGTGTAGCCCACAGGAAATTGACTGTTATGAACATAAGCCATAAACTTAAAACTGTAGTATCTATATTAGTGCCATAAAACTGTCTCATGATAGACAGTTCAGTTACCTGGGGTTCATCCTTTCAACCACATGAAAGCAAAATCATAGCCCATGCCACTGAGTGGCTTCAGTTAGTTAAAAATGCTCTTTTTTTCTCTTGGTATATCTCTGTAGCTCATAGACAACAGGTTGAGACTGCAAGCAGCTGAATTTGCTTGTGGCAAAAAACAAACAAAAAAGCCCCCTGAAGCTGCTGCTATAAAGGACAGAGTTGCTAGAGAGAAGAAAGTATGACTTCCTATTTGTTTGCTATTGCAGAGTATTGCTACTGAAAAAGTAGGGGACAAATTGGTACATGAAGATCATTTAGTCTGGTTTTATTGGGCGCGTGTTCTAGTATAGTACACTGTTTTCCGTAATGGGCAGTGGGTGACTTTGCAAGTTGAAATTAGGACTCACTCATTCAAATGTTTCCAAACAGGCATAGTTATTCCTCACCTGAGTAGCTTTACTGAAGTAATAGTGGCATGCATTTTGTAAGAAAAGGCCTTTATTAAATATATGATCTTAACAAATCAGTGATTGTTATAATTCAGTATCATAAAAGCTAGAGAATTCTAGGTTTTGATCCAGAAAAATCAAATATTATGGTCAAAATCTGTAATCGTTGACTCATCGTTACTAATTTTGTATGCTACAAACTATTGTTAGGTTGAAGGCTTACAGCTGAGTGCATTTACTGCTGCAGCGTTCAGCCCACTTTATGAATGTACTCATTGTGATAATTCTAATCATTTTCAGAATGAATTTTGATTCGTGCGTATTCTGTGTATTTTTGGGGGCCTATTCTGTGTATCTCTCCACTACTTTATGTAATTTATTTGGCATAATTGTACCCAGATGTTGTCATTATTTTCCTGTCAATGTAATTAGAAAAGCACTGGCTATAAACACGTAATGTCAGAGCCTGTGTAGTGTGGTAGTTGCCTCTCTCCTGTTTTAGTATAGAGTCTAATGAGTTTCTGTGCTATTATTAAAAAGTGCCACATTAGTGCAATATCTAGCATTCTGTTTTTTTCATGCCTTTTATCCATCTTTAATTGCTGACATGTTTCTGAGTAAAGTGGCACATACCTGGCTCATGTGTGATGTCTCAAATATCTTGTTGCAGTGTGACATTTGTTATTTTTTGTCCTCTTGATCTGTGATATTTTTTTTAAAGACAATGCCTCAGTTGGTGTTTATTCTTTGTTTTGCAGGAGGCAACTGGGGAGAATGTACCTGTGCTTTTGTTGGGTAATAAAACTGATAATGAAAAGGAACGTGAGGTCCCTATGGGAATGGGAGAGCATCTTGCTAAGGTACTATACTTAGAGGGGAACTCCTTACAAAACTTGAAGGGGAAGATTTTAAAATGGAATGTCAGTGTGTCTAAATTCATAGAAACACAGTTGATTTTGATCAGACAAGTATTTTTAAGGATTAGGAACCCCATCACATTCATCATTTCAGCTCTTGGTGATGTAAGTGCTGATAATTTTAGTAGTTATAAAACTGTGTAGATTAAAAAAACAAAATGTGAGTGGTGCAGAAAATATTTAAGAATTCACTCTCATTGTCCCTTTCCTCTCTCTCTCCCTCCTCTGTCTCTTTTTCTTTGTTCTTTCTTTCTATTTTTTTCCTCCCTTCTCTTTTTCTCTTTTTCTCTCTTCTCTGTGGAGGGATTCTTAACAGAGAGATAATTTGGGAACTTTTACCCCCTCCTACCTCCTGTAAAACCACAGAAGACCATCTGTTACTCCTATGGTAGGAGTAGAAAACATGTTTACTTTTAGTAACTTTCCATCAAGGAGATAAAATAAGTAGAGTTTGCAGTCTGCATCTACCAGAGCACTGGTGACCCATGGGCCATAATTTAAGCATTACGGGACTGCAAATAGCAGATACTATATTCCTGTGTACCATGCCCATCAATTTTTATTTTGAATCTCTCTATACAATGCATATAGTTTGAACACCAATGCCTCCACAATATTCTTTTATTTAGAAATATCATCCCAATGTTTCTGAGAAATTAATTGAGTTGGTAGGAATTTACCTAAATTAAACAATGTGCTGCATTTTGCATATGTCCTTGTTTCTCCTTTGAAAATACATTTACAGCTCTGCATGCTGGTAACTAAGAGGGATATTTTCAAAATTTGAAATGCAGCTGAATTGTTCCTGTTTTATAGGAAAGACTGGTGCTAGGCACCTCTCTCTATCTGAAAGAATTAGGGTCAGATCTCTTTTTATTGTATGTTGATTATTCATACAGCCTTTACAAGCATACCTCCGTGTTCAGGTTTCTGTCCATTATTTTGGTTTTGTAGGGGCGCAATATCAGCCTTGAACATCATCCCTCAGAGGTTCTCCCTTTAGGAAATCTGCTTTATTTTCTTGTATGCATGGAAATGCAGATAGTTTTGAGATGGTGGAGGCCAGGAGGTACTCCAGAGTGTAACATTGAATTCTTCTGTGAAAAAACAAATGACGCATAAATGCTAAATGGACAGAGTAGGTGTCTTACATGTCATTTAGCTCTCTTAAAAAATTGTACTAGTAAAACAAAGATGAATCATTCTAATATATAGAACTCACAGCCCACCAGGCCATTAATTCTAACATGTTATGCAAGAAAATAAAGTGTTTTGCATAAGTAAAACAAAGAAGGTTGTCAAATTAAAGATGGTTATAATCAAATGAATGGATCTGAATGACTCATTTGAATGTGCTGCCTGAGGTAGCTAAGGGAAAGAATGATTAATGACAATGGATTAGTTGAAAAGCAGCGTAGATATAATTAAATTATAACAACGTGCTTGTTGAGCTAATAATAACAACCATGAATTTTAATGAAATATTAATTCTTGCTAAATAGTCATGTAATTCCTATGAAACTATATACCACTGTCTCTGTTAGTGAATGCAGTTGAGTTACTTATTTTGTGAATAATCCCACAAATTATTCACAAATTATCCAAAATACATTGAACTAGATGCTGAGCTGATACAAATATGTATAGCCATATTTGGTGAAAACAACCATGAATCTGTGTTGTGCAGACAAAGAACCAGATTAGCCTATTGACCCTGAAGTCCAACAGTTTTTATGGACTGTTCAAAGTCTCGCAGGATGGGATCATTTCTACCTACTTTTTTCTATAGTCAGAGGAATGCGTTTCCAGAGAGCATTCTTTTCCAGCCTAAATGATTCTGTGATTCCAGCCCAGCTGTGTTAAATCTTGCTTTGTTTCAGTCCCACATTTTACAAGTTGGTGTACTACAAATTCAATCAGAAACCCACGGGCTCACATTATAATGCATGTGTCACATAACTTCTTTGCAAGGCAGGCAGCACAGTTCATTATTAAAAGGAAGAATGGCAGCCTCAAGGGAGTCCTTTCAATTCCTTGTCATTTGAGAACGCTGGTAGTTGCAGTGCGTGTGATACCCCAGGAAAGGGGGAATAGAATGAGAACAGGGATTATGGAAGGCATCATAGGGAACAGCAAGACTATGATGAATCTGATCTGTAGTTGGATGAATTAAAGAGTAAACACGAGGATGGTAAGGAGAACTTTGCAATATTGACTGCAGGAAGAAACAGCAGACACAAACCAAAATGTTCACATGCAGTAAAAGATGACCTGATGGAAAACATCTTAAACTGTCTTGATAGAGCTATTGGGAGTATAACGAAAAAGAGAGAGAAAGAAAAAATAATATAGAATTAAAAAAGGCAAATCCATTTTACTTTTTTAGAAGAGGATCCAGAATCCAGAAGGAAAACTCCATTTAACAAATTTCTGTTTAGCTTAGCTTGATCCTCTGATCAAGAGTTCGTATGAACACAACAATACGGAGAGTATTCAGACCACATTATGACTGTCCAGGAACAGCCAATGTTCTGTTTGAGTGAATTAGTGTAACCACTGCTGATTATTTAAATAAAATGGCTTATGATATAGGTGCTGCTCAGGCATGCTCATGCTCAGCATGATTTTATTTTGGCCCTGCAGAGACTTCTTCAATGGGCTTAAAAGGGTCAGTAAACCCTTCTCTCTGTTCCTCAACTATAAAGTAAGATAATAATGCCTTTGTCTGCCTTGACTTTGTGTGCTTCATGGGATGAGGATTGTTAGTGTGTGTTCATACAGTCTCCTTTATCAACCTGTCAGTGCCATTGTTACACAAATACTGCTAATAAGGGAGCTGTCTTCTCAGAGTGATACTACTTTATAGGACAGAAATTGCCCAGCTCCCTCTGGTAATGACTCATTTTCTTCCCTGTTCTTTAGATGTCTGCTGATTTGTATGTAAGTTTTTAAAATTAAGTAATTGCCAGCGGTCTTCCAGGTTAAATCAGTAGTTCCTGGATGGAGATGGATGGCATTTCCTGGCTTATTAATTGTGTGTCCTGCTTTCTGCTACTGTGTTCTCGTTGTGTATGGTATCAATTAAAGTTTCCTCCCTGATTCAAAGGAACAACACTTTGCATTTCCAGGCACACTCCCCCTCCAGAGAAGGGCCTGTTTGCCAGACTGACAAAAATTGGCCATTAATATCAATTGAGTTTAAATTGTTGTCTTTCACCAATAAGAATTTTCCCTGCCCATAGAATCTGTTGAAAAATCCATTCAGATTCATGCCAGCATAAATGTCATCACTGAGAGACTTCTCTAGTGAAATTCTGTTGTATGTAGTGAAGATGTAGAAGTAGTATCACACTCTGCTTGACTGACATAAAGTAGCTAGATATTGACCACAGTAGGTTTTCTGTCAGAGTTCTGATCAACCGAGTAGAAAAATGGAGTGTAAATTTTATCTCAAATTTGTGTTTGCATAGCTAGCAAGAAATTTAAGCTGGTCAAATCTTATCTTAAAACTTTTTTAAGGAAAGCCAAGAGAATCATAGGGATACATCCTTGTAAATATTATACAGAACACTGTTAAAAAAAATAACCATGAAAATATCCATCCAACCCTAACTTTGCCTAATTTCTTCCCTTCTCTGCTCTTCTGTGCTTATCTGTCCACCCAGAAATTACTACAAGTGGTTCAATCCTGATGTACATTAGAACAAACCATGTAACTATTGACAACATATCCAAACCTGACATTTAATAACATTGAAGCATTTTTTAAAAGCTGCTAAAACAGACTACCATATTTATGAAACTTCCTTTCCCTACCTTTTGTCTTTGAAATGTCATGAAGATGATAAAAATTTCAAAAAACTGTGCAAATTTGGAAGAATAGTATATTAAAAAACAAACAAAAAAACCCAAAACCAAACCCCCAGACTAAAATACCTGGTCATTTTAATGGGAACTTTTGAAACCCGGATTGTGTCTTATGAAGGGTGGTTAAATAAGTACAAATGCAATAACCACAGTTAATACCAAACAAATGAAAATATGCAGACAGGCGATTGTAATTTCCTAAGTTACTAGCTTACTTATTTGCATTTTAAGATACTGTCATAAATAGCATTAAGATACATGGAAAAGTGGAAAGTGAATAGGAAGTTGAAACCTGGGTGGGTAATTTTTTTATTTATATTTTATATATATATTATATAAATATATTTTATATAAATATAATTTATTTATAAATCACAGTGTAGGTGAGCTGCCACGTAATATCTTATGAAAGTAGACAGATGTCTATTTTGGAAAGGATAATCTGTCGTTCACTCTCAGACTTCTCTTGCCATCACGGCTGCCAGGTCAGGCTTTTGTGCAGATGATCTCTGACATTTACATTTATTGTGATAAGGCTTCAGCTGAAGTTCTAAAAATGTCTCCAGGGCTTGATCATTTATCTATTGTTCTTAATTGCAAAGCTCCCAGGGACTACAAAACCAAGGTGCAGGCTGACTGTGAAAGAAGGTGCAGAAAAATTTCACAAGTACAAAAAATGAAACAGAATTAATTTGTTGTTATTTTTTGCTGAGGTTTTTAACTGGTCACTTGCTGGAAGCCTTTGGTCTCAAACTGTTGAATACAGAAACACTGCTACTGAAGCTTTCCAAGGTTAAAAAAAAAAAAAAGGTCACTGGAGTTATTTTCACCTGCTTTGTCAAGTCCTCAGTGATGTACTAATTGCCTCATCATCTCAAGGAAAGTTCACAAGACTTCATACAGTTGCACTTGAGCCTTTTAAGAAATCAAGCTCTTACAGCAAAAGCTACTGTATAGAACAAACATCTGCTAAGAAATGCATATAGTTGTTGCTTGGGAGGCACCCTTGGACTTCTTTTCTTTAGTTACTCTTTACTGTTAGCTCTAGAATTAAATCGTAGTTTTTTCTAAGATGATCTATTTCTGTTTATTTGCATATTTCGGTATATCTGTGTTGCTTTTTTAAAGCTGGAGTGAGATATTGTGCAAAATGAATTGAAATGGTCTTTCTGTTTGATTCTAGGATTACAATTTAATTTTCTATGAATGCAGTGCATATTCTGGGTACAATACCGAAAATTCTGTTCTTCACTTAGCTAGGTAAGAAAACACAATCTATGAGTTCTACATGTACCTGAGTTCCCTGTCACTGACGACAGAGTGAATTCTGTTTGTTATATCAGTTTGATAGGAACTTAAGGTGGTGAAATACTTGTTCACTTAAAACTGGTCTGTAGCCTGACCCTGTTGCTCCAATTGAGCAGTTTCTCAGGTTCATAGACTCCTGTGTAAGCTAGTGTGTCTCAGTATAGATCCAGAAACACCTGAATTGTTGCTAGGAAAGCTGGGGGCCTGGGATGTAGTGATAGTTCTTGCAGGAAGTTCTTAGAGGTTTGGAAAAATATGCTTGGAAATGGATGCTGCTGAGTGCTTGCAGATCATTGGATGTGCTTCTTTCTTCCCTCTGCTCACTGCAGCTCAAACTCTGCTGTCTGCCTGAGGGCTGAGAGAGGGGGAGAGGTGGATTTTTGAAGTTATATGAAGGCTAGGGGTAAAAATACAAGTAAATTTGTCCCCTCTGAACTGCTTACACGGGTGAAAACACTGGTAATGAACTGCCAAATCTTTAATATTGTTGCTGAAGTTAGTGAAATTTTGTGAATGTGTCAGGTAATCGATAAATGTCTAGGTAGCCAGATGTGTTTTTGTTTTGCTCCAGCCTCAAAAATAACAAATGAAAGTCACTGATTTGAGTTTCTGTAATATATGATAAATGCTAACAATCAGCACCAACTACATTTTTCTAACTGCATGAATAAAAGTAGTTTTCTGATGGAGCCACCATAATTGTACTTTCCTGTTTGTTAGTTCACAAAATTCTGTCATTTTCTGTTAGTCTCTGGATAATTTTATAGGCTTGGAGAAAATTTTTTTTGTGTGATCTCTTTTGAGTATTATTGACTTTTTTTTCTCAAAAGTATTGTTTCTTTCCCCCAGGATTTTAAAGGAACACGAAGATAAAGTGAAAGAGAAAACCATTAAACTTCAATCTGATACGAATAAAAAGTCTTGCTGTATCAGGCCATAAAACACTGGGGCATGCTTAGACAAGTCATACATTTCTGCGACACTACATGGCACCGTCAGATTTGCTTTATCTTCCAGATATTTCTGCTGTGTATTTCTGAGCGTAGGTGTACGTGAAACTTAAAATCCTTGTATGCTCTGATCTTCACTTTTACAAATACTGTCTTTAGTGAATTGTCAATGTATTTGGGGCGGTAACAGTCTTTTATTCTGTTTGATGCTTAACACCACTGAGTCCTGCTTTGTGATCGGGCTTGTAGAATCTGCCATATTTTTTATAATAAGAAATAATTTTTAATGAAGAAAACTACTTGAAATTTGCAGTAAATTTTTACTAGTGTGGATGACCTACGTTCTGAATACTTCTGTTTATTTCAGTGCTCTTTAGATCCTGATTTTGTGCTGACTCCTGTTACAGTTTTTTAAAAATTGAAATAGGTCGCTGGCTGGTTGTTTAAAAGCAACACACCAGCAATTGCAAAGTATAAAGTGATATTTTAAAGCTTAGTGTGAAATATACATGAACAAAGGATTGAAGAACTACGAAGGTTTTCGTAAGTAGCCTTAACTCTTTTACACTACGTATTGTTGCATATAGGTTGTTGATAAGAACCCCTTCCTCGCACTTAGATGTGATGAATTAGGTATGTTTAGGCAGGTCATTGAGATACCGTACAGGCTTCTCTTGAGCTGTTGCCAAATAAGCTGGCATGTTTCCATGGTGAGGTGGTGCTATGCAAATATCTAGCTTAGTATCCAGAAACAGTAAAGTCATGGTACTGCAGTGCTTTACTCTGGCTAGTTAGCATTGCACTCAGAGCAAATCAGCCTGCGCTCTTCGCCGTATTTGACATGGCTTTGTGTTGCAGAGCTTGCTTTAAACTTCTATACATGTACCTACACGGGAAGTTCATTTCGCTGGTGTAGTTCGTTGTAGTACAAAGCATATTATAGCCAACTGAACAGCTCTTTGTCTCGAAGTCTATCCCAGAAGGTTTCATGTCAGATGCTGGAGGCAGAATTTTCAGAAATAGTAGATCTTATTTTGAGAAAGATTTTGAGAAACTTTCCAGCATTTAAGGAGTGAAAAATCTCACAAAAATCCACTGAGATATTGCTCTCTTTAGCAATGTTAAGAAAAAAATCCTCCTTCTGTAGCTAAATACATGACTGCTTTTTCAAAAGCATCTGCCATAAGGCATTTCCCTTTGGTTTAATCAGGGCCTGATAGCACTGAGATACAGTGTTTGAGGAATCAAACCCATAGGGACATGTTTTAGAAAATCATAGCCCACCCTAGATCATAAGAAACCCAAGTGTCAAGATTACTTTTGGAAGCATTTGTAGAATATAAATGAAATTAAGAAATGTGAGAGTGGGTCACCCAGGCAGCACATGAGCAACAGTTATTTCTATTGGTATTTGTCTTCCTTGCATCCAGCTGTTGTGGTAAGCGTACAAGAATGATTATTCATGATGGTGAGCTTGCTGGGAAAGTGGAACCCATGGCATAATTTATTTCATTAAAATATCAAGCAAAATTGTAGACTTTATTATATGAGACTGTTACAGATGTTATGTTTTCAATCCAATTTCTGAATGTTTCAGAAAAGTTATTTTTCGTTTGAATAATGAATCAGTTTGAAACTAAAGATGAAAGTTAAGCACTAGCTCAGTAAGTTAAATATTTTGGGATGAAAACTTCATCAGTAATTAGTTGTGCTCTTGGGATTTTGGTGTGATCAAAGGTGTTTATGTAGTGCCAAGAACTATACATCAGGTTTCTTCTGATGCCACCCTGTATACAATAAATCACCTCACAAGTAGTGCACACCCATGCAAACTCTGAGAAGATGATCAGTTGGTAGGAGAAGGTGGGAAAAATTAATCTTCTCAGCCTGGTCAGGTACCCAGTACTGACAGATCTTTGGGTATCACACGCACTACAAAGCCCATTTCCATGGATGTAACACAAAGCTCCTTTGGAATGGGCATATGTTATAGGCTGTAAGTAGCAGTGGGCTGCAGTTGTGACCTGCATGGGGGACATCGTGAACTACTGTGTGTCAGACAAAACTGGTTCCAGCCTGCCCAGATGCAAGCCAAGCAACAGCAGAAAACCCCCCCATTGCACACTATAAACTTTCTCAGAGAAGTGTACAGCACCTCCCCACGTAACATATTGAAGGAGTAATTTTGCAGCTATTAAGGTGGGGACACACCACATCAAAGGAATGTGTGAGGAATAGACCACATTGAAGAAAGTTTGGTCCTGAAAGAACTGCAGTCAGTGGTCGTTCCCATGCTGGAGCAGGGACAACTAAGGAATAGAACAACTGGAATCCCTGTGCCCAGGACAACTGGAAGCATTGGACACTTGAGTGGCAGAAAGCGTAATGCACACTGCCTCGACTTCTTATGCTGCCTGTTGGTTCACTGGATGAATTCTGACAGTGAAAGTAAAGGAAGCTGAAACTCAGGAGCAGGGGAGAGAAAAAAGTACATTGATATGTTTGTCTGATCATTTGCCTTCTTTTTCTTTCCCCAGTATCTGAATTGGCAAGAAAAGATTTATGTTGATTGGTAGAAAATTAACTCAGATAAAATCCCCCAACTTCAGACTGTTTTTGTTTGCAACATCTGTGTATTGGCAGAATTTTCTACCATGTGAGATCATTATTGAATAAATCCACTTAGAAAGCAGAGACATACTCATAAAGCCCATGAGTAGCAACTTCCTGAGTTCATCCGCAGCTGTTGAAATAATGGGTCTTTTTGATTATTGAAGTGACAGGAATTGCAATAACACTCACATACACTCCTGAAAAAAAAATGGAAGGATGTGCACTTTGACCTGTTTACACCTCAAACAACTAAAGTTCTTTTAATATGAAACTGGTAAAAGATACCTGATTCTTATATGATGAAAATAGACATCTCAAGGGGGAAAAAAATAGGTTAAGTTTGCAGAGCAGGAATAAATGTTCATTCCTATTACTTTAATGCTGAATTAGTATGGAGAAGTACATACTAACTAACCTGAAGTACCGTATCTAGTGACACTAATTCCTTACAAATGTACTGGAAGTTAAAGGTCATCGGATGAGTTGGATAAGCATTGCTTCTTTCCTTTCAAACACTGAAGAGGAAAGTGTTTCAAACAAGTTCAGCTGTACTGCAAAACTGTTCAGCTTCTGCAGTCATCAGTCTCCTTCAGGTGCCTTTTCTGCAAGATGCTCCTCCTGAGCACAACAGCCATTGCCAGTCTTTCCCCATTCCCAGAGGAACCCAGATTTAGAGGGGCCTGCTCACTGGAAATGACTGATTATCATAGGCTGAACAGGAGGGAGTAGGGAAGCCAGTGGAACGGACACATTCAAATAGAGTGTTCTGTGGCTCTGTGTATTACTCAGGTCCTCATATTACTTGAGCAGCTGTTTGCATGTATGTGGGTGATGAGCAGTGAAGATACTGCTCTGTTGTCTGTGTGGCTGATGATGTTAGTGTTGTGTGTGCATCTGCATCTTTGCAATATGTGCTCAGCTTGGGTTTTGGCTGGACTTGCAAAAAGGAACAGCAGCAGCCACAGCTGTCATTGCTCTATGACATGCTGTGCTGTGCCCTGCGTTTCCACATTTTATGTTGTGCCATCTTTAGCTCATGTGCTGTGAGATTTGCGTTCTTTTGCTCTGAGCATGTAATAGAGGTCTTTACCAGTTTTTTTGCCGCTGTGTCTGGTTTCAGCTTTTTTTGCTGTCTTCTCAATGACCACATTGCAAAGTGAGCATTATCAGCTTTGGAAAATCACAGCCTGCCTATTTGCAGGATTCAGTGCTCCTGTAGCGCTAAATTTCAATATTACCTTTGCAGAGCAGATCAAGTTTATGAATCAGGAATGTGAATATCGCTGGATCTTTATAGCTCAGGTGCCATCTTTTTTCAGGGGGGAGAGTACAGGGTGGGGGTTGCAACTTGGCATCCCTGCCGGTCATTACTCTTTCATTTTACCTTTTAGAAGTGTCCTAGTTATAGTGGCTGGGACCAGTTTATCACTGTGTGGGTGTAGCTGGAACTGTGTATTCTATACCCTCTCTGCCATCCATCGTGAACTGTTACTGATGCACTGTTTGCAGCAGCTGCCCA
>JAVJGI010000060.1:7933756-7953578 GCA_035590275.1 Ibycter americanus | reverse complement strand
ACATCACAGCCAAAACACAGCACAGCACCAACTACCAAGAAGAAAATTAACTCCATCCCAGCTGAAACCACGACAAAAAGCTTTAAACATATGTCTGTTTCAGACATCAACAGTCATTTTGTCGTTAGTATTTTAATGCAGAGCTTTGAAGATCAGTGGCTTGAGTTCGGCCCTGGAGTCTCTTACTCAAGCCTTGAGAAGACTAGGCTCGGACTCCGTGGTAGTTACCCGGACTTGTTGGATTGCTGAGGGAAGCCTGTCAGCCAGTGGCACCTGGCCTTCAAGGTGTTTGCCGACCTGTTTCACTAATGCTGGCCTGACGGATCCTATGTATGCGAAACTCACTGGTGCTTTCGAAACCTTAGTGGTAGGTAACATCTATAATGGCCTTGGAATCCTACATTTTCTTTTTGATCACTGTGATTTGAAGATACTCAGCACTGTAGTAGGCATTCTCGGTTCTTTATGTGATGGAGAAATATGTGATATGCTTTTCACGTGAAGAAAAGCACAAGCCAGTTTCCCAGGGCTGAATGTGACTGAAATCTGGTCATCACCCCAGAACCCTGTCATTAACAGTATCAGCAAGGATGTAATCTTGCAGCACTGAGGTGGATGGGGACATAGTAAGAAGGCAAGGTGGGCACTGTTGAAGAGACCTACAATTCACTGTCATTAGGTGAAAGAGAAGGCAGAAAGGGCAGTACACTGCAGTGCTTAAAACACCTCTCAAACTGCTTAATGAGCTGTTCTGATTAAGTTTTCTTTGCTGCTTCTTGTCCAATGCTTTCTGTCATGCAAAAATGACACGTTCTCAGTAAAGGCAGGCAGACCCTTGTGAATTCTCTTTTGGTTTTTTGGTGATTTGTCTTTTCTTTTTTTAAACAAGGCAGGCTCTTTTTTCCCTTCTTCATTATTCTTTTAATATCAAAGTTATTAACCATTCGTGCAGTGGGCAAGAGAAGTGGATGAAGTGCCGTCAAAGTGTAAGTTAGACAAACAAAGCAAGAGTCTCTCCTCTTTCAGTTAGAGGCAGCTCAGTGGTTACTGGCAAAGGAGAAGATGCAAACATTGTTTAGCTTTATATAAATGGAGGGGGCTGAGAAAAAATCTGGTAGAACTCCTTACCTTTGAGTCCTAGAATCACAGAAGTGTTAGTAGAAAGGGACTTCTAGAGGTTTTTCTGGTGCAAACCATTACTGAAAGAGCAGCTGATCTAGGTAGGAACTGATCCCTTGGAAATGACAGCGATATTTGACAGGTATAATTCTAGTCATTTTCTAAGGAAAAGGTTCATCCTAATTCCAAGGAAATGACAGAAAAGTGCTTTAAAACAATAGTGATGAACTACACTGCAAACAGTGTCTGTTACTGCTGGCGTACAGTTTAATTTCATTCTGCACAGGTACCATGTGATACAGTCCCTAGGCCATAGTCTTTAGACCGTAAGAAAACGGAGGCACTGTACAGTTCTTGTGAAGGGAAAACCGACAGAAATAGATTTCTAAAAAGTGAAAGGTTGACAAATACTGGCAAAATACATCTTCAAGTAGGCTTTATTTGCAGGTGATTAAAAAGATTTTTAGGCAAAAAAACTAGTCAATCTCATCCAGTACATGATGGAACATGATTTAGTGCCTAATGCCAGACAGACTGGAAGATGGGTATATAGGACCAATTATGCAGGTTTTGACAAATTACATGTGATTATATGGTCAACGTTCATATAGTAAAAAGACTTGATACATACGTATGAAGAATTATAAGCAGTTAATATTTTAACAATAAGCAGAAGATATTGTAAGAAAAAGAAGAGGTGTAAGGGGATGGGGAAGCTACAGACATCTTAGTAATATCAGAAGCCATAGACATTTTTTTAAAGACATTAGCTTGTTCCTGCAAATCACTGCACTCTTGAGAATAGTATTTGCAATTTAAAACTTATCTAAAACATCACCAAAAGGAAACACTAATTCCTATTTTTTTTTTGAAAAGTATTTTGTATTAAGAATCTTGCAAAGAACTGAAATATGGCATGGCCAAGAAACATGAATTACCCACCATTTCAGAGACTTTGCATTCATCACATTTAAATACTAGGTGTCTGATTTCAGAAGGTCTCATGCAAAATCCAGCTATAAAAACTCACCACAGAATATTTTCAAGGATAAAAAGCTAATGTTTTTTAAAGCTGTGACAGACATCCAGTTGTGAAGATGAATTTTAAAAGTAATGGTCCACATTTTCCAGAGGACGTTCAAAAAGACAGTTATTGAACTTTCTGTAAATGCCCAGCTCTTATCTACACTTTGCATGGAATAGTTACCAAAGCTGTAACTTTGGACAGTTAATGGAATATATCACTGCCTGGAGTATTGCCAGAGGTAACATCATTATCTTTCCATAACTGCATAATGAGAATTAAATAATCACAAACCAAATTCCTATTATGAAATGACATTTTTTCTCATGTACAATATATATATATTCATTTATATTGAATATAAGTCCGGTAAAACTATCACAGTAATGTGCTGTAGTGGTCTTTCATAGTGAGAAAACTGCCCTAATCACCTTTAACATGCAAAGCTTGGAAGAACCAGAAATTCACAGTAAGTAGTACAATTTGTATATGCATTTTCTGCCGTCCTAAAGTTAACCAGAACACTCAAGACTGTTGCTTATTTTTCCTATATGTTTGACAAAAGCTACAGTTCTATATACTGTACATTCACAGTGGGATACCAACCCCCTGTACTTTCTGCAAGAAGGATCAGGTTGCCACTCTCCATCAGAGTAAACATTCTAGTATTTAATATAATAAGCTTGTGAACAGTTTGTCCTAGCTCGAAGTTCAGCAGTTCAGGACTTGATAAAATTCTCCTTTTCATCTCTCTGAAAGGTTTCTTGCTAGCGCATTTTGTAGTCATTAGATACTGACATTTCACATAGCTGTCCTTTAAAATCCAAGTCTACTGTGAAATCCAGGTCACGCTGTAAAAAGATTTAAATGTAACATGTAAGTAAGACCATAAGTTCAGTGTATGAATTCAGTTATCAGTGCTTGGGTTGAAAAGACCTGCAGATTCAAGAGATACCTACCATGGTTTCTGACTTCTTTGGGTTTTTAATGTTGCTAACACTGGAAATGCAGGATATAGGATGTGAAATAGCATTCACCGTACTATCTATGTCTGGGTCATATTTGTGTATTCTTCATAAGGCTGATTTACTGTCCTGGTTACAACTAGGAAGCTTTTGAAATGCTCTGCTATCATATGTATTATGTAGCAATTTTTTAAGGGCATCCCCCTTTGAGATGCTCTTAATCTAGGGTAAAGGGCTTCCACCCTAGCAGTTATTCCAGAATGGATCTTGTAAAATTCCCACTGTAGGGAAGCCTTCAGTCATTCTTTATCTTACAGTGATGTGTTTTTTGGAAAGATGCAGTACATAGCCCTACAAAACGAAGCTGTCTCTAGAAGCTTTTGAAAGGCTTCATGTTTCAGAAGAACAAAGCACTAACAAATCCTTTTGAATTGAGGTGGTCTCTCTGTCTTATGATAACTATCAAGAACACATTAATTTTAGCACCTAAATCTGCATTCAGGTGCTTACTGCTGCACAAAGAAATTTGAAATATTTTCTTCATTTTTCCCTAGAAGAAAATTGAAACATTCACCACAAACCAAAATGTTCCAGTCCCCCAAGGACAACATAAAGGTGGGAAACTGACTGTTTTCCTCCGCCTTCACAGCAAGTGGTGGCTTCAGGAGTAAATGTGTTTGAATGACAAATTTGTTTTGTGTTTATTTCTTCCCTGTGTCAACACTACTATGAAAACCACATCCAATCTCTATTCGGTGCAAAAAAGAAAAAGTAATGCAAAAAAGGAAGGCAATGAAATGTGAAGATTTGCTTGCAGTCAACAAATGCAGTATTTCAACAATTACAACTGCATGTGTAGATTATAACAACATTATTTTAATGGCTGTATGTTGTAATAGAAAATGAAGAGATTCCGCTCAAGGTTTTTGGCAGAAAATGATGGCACTGTTCCTCCCAGAAGCTGTACTTCTCATGTCTTGCTCTTCTATACAGGCATGGGCTGTTCATTAGACCATACCTCATGGTCTCCTTACAAGTTAAAAGAAGCACTGAATAACTGACGTACTTGGTGAGGGATTCAGCCCATAGCAGAGAAATTGAGAAAGTTCTCACCAGTCATGACAGTGTGCTAGCCGTCATGCTTTAGCTTTAGACTTAAATGAAACATCTGTATTTTCTGCCACAATTTTTAAACCATCATATTACTGATCGGTGACTTCAAGTACATTTGATCAGTGAATTCACAGAGACGTTCAGCTGAAATCTGTTACTTAATTTCCTAAAGGGGAGTTCTTGGGCACTGAGTGGGAAATCTGGCTATAAAAGTGGAATGAAAGTACTTATTCTTGATAATCCTGTGCTGGCAGAAGGGATCTTACCACTGAATATCAGTGACAGTATGAAGAGGCCCTTGCCTACTTGTGTCACAAAATGTGAGCCAAGAGGATTGCGGAGGGCAGCTGACTTGGTGTTGTTCTTGAATCACTTCTTCCTTCCCGTGCTATCATATTTGCAAGCTGAGTTCTGTAACATTAGCACTGCATTATTGTTGCTGTCACCAGCTTTGGTGAAGCTGTGCCTAGAGCTCTTAGGAATAAACGTGAATTTAGAGCCTTTAGCATGTTCGTTGTTTTACTTACATGGGGTTTATTTACTGTTGATTATAGTTTGTGATCAGTAGAGCTGGAATTAGAATCAGTGATGCTGACTCACCACATTTTTTGCATTTGGTTTCATGGATATAGTCCCATAGATTTCTTCTCCTCGTCTCACAGTTAAATAGTCCTCTAAGTAGAAGACAGTTTGCTTCCAGTGAGTATAGGGAGCATCAGGTGCTAAAAATATATATATGGGTATTATTTATAGAAATTGCATCTTTGTCTTACAAATCAAATCAAAAGACTTGGGAACAATTGAAAAAAAGCCTTTCTTCTCATAGAATGCTTTAACTTATGTACTATATTAGCAAACATGCTTTACAACAACACAATTATATTGATTGTCAGTGGGTTGTCTTCTGATTTTTACTGGAATATGTCAGATGTGAGTCACACCCAGCAAGAAGGATTCCACAAAGCAAGTTACTGGGCATGATAGGCACTTTTTTTATGCTTTCCTTTCAACCCCCACACATTCAGATTGGGGAAGTCTTTACCACTAAGTGCTTTGAAAGTCAGAAGTCTAAATTAGTTCAAAAAACAATTACTCAAAACCATGAAAGAAAGGTTCATCAAAAACTATTAATCACAATGACACAGATGAAACCTTTGGCTTATGATCCTGGAAGAGCAGATTTTATAGTTTCCAGGAGGATAGGGCTGGGGAAAGGGCACTTGCACTTTGATCTGGATTTGGACTTTTTAAAGGCATCTGCTATGGGCAGTTTGCCAGAGGTGGCTACTGGTCTAAATTGATTTCTAGTCTTGCTTAGCACAATCATTTTGATGACCTTCTTCTATTTCAGGTTTTTGTTTTACTTATTTGGTTTTATTTCTGTTTTAAATTAAAATCTTGGAGCAGTGCCTAATGAACTTGCATTGGTTACTTCTTGTTCCCAGCGTTCTTGCAATTAAGAGCATCTAGGAACCTAAGAACAGGTGTACAAGTTCAGAGACTTCCTGACCTGGCAAAAAAGCCTCTGATAAATTTATTTTTCTTCCATTTGTTTCCCCAATCACTTTTTTGATGCAGACATGGGCCCACTGTATTGAATCATGCTAATAATATCTTCACACTGTTTAATAAACAGCAATCTCATTTCATTTCAACATCAATGTTTCAAAAAAATACTTGGCTTTAGAAATTGTTTGTGGCTGGGGAAAGAATGAAGCTTTTTTTAAAAAACTGTCAGGACAGGAATTTTTAACAGTTCTTTTTTTTCCCAGATTTCTAGAATCAGAAGACAGATATAAACAAACTTTTGTCAGAAGCTGTGTTGGCAAACTGATAGCTTCCAAAGGAAAATAATTTTACCGGATAATTTCTGGCTATGCATCTAGGCGGTTTTAATGACTGTTAATCTCAATTGCTAAATGGAGAGATCCTCTTGCAGCAGTTCAGATCCAGAATCTGTTTTCCATTTGGACATGCCTCTCTAAAATTTCTAATTAAAAATGTGTCAAACCAAAACTAAACTGAACTTCTATTTTAAATCATAACTGCTATCTTGTACACACACATGTACATGTGCACATGCCCTTATGCAGAGCTGTCTTGTTTAGAAAAGGTGACATACCTGGAAACTTGTGTTCAATGAACAGGGTATGTGTGTGGAATGTAAGCACAAGCCTTCAAGTCCACTCCAAATCACAATTATTTTCTTCGTAATTTAAAAAAAAATTTATATCAATGAACTGGCACTCCGTCATGTCCTACAAACTTGGATATTTTACTGAGTTCAGTTGAGCTTTGCCAACAGACACTAGCTGAGAATGCGGACCAGTCTTCTAGACAGTGGTGTCTATTCCTTCAGCTACAGGTGGCCAAATGATCTTTTTATGGAGTAACTTGTTCTGCACATTCCTTATCATGATGTCCTGAACAGAGGCAGAGAACCACTTCCCTCAACCTTCTGTCTACACTTATGCTAATACAGGTCAGGAAGATTGGCCAGATTTGGGGCAAAGGCATACTTCTGACTCAAGTTCAGCTTGTTGCTCACCAGAATCCAAGAGTCTTTTCCAACTAAGCTGATTTCTATCCAGTTGGCCCAAGCAGTAGCCTGGAGTTGTTTGGTCCCAGCTGCAGGACTTTGCGTTTGGTGTTGCTGAACTTTATAAGGTTCTTGTCAGCCCATTTTGAACCTGTGTAGGTCTGTCTAAATAGCAGCCCTTTCTCTCCAGCCTACGCTCCTCCCAGTTTGGGATCATCAACAAATCTGCTGAGAGTGCACTTCATCCCATCATCCAGGTCACTGATAGAGATGTGGAACAATACTGACCTCATTGTTGGTCACCTGTAGGATGCTACTTGTAACTGGCCTCTGGTTTGACTTTGCTGACTGACACATTTTGAGCCAGTTTTTCACCCATGTTATTGTTCACTTATCCAGTCCATAGCTGACCAATACAGCCATAAGGATGCTATGCAAGGTTGTATAAAAGGCCTTGCTAAAGTCATGGTATACAACAGCCACTGATCTTCCCTCATCAACACAGCTAGCTGTCTAGAAGGCAATCAGGTTTGTCAGGTATGATTGGCTTTGGTAAATCTATGCTAGCTGTTTTCAGTCACCTTCTTGTCCTTCATATAGCTGGAAAAAGCTTCCAGGTGGATTTGTGTCATAGCCTTCCCAGGAACTGAGGTGAGGTTGACTGGCCTGTGGTTCAGTGGATCCTGCTTACTGCACTTCTTGAAGACAGGTGTGATAGCTGCCTTTTTCTACTCATCAAGAACCTTCCCCCATCACCACGACCTTGGAAAGATGTTAGAGGGTAGCCTTACAATGACATTGAGCAGCACCCTCAGCATGCTTGGATGCCTCCTGTCTGGTCCTATGGACTTGTTTAAGGTTCTGTAGTCCTGATGGCATGCTTTGAGGCACAGCTCACGTACTATCAGCTTCATGGTATAAAAACCCTTCTTCAATGGCTGCAAGGCACCTCTCCCATTATTTTCGATACTTTGAAATACAATTAGCCCCTCCACGTAAATAGTACTTGTAGTACTATTATAGTACTTGTAGTCTTAGTGCAATTAGAGGGGCACCACAGAGGAAACCCTGGACCAGGTATGTGGTGTACTTCATCTACATTCATTTTGCTTGATCTGCAAAGGAGTCACAACCAGGCGGTTCCCCCAAGCCTCAGAGTGGTCCCTAGATCTGCTGTAACTGGTGATATGGCAGTAGCCTCATTTACATCAAAGAAGACCAGAGTGAACTTTGGTTTTAGAAGAAGCCCGTGTCAGAAACACACAAACAACTTGAACATGGACTTGAAAATATTAAGAATTTGGTTTTGCATAGGTATTTGACTAGTGGCTCTTCCCCATTCACATGCAATGACATCCAACCTTTTTTATTTGGTGGGTCATACAGCCTGCTGGAGAAGTTTGTTTCTGACGTAGAGATGTTCAGAGGACTGGCAGTAAAGCAAAGAAAAGCATTCGATAGGAGAAATGTAGCATTTGCCAAGTGACAGGAGACAGAATTTGGAGACATAGGAAGCCTCTCCAAGCAAATCTCCAAGGAGGCTGAGCCACCGGCAGCTAAGAGATCTAGTTGCAGACAGAATGATGAGAAAGGGCAAGTCATCAAAGCTGAAAGGATTCTAGAATGGAAGTGTATGATTAAGCATTTAGAGCCTCCGAACTAGCAGCCTGTGGGAGCTACAGGTAATTTAGAGAAGCTAGGCTTTCAGGCATTGCTGATGAGCCTCATTCTTGACAGAGGTTCAGAAATATCAGAGATTGTGATTCCGTTCCCCTCTTTCTTATGACAAGTAGGCACAAAATACCTTGTACATACATTTGCAAGTTGAGGTGGGTCTGCAAAAACCTCTCTGTAAGAAAAATACTGTGCCAAACTTGGTATCTGCCCGAGGCTTTTGTCCAAATGTAACTTCTCTCCTTCCCCAAGTTCTCACTTCCCTATGTGCTAAGGGATGCTAAACCCCCACCTGTGGTGGTCTTGCAGAACATTTTCTGCTTAAGTGCCTGAGTGAACCCTTTTTATTCCGTACACCCAAGAGAGTCAAGAAAGTCCTTATCCCAGCCACCTTTTGCTATACTGGTACTGGAGCAAGTCTGAGTTTACTCTGCAGACAAGCAACAAACTCCTTGCCATAATGTAACAGGTCCTTTTCCTTGCCATGTGTGATGCCTATTCACTGGGATGTCTAAGAGTCAAGCAAAGAACGGCTGGGTTTAAGGGCCAGATTTGCTGATGGGACATGTTTGACTGCAAAACGTTAATGAAATATCCTAATTTATTCAACAAATACTTCTTAAAACATGTATGTTCATATGCACACATACAACAGAAACACACTCCATTAATCCTTTGCAGATGAAGCCACATTCCCAATGATATAAAAGACCTTTCATGTAGTTCTGGCAATATAAGCAGACCTCCTTTATCAGGGTTGGTTTCAGTTAACATCACAATACAGTAACTACACCCTTTGTTCAAAGCTATTTTTTGCAGAAAAGGGAAGGTTTGATTATATTACCTGTTAGAAAAGATTAATGGGCTGCCTTCTGCTGAAAAACCAGTCTTCTCTGGTAAAAAGCCTAAAACCTAAAGTATTTTCCACCTTAGATAATTTTGTTCAGCACAAAGTCAGAAATATTAGCACTTCAGGATACCACTGCGGTGCCTCACAGGTTGTTCACATCTCCCTAGCTGCACGTTGTTTCCCAGCACATACCAATGCCTGTCATGGGGTGGGCAGTACTATAGTATAGCACATTTATAGAATGACCAGGGAAACAGTTACTAAAAAACCTAAGAATAGGTACCAAATAATATCATCCATATAGTTATACTTCTAGAATCAAATATAAATAGATATTTTTTTAAATTACTTTGAGCTTAGAGTCTCATGTAAAAATATAAATAGATATTTTTTAAAATTACTTTGAGCTTTGAATCTCATGTAAAAGGTTGAGAGCTCCTGTGAAGGGAGGAAAAAAGAGTTTTCTGATCATATTTAACTTGTATCAGGTCCCATTTACACCTGAGTTGTGTAATGGTGCTAACTGTAACCGGCACCACCTGTAATTTGTTGTTCTTGTCATTAAAGCAGTCATGATGTTTTTACATTTCTTGCGACACTGGCTGGTTTATTCACTCGGGTAAATGATGCCTTACAGGAATGGAGTTATTCCTTTAAATATCTGCTTACCAAGGTAAGTTAGAGTTTCAGGTCTGGGTTGTTAGAGCCAATTTACATAAGCAGTATGTGTGTGGTTATATCCTGGGAAAAAAAAGGATGGTTTTGTTCTAGACTCTGAGACAAGTAAGAGCTTTTGCTGAGTTTTGGATTTGGGAGAAACTAGGATGCAGAGCTGCTCCCTCTCACTGAGCCGACAATTCCCTGTCTAATCTGAGAAATGTGACACAGGACTTAGATATCACAGGTGAGGGGCATAAACTCCTGTGTCATCGTTTCTGCTGAGCTCCAAGCATGGTAGCCATTGTGAAATCCTGCCTCTGGTTTTGCAGAATTCCTACAAACAATTGTCCCCAAAAGTGACAATAATTTTTATCCCTGAAATTAAAACCTTGTGGTACAGTAAACCTTCCCGTACCATCTGACCAGTAGCACTGATATACTGATAACAATAGAAATGAAATCAAAATAAATAAAGATTACCTGTAGAAAAGCCCATCTTTTTATGGCACTTTGTAAATTCGATATTAAAATAGGTGACCAAGGCATGAATGTAATCATTGCGCTGAATTTGGAGGCAGAATGCAGAAGTAAATGCCAACTCCTCAGTCTTCACTGTATAAATATCTACTTCCTGTTGTGAGGAGAAAGAAAAAGGCATTTACATGCAGTTTGTAACTCTTAAGGTAAGTGTTCAGTGACATACTTAAGCGTTTTAAGGAACAGCAACAAAGACAACTGGCAGCCCCTTTAACACTGTAAGAAATCAATGGTGCATTTGAATACATCAACTCATCAGCAAATGATCCAGTTATCTAACTAAATTGATGGAGTGATGAGAAAGGCCACTCGTGGAAGAGTGAGTGTGAGTGTGAGTGGCAGGGAGGGGCTGTGGGAACTGAAGGAAATCAAGGTAAAAACATGCTGTGACAAATACAGGCACAATGGATGTGGAAATGGAGATACAGGTCCCAGTTCTAAGACCTTTCATCATCAGGGACTGTCAGCATGAGGAAAGATGACGGAGTTGGGTTTTTAATAAAAATAAACTTCTGATTTGTTTGAATATCTCTGGAAGGGGATGTGCTTTGGCTGTGCCAAGGAGTCCGAACATCTGAGGCATGGCAGGGACCTGCTGTTTGCTGACAGTGCTTTCCAGTCCCGATCAGATAACCGATCCCAAATAGTAAGCACAGGGATCTTATTCTTGACCTAGACAGAAGCAAATCATGTAAATTGTGCTGTGGCTTGGACTGCAGTTGTTGGGAGCAATGATGTAGTCTCCAAGGTTGCTGATTTCCGTCAATATCTAAAACTGACTGTTCAAGGCTTAAACTGAGTTTTTTAGATGGATCTGATTTTCCCAGCTAGGTATGGCTTTTATCATCTGGATTGTTTCCAAAACTCTTAGTCATGACAGGGAGGATACTAAGTCTGAAAAACCATCAATTGTCATCTAATGCTACGGGAAATGTTTCTTATCAGTGGACCTTCTGATACCCTCCTGAGTGTGTCTGGCTTCACTGTTCTTACTGTCCTTGTCCGGGCATATTTGGCAAGAGCTGGATATCCTGAAAATATTTTTCTCTCTACTATTTGCAAAGTCAGTATGAACAACAAAACTGCTCATGCATACAGAGAAAGAGAAGCTTTGTAGGGAGAAATCCAGTTTTCCCCTTGCTACCAACACAAGCCAGGAATCATATCACTGACCTCACCAGCGTTACTTCAGACTCACACTGCAAAAATAGAGCAGAGTCCAGAATGTCCTTGGAGGGCTAATTAGCCTTTTAGGGTACCATATAGGGCTCTTTTAGCAATTGCACTCTGTATCTAAGAGAAGTCTGCAAAAATGGACGTCAAAAGATGCAGCCATGCAGTTACTGAGGTCTTTGCATGGACCACATACCATGTGTTTCCAAGAAAACTTATGGTGAGATGATTTAAGCAAGCTATAGTTTTGGCCTGTCTGATTAGCAATATTGTTCAAGAATAACTTAACCGTAATGAAAATTACTCTACTACATTGCGATTGCACTCTGAGTGACTAGTGTTTATAAATAACCCATGCTTATAAGTGGTCATTTCAAGCTGAGATAGCCTTAACATTACTTTTGTTTGTTTGTTGTTGTCTTTTACTTTTTTCTCAAAAGAAGAAAAGAGAAAAAAGCATACTAGGAATAAGAATTTCTGAGATCTCCTTGCAGACTTCCACAGCAGTCTGCAAAATTTACTTTGACGAGCTAGACTGGACTGGTCGGTGATAGCTGCAGATTTCTGTAATTTTTGGTGGCTTTTTAGTGGTATCATTGTGGGGAAATTGTGAATTAAGTCCAATGATTAGACACATAAAAGGGATCTAGCTCCCTCTCTCTGAGCTGTGTTGTCTTTGCAGAGTAAAGTGGAGTCAAAAGCAGTAGGAGATATTTTTATTAGAGAAGTTTCTGAGAAATGTCTCGGAAATACTGGACAGATGTGCCGGATAAAATGGTGGTCACTTCTGCAGTCATTTCTTTAAGGACAGAAGCATGCTTTTTTTACTATGCAAGATGTAATGAGGCGAATGTGGGATTTTTTATTAATTAATATCGTTTTGAAACCAGCCTGATCCTGTTTTGGTGATATCTTTGAATTGTACTCTGGCTACTATATATTCTTATATTAAATTTCACTAATTCAATGTTAATTGCAGCTAACAGCACAGGGGATAAATGCTATCTTTGCATAAAATCAGTGGAAAAATCATGATTTAACAGATTTCATTCAGATTACAAAAACCACAATAATAAAATGGGCATAGTTAAGCACGGATCTGATCAAAATCCAGCTCTTAATTACACTAACAAAAATAACGTAAGCTGAGCAACTATAAGAGTGTCAGAATCATCAGCTAAATAAGGAGGTCCAGGCTGTGGTTGACACCTCGTGAAAGACCATGAGCCATCCCATGCTACACGTCCCCTTTGCAGAGAGACAGACAGAGCTCCGATTTTTACATTCACTGCATAAAGAATAGTTCTTGGGCTGTCCTGTGGCACGAATTGCTTTAGGACTGAGCAAATGATGTATAGAAGATCATTTAGAGTCGCAGGGAGGATGACAGTGAGGTTGAGAAGCGGTGCTGCCAGCTGCTGTGTATTTCTTGTTTGAATGGTATCACCCTAGCTGAAGGCAACCTAACTAATGAGAGAAACAGCCTTGGGTCAGGTTTGCTGATGAAAAAAATGCTGACTTGCTGCCTGACCAGTATCCTTGTGTGAATTTTAATTAAGGTTACTTCCAGAGTGCCACTGCACCTCTTTCCTGATCCCCTTCCTAGCCAGTCAGCTTAGCTAGGATTCTGTGAGCATGGAGATAAAGATTCAGATATCTGAATGTCTGGTTTTGGCAGGGTTTTTTGTGTTTTTTTGTTTATCTTGGAATTTGGGGTTGACCCCCCCACCTTGCACTCGATGTCTTGGTTTGGACAAAGAGGGAAATGATGACCCCAGCACAGGGTGTGATGGTGAGGCAGCGCTAACCACAGCAGCTAAAGGTGCTGAACTGATGCAGAAGCTGGAGGACAGGTGGTATTGGTACAAGCGGTGTTGCCAGCTTCAGGAAAAGGATTGATCTGAAGGCTGAAAAGTAAAATCAATTGCTAGGGAAAGGAGAAAGGGAGAAATCCTCTTTTCTGACAAACGCTGAGAAAATTACCTATACTGTCTGTTGCACTCATGCATATAGATGTGAGGGGAGCACGGAATGCAACAGTCAGCCCCCAAAACACATTCACTTTTCTAAAAGAAATTTTTTTTTTCTTTTTTCTTCTTTCTTCTTTCTTTTTCCTTCTTTCTTTCTTTTTCCTTCTTTCTTTCTTTTTCCTTCTTTCTTTCTTTTTCCTTCTTTCTTTCTTTTTTCTTTTTTCTTCTTTCTTTTTTCTTTTTCTTTGAGCGCAGAGAACTAACAGTATTAATGTGGAGAGAGAAGAAACAGCATTAAATTCGGGGTGTTTGGGGGGAGCAGTGAAAGAAGGAATGAAGTATCTGAGATTGTTTTGACTAGATGTTGCAGCATATGTTGGTTTTCTATTAGATGGCATAACAGGGAAGCAAGTGTAGCTGTGACTTCTAGGTAACAGAGACCTCAGCCTCCTGCCAGGGCCCCTCTTCTGCCATCTTCTCCTGTTTGCACAGAAGGAAACACCTGGAAATTGCTAGGGTGTTGTTTGTTTTGGATTTTGGTTGTGGTTTTTTTTGAAGATAAATCTGAGCATGCTGAAAGGGAAGACTGTGGGGAGAACTGTTAGAAAGGAAAGAGTGGCAGGGAAAGTCGCTTCAGAAAGGGAAGGGAGATTTTCATGTGGACAAAAGAGTAGAGAAAAAAAATCAGGAAAAAAGAGCAGCGTTTGAAGAAAGATGGAAAATGAGTGGCCTAAGTGCCTCTTGCTTTAGAAACTGGGAGAAAGGAATGTGATTAGGGAGTTAGTTCACTGAAGTTGCAGTGGAGCAAGAGAAAAGTCTCATGAGGAATGCCTTGTCCCAGCCCTCATGGGTCAAGATTACTGTGGGAGAAGAACGTGGGACTCATCAGAGCTCACAGGCACGTGCCTCACCTGTGTGGCTGGATCTCTCGGAGTAACAGTACCTTTTTGCAGAAAATACTGCAGATCCTTTGAAATAAGGCTTCATACAGGTGAATCATGACGTTTCCAAAACAACAGAAGTTTCTCAAAGAACTGGATATTTGAGCACATAGGTCAATGGTTTTTTGCTATTAAGCTATGTTCTCTGATAAACAAGAATGGTGCATAATTTGTTTTGGTGCAGGGATTGCAGTTTGTGCTTTAAGTAGCATTAAACTGTGTAATCTTGAAGTGCGGGAGCTTTAAACTGTTCTTGGAAATTGTGGGACAAATGGGAGCATAAAAGTATATTTATTTCTTTGTTGTTGTTGTTCATTCTCTGTGGCTAGATAGGGGAGGATATGCAGGAGAATCCAACAGCATTTTTTATTATAAACTGGATGCGCCACGTTCTTCATTCTTGTTTAGTTTTGTGAGATTGTGCCACTCCCTCATTGCAGGTTTTTTCTACCGCTGTGTGATCAACTGGTTTATGGTTATTGTAGTCTTAGGGCCTGACAGCAAACCAAAATTAACATGGAGAAAAAGTTCTGCATCAGCCCAAACGCATTTGCATTTCTCTAATGCGCAAGGGGATCAGAGAAGGAAACGCAACTGTTTTACTGAGTTTGAAACAAACTTGTCCATTTTTTCAGGCAACGTTACTGAAAGCAGTCGGCTCTCAGAAGGACACTTGTTCACTTTTCCCAGGATCAGTTATTGACTCTGGTGGTTTGAAGATGCTTTGGTCCCACTACACTCCCTGGCTGATTTGGTTTGGAATTTAAACAGAGGATTGCTACTCGCCAAGAAAATTCTTATGCCCCTGGGATATATTTAAGAGGTCATTCAAAAGAGCATTACTTCCACAACAGAGCAGATGCTGTATTCCCTGCACGCACCGCTCCCAGGGCACCTGTGCCTTAGTGGCTGGAGTTCCTGGAAGGGTTCAAGACTTGGGTTACATCCAATGCCTGAGGAGTACAAATGACAGAATTGTACTCAAGTCTCCAACATCCTAGATAAGTAAAAATGAAGTTTAGGTCCTGCTGCTACTAAGGGAAAATGTCTTTATAGATTATGGAGGGCTTTTCCCAGATAGAGTATTTCATGTGGGACACAGGACTTGCACACAGATAGCCAATATCAACGTACGGGTTAGAGACAGCATGCAGGGGTTGATGTCTTCTTTTGCTGATTTTGTAGAACAATTCAGAGCATCTAAATTGAGAATTGAATTAAGTGCAGAAGCCCAGGGCTCTGGGCTGTTAGGAATGCAGCTAGTGGCTAGTTCATCTACTAACACACAGGGAACCTAGACTCATCTGCTAGACACCCTAACCTTTGGGTTGAATACAGCCCTAAAAAATCCCTTTGTCAATCTAATATGAATAAGCTGTGCCATATTGAAATGCTATAATAAAACATTTGCATAATTAAACATTATCATTTGTTTATTCTCAAATGTTTTCTTAGGCTAACATTCTCTGCATTCACAAATATTTTCAGGATCAAAGAAATGTACTTTATATAAATAAACCATGTGCAAAAGTAAATTAATTTTTTTAAAAAAAAAGCAGCCTCAGTTTTTCCTGCTTCCATATTGCTAGCTTGAACAAAATCCTCCCTTCTTCCTGCCTTTCATTGACAATTTTCTCATTTTTTAGTGATCAGTTTCTGAGATTAGGGACAGATTCTGGAATGGAGGGTGGGTTTTGCCTGCGTAGTTATTACCCACTTTGCTCCCATGGTGCCATTACATGGTAAAGCACCATTCAGTGTATGGACAAAAGATGTCAGGCCAGGTAGAATTAAATACAAAACCTGAACAGGAACAGTATGAAAAATTTTGTCTGTCTTCGCAAACCCAACTACTTTCAAAGGTCTCCTAAAGAAAGCCTTAGTTTTGCACCTCATTTAAGGGCATGCAGCTTTTATAACTTTTTATTCCAGAGAAGGCAACCCATTCCGCCACCTGATCTCTCACTCTCCAGACATATTTTATGCAGCCTATATAGCTGTTTATTTTGTGTGTATTGCCATTTTAAATTGCTCTGGCTCAAGTTCTTTTCAGACACGACCATCCTGTGTTCCCCTCAGTGCAGATGGACTGTGCATGCATACATACTCACGCAGGGTTTCTACTTCTGTTCCTTTTGGCTGCTTTCAGTAAAGGTTCAGCAGACTAAAGGTATGTCTTTCTTTTTTGCATTTGGGAATACTTAATGCTGTGTTTGTTACTGGCAAAAAGCAAAAGGGAAAAATCAGAACTGAGTCTTTGGGATAAATGAGCACACTCTTGGATTCATGGACCTGATCCTACCGCTGCTGTTGATGCAGCCAGCCTTACTCATGAAAGCAGTCCCACACGAGGAGGATTCCTTCACATGGAAGGAATTGTAGAGCTTTCATGTGTTCCTGCAGGCTGTGGATTCTTAACCTGGTCTTGTGAACAGGGAGTAGTGACCATTCTGTCTTATAGGTAGAACAGGGTACAAGCTAACCTCTGGCTGCAGATGTTGGTGAGGGGAGAGCACAGTAATATTCTGGATAAGGCTAAAAATTAGGCACTTCCACAAATAAATTAAGTTCCAATTCTGATCTCATGCTCTGGAGTGAATTACAGTTATTTCATCAGAGCTGACCAATTCAGAAACTGATGCTTCCATCTTTTTTACTGCAAACAGAATTAATTTACCCCTTCTCCTCAGCAGCATTCCATCAGTAATTTCCAACTTCTATTCACAAGAAGGTAGGGCAATTAAAATATATATCTAAATACACTGTGTCTCTTATTTATCCAGTATTTGCACATGTGTAATTTGTAAGAGTCTTAAGTTACAGTTAGCAGTAGCCAGAT
Organism: Ibycter americanus; assembly: GCA_035590275.1. Taxonomy (NCBI): domain Eukaryota; kingdom Metazoa; phylum Chordata; class Aves; order Falconiformes; family Falconidae; genus Ibycter; species Ibycter americanus. The sequence continues at coordinate 7,936,174 of JAVJGI010000060.1, read as the reverse complement.
GAGTACAGAGTCACAGGAAACATCTTGCTTTTGGGTATTCCATTAAATGATCAAGGTATCAACGTTCATGCTTAGCTCAGGTGACAGTATTGGGCATGTGCAACATGCTAGTACTGACTAATTTAAAACTGCACAGTTTTTCTTCTTAGTGTGGTGGCATTCTATGATGATGGCTTCTGCAGCTAGTTCGAAGCATACAAAGATAGTAGTAAAACATAAGCAGCAGGTCTCCAAAGAATCCTACAGTTAGGCGTAAACATTCATAACGAGGTATATTTGGAATTACCAAACCTTTATTAAACAGGCATTGGTCACCACTTGCTTTGGATCTACTATGTCCACCAAAGGCTCCTTCATGGCAACATCCCTAATACAGGTCATGTCAAAGCCGTACACATTCTCCCACCCTGTCAATGCAAATGGATGTGACAAAGATTAGCAGTAATAATAAAAATATTTTTTGTTTCTCAAAGCATCTTCCATTTGAAAGAATTTCTGCCATCCCTTAACTTTCAGCTCTTCTCTTTAGTTCTTTACTCCCTGCCCCAGTTGTCTATGTCATTGCTATTTTACAGATAATACAGTTGTGGCAAAATAACCTCTCAATGTACATCTTCGAACAAGTGGTCTTTGTTTTTTGGTGTCCCCAAAACTATGTTGTATGAGTTTTGTTGATGATTTTCATGGCTTTAAACATGTGAGAGCGTTGCCCAAAGTCATATAATATGTCAGGTTGAGACTTGGGAATAGCTGTTTAAGGCTATTCTATCCTTTCTTATCCACTCTGGTTAATATTTCCTTTTTTTTATAGATTGCTATTCAATCAGCAGTTCGCATGCTCTTTTAATTATTTAAGTAGTCTTAATTTCAGCAAGTGGATTACTGACAGGAGTAGAATTACAGGTGTGTTTCAATATTTGGGGGATCCAAATATTAATCTGCATGTACATCATGACAAAAAAGCAAAATGTCTACCTTCTAAAAGATTTAAAAGCCATGCTGATCTTCTAGATTTGAACTGTTCTTCTGTTTGCTTCTTATCTAGATGAGGGATTTTTTTCTTTTTTTTTTCTTGAACAAAATGAAAACATTGAAACATTGAAAAATACACTGGCTTTGCTTTTAAGATTGCTTAACAAAATGAAAACAAAAGCCTCTGAAAAAGTGAAATCTTAGTCTTGTGAATCATATGAGTCAAGGTACATTCAGTGCTCCATCTGAAAGTCTAAACTGAACACAGTGAACTTTTAAAAAATAGTTTCAATACAAGCAAGGAAAACTGATAAACAGCAGCAGTGAGCACGTTAAAAATGTCTTGTTTTTTTCAGAGCATTTGTGCTACTCATGTTCCCAGGGGACTATGACTGAAAATGTAATATAAGCAAAAAATCTGCATATTTCTAAATTGGAACAAATCTGGACATGAATAGTTTTTCGATATGTTATCTCTTTATTGGGCTGTGAGTTTCTCAATATTTCATATTGGTGATCAAAACTTTTTATTCAGGCATCATGAGTATGTAGGAACTATTATATTTATAGAAGCCATATGTTTTTATGTGGTTACTCAGAAAAGATTAAGTGGGAAACCCTGAAGGACCAATTCATTAACAGAGTTGTTGGGGCCTCCATTGCTTCATCCTACATGGGTTGCCTTTGAAATACATGCCACAGTCTGTGTTAGACAGAGACCTGTCACAGCAGTTAAAAGATAAAATTATATGCTTTGCATTTTGCAGGAAATCAGAGTAATTGCAGTAGTACTCTGTGGCATTAATGAGAAATCAGGAGTCAGATTTTTTTAGAAACCGCATATTGCATTATTTCTTATTCAATACGATGGTTCTGGAGTGCCCTTTGAAATGCTCAGCCCTGCATCTCATATGAAGGCAAGACTATCCACCTTAAGAAAGAAAAAAAAAAAAAAGATGAAAAATTGACAAGTGAGGAGACACCGTCAAGAATTTCTAAACTGAAAAGGGAGACGAGATGGTGATGCAGGTAGGTAGTGGGATGGAAATACCTGAAGAGGACACAGAAGTACAAAAAGCGAGGGGAGGAGGGAAATCAGAGATGAAATCAGAAAATAAAGTTTCTTAAAGGGAAACAACATTTTAGAGGAGAAAATGAACCTGGAACATTTTTTTTAAAAATGATAAAATAAATGAATTGAAAACATGCATTGGCTGTGAGAAAAGAAAGAGGCTCAAGGCCTAGAAAGGAAGGGTTTCAAAAGCAAGGTGAAAGAAGGCACAAGGGGTTTTTTTAGGCCAAAATGGCTTTGATCCCTTTAGAGAATGGATGCCTCATACATCCTTTTGAACCTGTAAATTTTGTAAGGTATTTAGCTGTCAAGGCCACCATACAACTGAGAAGAAAAATCTAGGCTGTGCTTGAGGAGTAGATATTATTCTCCCT
>JAVJGI010000060.1:7922649-7933656 GCA_035590275.1 Ibycter americanus | reverse complement strand
ATCAGAGATGAAATCGTAAAATAAAGTTTCTTAAAGGAAAACAACATTTTAGAGGAGAAAATGAACCTGGAACATTTTTTTTTAAAATGATAAAATAAATGAATTGAAAACATGCATTGTCTGTGAGAAAAGAAAGAGGCTCAAGGCCTAGAAAGGAAGGGGTTCAAAAGCAAGGTGAAAGAAGACACAAGGGGTTTTTTTAGGCCAAAATGGCTTTGATCCCTTTGGAGAATGGATGCCTCGTACATCCTTTTGAACCTGTAAATTTTGTAAGATATTTAGCTGTCAAGGCCACCATACAACTGAGAAGAAAAATCTAGGCTGTGCTTGAGGAGTAGATATTATTCTCCCTGGCACCTACACAGGCTCCTTGTCCCTGCCCCACTGCGCTGGCCTTGCTTTTGACCCAAAATGGCAATTTCGACCCATTGGCAGTTCTGCGTCTTGGCGCTGGATTTGATTCCAGAAGCACCAAATTTCTTTTCTGAGAGGAGCTGAGAGTCAAGGAATGAGGAGTCGGGCATTCTCATTTAAAGGTTTACTGAACACACTAATTTTACCCAAGCTTTTTGGCATGTATCCTTAATTAATAAAACTACTTAGGAATTTTGTGTTTGTTTTTTTTTTCCCCTAATGGAAAATGCCTTTAAGTGAAATTGACCAGCTCTGAAAAATAAATAAAAGCCAAAAAAAGGAAAAAAATAAAAACAGAAAAGGAGAGTGAAATAATGTAGAACTTACTCATTTCATCAAAACTATTACGACCAAATAAATCCAAACTTGGGTGACCTGGGGGACAACAAATTGAACGTGAACCAGGAGTATGACCTTGTGGTGATGAAAGTGAACCACATGCTAAGATGTGAGGAGTGTCCAAGAAAACTGGGTTTGCTTAGCCTGGGGCAGCAAAGGCTGATGGTGGGACCTAATTGCTGTCTGCTGCTACGGAAATATAGAAAAAGTCTGATACCCTTCAGGTGACAAGGGACAATGAGGGCATGTTTCAGCACGGAACATTCTGACTGGATATTCAGAAACATGTTTACTCCTGAGGGTGCTTCAGCATTTGAACAGGTGCCCAGAGAAGCTATGGAATCCCCATCTCCTGGCTGCAGGGCAGGGCCCTGAGTGACCTGCTTTAATTGTGCAATCTGGCCAGCTTGAGCAGGAGGCTGGACTAGGTGGGGTGCAGAGGTCACTAACGGCACAAGTTAATCAATGAAACTTCAAGAAAAATACCCAACATTTTAAATGTAAAGGAAAAGTCTATTTTGTGCATTTATGAAGTAAACCAAAAAAGTTTAGAACTCTTTATTCACATCAAAATAAACCAGAAATTTCTGATCCTTATTTTTCCTTTAAAAATTCTCACATGAAGTGTTTCAAGATGTTAAAAAAGCATTACATGCTTGGTTTTTTTCTTCTTGACATGCTTTTTAGTGAGATAGCATTTCTTCTAGGCTAATTTCTTAACATTTACAACTAACTTGCATCGTATTAATTTTTCTGCTTTTGTTATTTTAAAAACAAAACCCCAGCACCTGGATGGCAAAAGAGCATTACCAGTTTTAATGGCAGTTACGTGGGACGATGTTTTTGTCAAAACCAAAACTAGATCTCCTAAAATCCACATTTTAAAAGAGAGGCAGCAGTATTAATATAACTCTAAGAAAGGTCTACATTAATTTATTCATACATCTTTCCTTCGTGCACTTGAAATTACTGCAGGTTTCCTGCATTTATCACCAGACTAGTGTCTTCTCAGTGTTCATGTTTATACTGGAATTCTGGCCTGGTCAGTGTGATTTCTTGGCTTTTGCAAAACTTTTGCCAGCAAAGAGATTACAGTAGACCACTATAAATCAAATATTTTAAGGAAATCACCATAGAAAAGTGTTACTGTCAGGCATTTACTCACAGTGAATTTTGAAGTCCTTGTACTGTCTGTCTTCAATTGCTACCACGTACAAAGCAGCTCGGTCTGGAAACATTAGCCCTCCAGGTTTCTGTTGATGAATTGTGGGGAAATGGATCTCGTAATCTATTCACCTGACAAAGACATCACATTTTGAACTGCACATACAAAAACCAGACAAGCACCCCTTGCATGCCTTTATTGTTTTCCTTCAGATTGTCACATCAGCTTTAATCTCAGCAACTCTTGCAGCCTGTAGCAATGCCATTAGGTAGTGTCTATACGAATTTCACCAGCAGTTAATCAAAAGCAAAGCTCTTTCACCGAGATTCCCTTTGTTAATCTTTTTGTTTAAGCCCAAGAAATGGCACTTGGGGATGTAACCGTGTCTTGTTACGGTGACAGTAGGAGAGGGAAGGCTTGTAGTCAGAAAATAAATGATGATTGCTCCAGCAAGGAGTATGACATGCAGAGCACCTACCAGCCACTTGTCTCGTGCGAAGATGACTGTGTTTAACATTGACTCATAGAACAGACAGTAACCCATCCACTCGCTGATGATGATGTCTACTTTATCCACAGGTAATTCAACTTCTTCCACTTTACCTTTAAATATTGTGATTACTGAAAAAAGAATCCAAAGAAATATGTTTCACATAATAAAACACCTGACTAACTCCCTTACTGGTGAGTGGCAGGCTGCCCTTTGCAATATGATTCTCTTCTTGAATGCCTGTAGATAAGGGGTGACTCCATGCAACTCCATGGATTTTACACTATTTTAAAGCTACTTGCGGTAAGTATAATAAACAGAAGTTTTGTATCAAAGGGGGAAAAAAAACCCCAACCAAACTCCAAACCAAGTAAAACCCATATATAACAACCAACAGAAAAACAGGCCTTACCTGGTTACTTGCATGATCTCATTTTACATGCCTTTTGGGATTTGGAGGATTTCTAGAACATTGACCAAGTAAGGCAAAGAACCCACCTAGAATCCTTTAAAAATCCCTGTAGGGTTGCACATACATGATCTCATCATTGAGATATTAGAGGTTTATGGAACTAGGATCTAACTCTCATCTGATTTTCAAAGATATTATGCTGGCTTCACAATGAGGAAACTACAGCTTATTTCTTCCATGAATTCTGGGGCGCTGACTCAACTGAGAAAGTCAGATCTAGCCTGACAGTACACAAACAACCAAGTTTGTACAAACACAGTTACCTCATGAAAAAACATTTTTCATTCCTTTCTGCTTCATGATTGAATCTTTTATAACATACTGGCATTTTCACTCTGAATCTTCTCTCTGATTTAGACTTGAATAACCTTCCATAGTTATCTAAAGTGACTGCTGGAAAACATTGCTGGCAGGTATTTTGTCACCAAATTAGTTTCAAGGAAATTAAAAACATTGCTGGAAGTTTGATGTAATAGAATACCAGATCCTCAGAGACACTAATACAAAACAGAGAATTAAATTACTGGCAATACTGTATACTTCTTACAGGAGACTGGGCATGCACTGCAAAGACAAATCAAGAAGCAACTATAGAACTGGTTGATACTAGAACAGATGTTTTGCTTAAAGGAAAGTTAAATGCTGGTTCATATTTAGTTTAATTGTAGCAAATAATTTTGTTTTAGGGTCACTACACAATTCACCAATCATTCTTGCATTTACAGATGTATTCCAAATTCTTTAGACAAATAATTTTCAGCTTGTGTTTGTCTGCTATTTATGTTGTTTGTTGCAGTGGGTAAAGTCTCATGGTTCTGGATTCTTCCTTACCAAGGTAACTGATGAACTTGAAATTCAGGAATAAAGTGAGGAGGGAATATTTTACTTTCCATTACTAATTGATAAGATTGCTGTATTACTCTCACTAAATGGAAATTTTTAATGATGGCAATTTTTATTGATGAATGTGGTCAACATTCAGTCTGAGGAAGATGAACGCACTTTCATTTAGCTAGAACTAGGTTAGCGGTTTAAGGGTGGAAGTGTGAGCTGAGTGATTTTGAGAACTCAGTCCAGGGAAAGTGTGGTTTTGTCTTGTCAAAACACATGCAGTACTAGTATTACTCTAACCAGATGTGGCCGCTTTATTTGCACAGCAAACTTTTAATCCAGACTGTCCCCCTAAGAAGCTGGGAACACTCTAATTCAGACTGGGAACACAAAGTATCAGCTGGTAAGAGCAACCTGATTGGAAAAGAGCAGAGTTCTCTTCTCCTTCCCATTCTTTAAACTCCTTCCTTTCACAGTTAGTAGCTCAATAGTTCATCTGTTGTTATACTGAAGACTCTTCGCGTCTACAAGCTCCAGCCACGAGTTCTCTTTAGTTCTCTTTTCTCCTGAGAACTTCCACTGCCACAATTCTTTTGGAGTGAATTTTAGCACTCTTGACAGCTGCCAGTGACACACCTGCAGACTTTGGAGCCCTCTGTTTATACCTAGAACAGTCACAGTGCAAGCAGCAGCAGCAGCAGCACAAGTTCCTCCCACCTCCCTTCACTTTTATGAAAAATCTTAATAAGGCATCATGTGGGGACAGATTGTGCTGTCCCCAGCTGTATTGTATCTGTTCTGGAAACAGTGGGTTTTCTCTTGGTTCAGTCCCTTTTGCTGACTCTGCATTTCTCTAAACAATTAGGGGGGAAAAAAGAAAAAATTTCCACGAGCAATAAGATCCTTTGTCTCAGTACCTGGTTGCATTAAAATGAGAGTGAATCTGGGTCAGTGTAAAGTGTGTAAGTGTGAAAGGTAGTTTGGTTGTGCAATTTGTCTATATTGGAGAGCAAACTGCAGTCAAGACAGACTGCTGAGCCTGTCCAGGCAAGTCTCCTGCCAAAGGGGAGGGGTCTCTGCTTCTTCCTCCACAGTTTTTCCAAGGACTCGCTCCTTGGAGAAACAGGAGGAAGAAGCAGTGATAAATACCTTCTGCAGCCTCTGGAGCACACTGGATCCTTCTTATTTATTCTGACAATGAACCCTTCACACACAATTCCTGTTGCTGGAAATCCAAACATGAATTTATTTGCGGTATGCTGTTTGTGTAGCTATTTGATGAAAGACCATTCTGGGAATATACAAGCTCTGCACCAAAGGTGCAGGATAACCAAGCTGAGGTCAACACCTCATCATTTTAGTGCCTTACCCCTACTGTGGAGGAGAGTATTTTCTGGTCCTTTGCTTCCTTCTTTTTCTGAACCAGAAGTTGCACACACTGGCTGGCCTCTTATATCCCGCGTCACTGCTGTCTCTTTCATACCACATCACTTGAACACGCATGCTGTACAATAAGTTCTCCTCCCAAACAGCTCTGAGTTAGTCAGAAACTGCCAGTGACAGCAATAAAAATCAGAACAGATCTAAACCAGAACAGAAATCTATTTCCATGCATGTGCTAACAGAGCATCAGCACAGATGCAGCTAAAAGCGGGGGCAAACAATACAGTCTAGCCAGCAATGACCTGCATTGCTCTGCAGCAAAGGCAAGCTCTTCACAAAGAGCACTTTTAAACAACTGTCTCATAGCCTCGGATAAAAAAAAAAGCCTGATTTTTTAGGTTGTTAGTATTTTTTTCAAAGTTGGAAGTCAGAAGAAATCCTTAGTGAAAAATCTGTGTCGATAAGGAATACTTTTTGCTTTGAACTTTATTTCAATTTGAATGTGTGTGTGTGTTGATCCCACTGAAGAGATAAGGTGGAATTCAAATGGCAGAATTAATTTGAAAAGTTCAGCTCTAAATGTGGGGCTTTCTGTCTGCTTTGCTAAATCAAACTGCCCACTGATTAGTCCTATTTGCTTCTGTTGTCTGTGAGCCTAGAAGTAAATGTAGAAGTAACTTTTCCCATGAGGAATTGCTGTAGTGCCTAGAATCAGGTGTTTAGTTCTGTATTTACATGAGTAAATTATACAAAACTACCATTTATATGTAAACCACACAACGCAAATCAATCAGAAAAAGTGAAACAGTTATCCTCTCTTTCTCCTGAAGAAAATATTTTTATATATGCCTTACTGTTATCCAAGTGGTTGGCCTTGATAATTTTTTCTGAGTAGTCAGATATACTTGAGCATTCAATCTAGGAAAAAAAGAAAAAAAGGAAAGCAAGAGGAAGAGTAAATCTGTGTTAAAGATCTCAGCTAAAAACCAAACCAAACACCCCAAAATCTACTGAAGGCAGCAAAGACTCTGCAGAGCATGTAACTATTGATAAAGAGTAAATCAAACCTGTGTGGGCAGGATCATGATCAATGATATCTTAATATTTAAACTGCAGTCTGTGTTTGAATTAAATAGGCTCATATAGAAAAGATTGTTTCTAAAACTGTTGAAATGTGTAAAAAAGAGGCCCTAACCAGAAAATTACATAATTTATTAATGATGTTATTTAATTTATTCCTGCTACTTCAGAATATTACCTCCTCCCCCATAAAAGTCTGCTGAAGGGAATGAATTAGCATGGTGCTACATTTCCTTATGTATTTTAAAATAAAATACATTCAAACTTCGTGAATAATGTTAAAATTCAAACTATGCCAATATTGGTCTATGTCAAGAAGCAATTGCCTTTCTCTGTGAAAAATCTATCATCTTTGTCAATGCATGCTATCAAAAAAAAGAATACAGACATTTTACACATAAGAATTTACTGAAATTACTGTATTTACAAAGACATCCTGATCTGCATGTCTTTTCCTATGCCCAGTTCTGTGCTTTCACTAGGAAAGGAATTACAAAGTACCTCCTAGTTTTAGATTTGCCTATTTGCATTCACAGATGGCAGAACAGTGGATGGAAGGACACACAAATCCCTTATTCTTTTTATATAGGCCCATGAAACAGCTAAACGTAATAACAGGCATAATACCAATCCCTGTCCCCATGGGAACATGAGCATTAATTCTACTTGGCTTGCCTGTGGCTTTAAACTGCACCTTAAGATGTCTGACTTAATGGCCTGAACATAAACCAAAACTGGCATGTAGAAAGGACCACCAGAGTGCCAGTCCAGAGAGTCCAAGGAAGAAATCCCTTGGGGACAACTCTGTCCTTTTTCTCCATCCAGCTGCTTCTTCCCTCACTGTAGACAGTATAGACTATATGCCTTGTCTATACTTACAGCCGTTATCACATACTCAGTTTTCCTGTCTGTATTCACATCTGTCTGGCATTTTCAATTCCATTGCCCATTCTTTCTGCTTGTTTATGAAGATTTTTAAATAAAGCATGGGTATGTAGGTGTTTGAAGGTGGCTTTCCAACCTTTCCAAAGAAAAAGATGCAAAGACATAAAAAGTTCTATTTCATGAATGACTACACGTTTCCAAAAATAAGCTTCATTCTCAAAGAAGCAAAATAACAAAAACCCCAAACTCAAATATTCCAGAAAGGAATATATACTTCAGAAAATAAACTTGCTTTAGGGTGGCTAGAACTGTTTGTCTCTATTTTGACTTGGATTCTATATTGCAGCACATTTTTATTTTAAAAAGCAACTCATTTCAGAAAAAGAAAATACTGAATTCGATAGATGAGGAAACAGGAAAAAACATCAGAGTTGTCAGGTTTTTCCCCAATTCTCTTTCAAGTCAGTGATCTGCTCGATTCTGTCCAGTTTTACAAAGCACTTGGATTTCATGAGAACTGTGTGTTCCAATAAAAGATGTCCGTACCTCCATTTGCAATCATGGAATCATAGAATGGTTTGAGTTGGAAAAGACCTTCAAAGATCATGTAGTCCAACCTCCCTGCCATAGGCAGGAACGTCTTCCACTAGATCAGGTTGTTCAAAACCCCATCTGACCAGACCTTGAACACTTCCAGGGATGGGGCATCCGCAACTTCTCTAGGCAACCTGTTCCAGTGTCTCATCACCCTCATCATAAAAAAATTCTTCCTTATATCCAGTCTAAATCTACCCTCTTTCAGTTTAAAACCATTGCCCCTTGTACTGCCACTACAGGCACTAGTAAAAAGTTTTTCTCCACCTTTCTTATAAGACCCTTCTATATATTGAAAGGCTACAATAAGGTCTCCCTTCTCCAGGCTGAACAACCCCAACTCTCGCAGCCTTTCTTCACAGGAGAGGTGCTCCAGCCCTCTGATCATTTTGGGGCCCTCCTCTGGACCCACTATAACAGGTCCATGTCTTTCTTGTACCGGGGTGCCCAGAGCTGGATGCAGTACTCCAGGTGGGGTCTCACCAGAGTGGAATAGAGGGGGAGAATAACCTCCCTTGACCTGCTGGCCACAGTTCTCTTTATGCAGCTTGGGATACAATTGGCTTTCTGACCTGTAAACGCACACTGCTGACTCATACCCAATCTTCCATCTGCCAGTATTCCCAAAGTCCTTCTCTGCAGAGCTGCTCTCAATCAATTCATCACCCAGTCTTTACTTACATTGGAGATTGCCCTGATTCAAGTGAAGAACCTTGCACTTGGCCTTGTTGAACTTTATGAGGTTCACACTGGTCCACTTCTCAAGCCTGTCAAGGTCCCTCTGGACAGCATCCCTTCCCTCAAGTATAACTGCTGCACCCCTCAGCTTTGTATCATCTGCAGACCTGCTGAGGGTGAAGATACTAAGTAGCAGTGGTCCCAGTACGGACCCTTGAGTTCCTTCAGCTATATCTAGTTCTGTATGTGTGTATGCATCTCTCATTTTACTTCTCAGCCTTCAGTCTAACACTGCAAATGTCTCCTTTTTTACTGGGGTCTTTGAGTCTTCTTCTGAAACTGTCACCACATCCTCAGATTTCTTTTTCTCCTGGGCTGTGTCCTTATCACCATCTTTTTATCCAAATCAGCTAACATCTGACATGTGCCTTCATTTTATGTGTCTAACTCCACACCTGAACTGTCTTGTTTATCTGAAAATACCATAGAATTCAGATCTATCTGCTGCAGTGATTGTCCTGAATTTTCTGTGACTAAATGCAGCAGATGAACCAAGGTTTCAAGGTACAGTTGAATGTACTTTTCTGTCCTTCACTCACCCCCCGCCAAGCACCAACAGCCACATGCCAGTCCTGTCTCTGCATGTCTTATAACAGCTCCACAGTTAGATGAACACCATGGCACAATCTACTGCCACCCTCCCACAGCAGTTAGGGGTCAGAGCACGTGAAGGAAGAAGAAAAACCAAGGAGGCTGGTTTCATTAAGCATGTAGAAAAGATCCCCCCAATCCAATAGCTTTCTTCAACTCTCTGAAGAGGGCTTGCAGAGAAAGCAAAGTCAAACTCTTCTCTGAAGCGCACAGTGACAGCACGGAAGTCAGTAATCATGAGCTGTGGCAAGGGAAATTCCTGCTGATTGTAGCACTGGAATAGGTCCTGAGAGAGGATTTAGAGTCTCCATCCTTAGAGATTTTCCAAAATTGGACTGGATAAGGCCTTGAGCAACATGATATATCTTTAAACTTAAGTCTGCTTTGAGAAGGATGTTGGATTAGAGACTTCTGGAGGTCTTCTAAACAAAATCTTTCTACAAGTCAGTGATTATATGATTTACACCTCTTGAAGATCCAGAGATGATTCTAGCAGTTGGCTGAGGTAGTGGCAAGGAATAATTCCAACAGAGAATAAGAGGGTATAAGAAGAACCAGACAGGGTAGTGGATGAATTTGAACCTGAAGAAGGGAAAGACTGAGAAAGAGAGTGATTTCAGTGGCACTGTACTCAGCAAACCAACACTCTGCATTTGTCAACAGCTCCCACATCATGCTATTTGAAAAAATCACATCTAACTGTGGAGAAGAAACTGGAACATCTCAGCTCTATGTAATAAGTCATGGCAAATGTTTGCTTTTTAAAAGGAACACTTGCAGTTTCCGTTGGCACTCTTTGTCAATAGGACCATAAAGACTGGATTTGACTGTAAGGCTGCCACTGCCAGATCTCTGAAATATCTTCTTTTCCAATACAAATACAACTCTGTAGCTTGCTGTGTGATCGGGTTCATGGTGAGGTAGCTCATGTGGCAAGAAACTTGAAACTCTTAGGCTGTAGCAGAGGAGTTTTGCACCTAAGTGAGTTCCTTTGGGAGCTGTTTCCCAGAGAGCATGCCCCCCAGCTTCAGTGCTGGCCAGTCCATGGGTGAGCTGGCACTGGTGTGCCACTGAGCTTTATAAATGCCTGAGGTACAGCCTGAACTGTAAAAAAAGTCCAAAGTGAAAAAACCACGACAACAACAAACCTGTGGAAAAGTATTTACTTCTCTTTAACTGGGTGAATTTTCTGCCAGTGAGCTGGCTCACTGTAGAATCAGAGAAGCACCAGTGCCAGCACAAGGGAGGGAGGAAGACCATATGGTCAGGGATCTGGGAGATAGGAAGGTGGGAGCACAGCATCATCATTTTGTATATGCATACACTTTCAAAGCACCGCAACATCCTTGTGAGACCTGCATTTCTGCATCACAGAAGCCTCACTCCCCAAGGCTTTGAGATAATAAATTGTGTACTTTGTTCACAACAAATATATTCTAGCCGCCCATTCCATATAAGCCTCATGCTTAAACTCCAAACCTTTTGCCAGCACCTTCTGATTTCAGCTATCTATACTTCCATGCTCTAGTCTGATACTCATGAAGACATGCCACTCAAAATTAACATTGAATTTTGTAAATATAAGCCGGAGAATTGAACAGGAGTCCTGGCATTTCATGTATCATTACCAGTGATAAAGACACACAGTTTAGATACTCAGTGACATCAATGTCTTCAAATGCAGAGATGTAGCCAACTTAATTTTATTTTAAAAAAATTGTTGAAGAATTACACAGAGAAATAAAATCTAGTTATTCTTTTCTATGTTGTGTTGTGCCTGCAGGGCAAACAGTAGTACAAAGCAAAAGAAACTGTATTTGTCATTTTAGAGTCAGTACAAATAACTGAGTATAATTAGGAAGCAAAATATACTCTCTCTACTGACTTCTCTGCAGATAAATGCACATTCATGCTCAGGAGAGCTAACTCTGGCTTCCTCAAGGACCTATGTGGAGGGACCCCATGGGTTAGGGCTCTAGAAGGTACAAGGGTCCAAGAGAGCTGGCTAATATTCAAGCATCACTT
>JAVJGI010000060.1:7891633-7907438 GCA_035590275.1 Ibycter americanus | reverse complement strand
AAGTGATGCTTGAATATTAGCCAGCTCTCTTGGACCCTTGTACCTTCTAGAGCCCTAACCCATGGGGTCCCTCCACAGAGGTCCTTGAAGAGACTGAAGTTAGCTCTCCAGGGCTGCAGTCCTGTTTGCCCTCCTTCCTCCATGCAGGATCCTGAACTCCACCATCTCATGGTAACTGTAGCAAGGTTGCCCCCAACGTTCACATCCCAATCCAGTCCTTCTTTGTTTGTTAGTACAAGATTCAGCACCTCATCTCTTTGGGCCCTCCGTCACCTGTGTCATAAAGTTATCATCAGTGCTCTGCAGGAACCTCCTGGACTGCATGTGCCTAGCTGTATTGTCTTTCGAGCAGATATCAGGGTAGTTGAAGTCCCCCATGAGAACCAGGGCTGTATCATGAGGCTACATCCAGTTGTCTATAGAAGGGCTCATCAGCTTCCTCTTCCTAAGCCGATGGCCTGTAGTTAACACCTACAACAGTGTCACCCACGTTATCCTGCCCTTTAATCCTCATCCATAAGCTCTTGACTCATTCTGCATCCACCCCTAGGCAGACCTTGATACATTCCAGTTGCGCTCTCACACAAAGAGCAACTCTACCACCCTGCCTTGCTGGCCTGTATTTCCTAGAAAGTACATAGCCATCCATGACAGCATTCCAGTCACGTGAACTATCCCACCGTGTTCTGTAATTGCAGTGATATTATGGCCCTGTGAACACACACAGTCTTTTAATTTTTCCTGTTTATTCCCCACACTGTGTGCATTGGTGTACAGGCATTTCAGAGAGGCAATGAAGCATGCAGGTTTCCCAGGAGGGGTACAAGAGGATCCACCATAGCCGTGCACACCTTTGAGGTGTTTGGCCTTCTGATACTCATCTTGGGAGGCAGCTAAGGAATATATGTTGCTGCTCTGGTTGGCCTGGCTTATTCCCCAGTTGGATGTGATGGTGTGAGCATTGCCACTTTGGACCACATCCCTTGAGTCCTTCAGCTTAAGGTGTGCCTCACCAAGCTGGCCAGCCTGCTGCTAAAGATTCTTTTGCATCTTCTAGACTGGTGGACCCCATCCACCCCTAACAGGCTATAGTCAAAGAACATTTTAGAACCATTGCCCTCTGGTGGATAATATTAAAAGCGAAGTACAGCTGGCAGATGGCTAAATTAATTCTTCATTTCATGTAGTAGAGACTAAGTTACTGTGGTCAATAATCTGGAAACGAATCTTCACATACAACCATGCTGTTCCCTCCAAATATACAGCATATGGATTTGTTACACTGTAATGGTCTCTGTCACGTGAGTCAAGAATCTGAAAGGTGGAGAATTAAACAGAGGAGAATTTTAAAACTCACAAAGGAGGCAAGCTGTGATGTTTTGCGGCTAGATGTTCTATGGTTTTGTTTCCATTCATCAGTGTAATCAGGAATGGAAGAGGTGGATATACTCAAGCACACATGTTATTTTCATGCAAGATTGACACATATAATAAATCTGGCAGACTGAGGAATAAAGGCTAGACTATCAGGGCTGTGCTGTTTCTGAGAGACATTCCAGTCTTCTCAGCCTTTTCCTGGCTCAGTACCATACATCAGGACCGTTAGGAACAGTGTGCTTTCTAATGGAGCTCTTCTGAATTTGGTTCCTTGCTAAGAAGTATGGGCTTTTTAGTTGTTGTATGTTACAGCAGCCATTCTCCCATTCCAGAATCCAGTCTGAAAAGTTGACTGATGTGTAGATGACAGACCACTGCAGCCAGCAGCCTCACAAGGCCAGCAGCTCTCACAGGTTGCAGCTTCTGGTCTCGTGCAGATTTACAGCTACATCTGACATGGTAACACTGCAAGTTCCTGTTTTCCACTGGAGCATCCCATCCCTTTCAAGGATTCATGAAAGGCAAATAAAACCAAATGATGAAAAAACACCCCCTTCCTACCTCCCTATTCTTTTAAGCTTCTCATTTTCTGACTAAGGAAGGTGAGAATTCCTTTTAATTTCATCATTCTTCATTCATTTGGAAGAAGCTGAGATACTGCAGTAGTGAAAAACAGAAAGGTGCCTTAGGAAGTGGTCCTCAGCCTATCAGTGTTGACTGGGTGGAATTTTGATATCATCACGGGAATTTAAAATTAAAAATTGAGGTCAACTATGAGAGCTAAGAATGTTATTGCCAGCCATATGTTACATAATTGGTGTTACTTCTATCAAAATTTGAAGTGCACCTAACCCTAAAATAGCCATTAAAAGTCAGGGAGCACTTAAATTGACTGATCCCCGTGGAATACCTTCCCTGCTCTTCCATTTGATTTTCCAGGAAAAAAACCCAGTAGGTATAAACTATGGTGTATGTTTTTCTGCAACAGACTTTTCCTTCTGAGATTTCTGGGGTTTAGGAGCTTTGACAAATCTCTTTGCAGCACTACATCCAAAACTCTCTAGAACAAAAGCAATCAAGATGCACAGATACAAGGAGGGGAAACAGCCTGTTGTTCTGACAGGGCTATTAGAGACTTAGCCTTCGTGGTGGTTCAGAGAGAAGGTTTGAGGTGTGTCTATTGCGTGTCTACAGTTGAAAAAAGGAAAAGCTGATAGCAGAATTTTCCATTTGAACTAGGCTATAGCCTCTGGGAAATAAAATGCTTTTCCAAGTTTAGTGTCATTTTAGTTCTGATTTGCCTTTCAGGGAGTTACACAAGGGGAAGAAATATCTCTGCATTAATAAAACGCATCAGGTCTTCCAGCTGATTTTAAAGTATTGGTCACAAACTCAAGGAATCTAAAAATAAATTGTTCCAGTTTCATTCCTGTGCATTCATTGCAGAGTCACCTCTATATTTGATAGTGACAGTTTGTTAACGTTAAATGCTTACTGCTTGCACTGATACTAATCTTTTAATGTCCCATCTTGCCTGATGGGGTAGACACTTTAAACGAACAAGTAACACTCAGATATGATGTGCTGTTCAGGCCCCAAACTCACTCTACCACTTTCCCATTCAGGTTTGGCATGGCAGAGTGAGAAGGTTGTGAAGGTGTCAAATGGCTGGAACAGCACTGGCTGAAACTGCAGTTGTTCATCTTTCTCTTCCCCTTGTATTCTGCAATACAAGTAGTCAAATGGCACCGGTCTTGCCTCATGTTTTGAGATGGGATAGAAACCCTCGGATTTATGTGTGGTTGTCTGAGTAGAGTCTTCAAATCCTGTCAATCCAGCACTAGTTTTAGGGCACCTGGCTACTGTGAGGCAATAGCTGGAACAAGGGTAATAGTTCTTCCTGTGTGCACATGAACACTGGTAGTTCAGGGTTCCTGGTGAGTAATGTTCTCTGCTGCTTGGGTAGATTTGGCATTTTGCAATCAAATAGGATGATGAAATTGTTCTGTGTTATGTTTCCCTGGGAGTAGTTCAAAGCCTATATTGTTATTTAGCAAGTCACGATTCAGTTCCTTTTCCTCCTGTAATGTGGGGCTCAGTAAATAATGAGGCAGTTTTCTAGGACTGCCTTTGTGCAAACTTGTTGGACTACATGGGAGGAGGATTTAGGTTTCTCACTGTTCTGCCCTTGCTGGCCCCTTCCCTTCTATGTGCATCAAAGGAGACTCGTTAGTGTCACCTTAATACTTCTTTTCTATGATGTAGCTCACAGTGTAGATAGACTGCACTGGAGAATAAAAAGACCGCCCTTTCACTTCTCTGCAGAGTCCAACATTCGGTGTGCAAGACCCTATGAAAGAAGCCTTCAAAATGTGTGGTGGGTCACCCAGGTAAGCTGATGAAACGCCACATAAATTCACATTACAAACTATCATCATGGCTACGAAGCCATGAATGGTGCATAGGGATCTATAGTCAGAACATTAGGCGCCTGTTAACAAATGGTATTTAGTTGTGTTTTAAGGATGACTAGGCAATTCAGCTCTTTCTATGGGGGGAAAAAAAATATTTAAGGTCAAGGTCATTTTCTGAGGCATGAAACCCTAGCTTTGATAGCAGTTGTTTTCACTTTGTGATCAACTACAAGCCAGGGAAGACATGCTACTGTTACCTGGAAGCAGCGAGCAGAAATGTAAACGTGACTGATGGTTTTTATTCGTCTCCAAGTGAAGGGAGATGTTCATGTGCCAAATTACTTTAAAACGCCTCACATCACAAGGCGCAGCTTGTTGTAGAAATAGCAACAGAAGTTATAGGAGCCTGTAATGAAAATATCAAAGTTGAACGCACTGAAGAGGAAGAGTGTGTTGCAGATCATTGCTTAAGGAGTTATGAAGCTACAAAGCCAGAGAAGTGTGAACTTTCCATTGTGATTTTCTTATTGGTTGCTCTTATCATTGCTGCTGCATAAGTGCCTGCCTTGCTGAACAGTCTTGGTTCCAGTCATGTAAAAATAATTAACAAGTGATATAGCCCCTTATGAGAAACTCCTCAATGTGGACATAAAATGGAAAGGAAACAAAAATAGCTTGCCACTTTAAAGCTATTTTACATCACCCTGACAAGTGCGTGAAAATCTGTCGAGAAAAGCAAGGGGAGGAGGCTACAGCCCCCATTATCAATGCTCATGATGTGTTTCTTGTAGGGGAAGTAGCTGTACCACTGGTCAGCCTCTTCCCCACCCCATCATCATCTTGACTGACTCTCTAGTGACAGGGAACAAGAACCAGAAAGTGCTAATCAACTATCAACCCAGTTATTTTTAGGCCTTTTCTCAGTATCAGGCAGTACACTGAAATTCACATGAAAAGTAGAGCTCCACTATATTTAGAGGCTAATTATTAACAAAAATAACCAGAGTATTCTATCTGTACAAATTATTTTCTTAAATTAGCAGAAAATTTAATGGAAGCCCTCCTCTGCTTAGCAAATTTCTAACACATTGATCCCTGAAAGTCACTTTGCATCTCATACCCCAGTCATTCTCTTCCCCTCTCACTGAGCTTCAGATGTTTCACAACAGTTCGAGGAAGACATTATATTCTGTAGGCTTTGCTGAACTTTAGGACATGGGAGGGGAAAAACTTCCAGTTGATCACCTACTCCAAGTCCTAGCCAGGCTTTTGATCTACTCTTCAGTGTAGTTTCAGGTGTAGTTCAGCTCTAGAGGAGGTCTCTGCCTAAGAAGTATCCAGGTTTATCCATTATTACTTTTTAAGCTCTGTGGTATAAATGAGGACAGAAAGGAGAACAAGATGGAGAAATGGCAGTTCCTGAGCTGAAGTGCCAGAGAAAATCAGCACGCTGATTTACACAGTTCAGTGCTGCTTCAAAACTACCAGCAAACAGGCACCAACATTGAATAGAAGTCCCATATTTGGCATTTTCATTTGTCAATTAGCAAAAAATCTGTTTCCCAGCACAGAGCAAAGATACCCTGCCAGTCCTTTGGAGCTGTAGCTCACTGGGTCTTAATATGTTACAGCACAGATTTTCTCTTGATCGCCTGTTATAACCAGGCTGTCAGGTTTTTTGTCCTCTGTGTTGATTTTAAATTAATTTCATTGTGTGACTGTGAAGGTGTCAGCCATCTCTTAGTGTGGATTATCAGAGTATTGCATCCCCTGGTGACTGATTAAACCCCTAGAGGTGGAATGTGGCTCCCTGAATCAACTCCTAAAATGCAAGAAGGCTCACTGGAGATGGGCAAGGGCGATGTGCCCATGAAACTCAGGGAATAACGCAGGGTGTGACTGACCACAGCTGTTGCAAAGAAGTTAACTTTGTCTTAACAAAGGGGACTAGATGGTGGCCTTTGTTTCAGATAAGCAGTTATCAATAGTTAAGCAGTTCCTAAATTTGCAAAAAAAAAAAAAAAAAAAGCAAATTTGGACGCAAAAAAAAAGGACAAATTTGCTTCCTGACAGATAAAACTTTAAAGAAGCCCGAAGACAACATCCTGGACGTGGTATTGAATGAAGTAATTCCTTTGGTTTGGACATCTAAGAAACAGGGGAGAGCAAAGAATGTATCTGTATCTCCTACTGAAATTGAGTTGAAACCAGAGGCGAAACCATTCTGGATTTGAAAGATGCTTTCTTCTGCATACCTGTGGCTAACCAGAGCCAAACCCTCTTCCCCTTTGAATGGGAGAACCTGACCACTGGAAGAAAAGTGCGATTACACTGGACCATGCTCCCACAAGGTTTCAGGAACAGCTCCACTTTGTTTGGTAATGTATTAGCAAAGGAACTGGAGCCATGCAAGGTAAATACCCCAGTATGACTTTGCTTCAATATTAAATAAAAAGAAAATTGATGGAAGCTCCAGCTTTAGGCTTACCTAACAAGAACAAGCCTTTTCGGCCCTATGTACATGAAAGACAGCAGGTGGCATTGGGACCGTTAACTCAGCTGCTTGGTGATTGGAAGTGGCCAGTTGCTTTCTTTTCTAAACAATTAGATGGATTAACAATTAGTAAAGTTTGGCCTGCTTGCCTACGAGCTGTAGCTGCCACAGCATTGCTAATTGAATATTAATTTTGGAACAACCAGTAACTGTCCTAGTGCCCCATGCAGTAACAGCAGTTCTAGAACAGAAAAGACATCACGGGATCTCTCCTAGTCGACTAGTAAGATACCAAGCAGTGCTGCTGGAACAAGATGACACCAATCTTAAAACAGTAACCTCCCTGAGCCCTGCCACCCTATTGCCCCAGCCAGAACAAGAACCTAATCTTGGGAAATAGGCAAACAGATGCAGTGGCAAGAAGGGTGGCAATGAAAGGGTCGATACTAAGAGCACTGATACCTGAAAGAAAAATGGGTTTGGAGTTATCAAAATATACAGAAAAGGAAGATGAATTGGCTGAAATACTAAAATGTTGCAAAAATCCTGAAGGATGGTGGGTGACACCTGATCATCAAACATTAATATCTACAAGAATGATGGAAAAAACTCATGCAGAAAATGCATAATGAAACCCATTGGGGAACAGAAGCCTTAGTAGATAGTACCAAAAGATATGCAGTAGGACCAAAAATGCAGTCCCTTGTGGACATGAAGAAGTGCCAAGTGTGCTGTATGAATAATCCTAAAATCCCAAAGAAACCACCAGCAGGACATGTGAAGAGACGAATTGCTCCTGGGGAACACATAGATTTTTCTAAGTTACCGAGGTGCAATCAGTGTAAGTATTTGCCTGTTTTAGTAGATACCTTTTCAGGATGGCCAGAAGCTTTCCCTTGCCATACCAATCAGGTGAGAGAAGTCGTTAAGGTAATATTAAAAAAAAAAGATCCTAGATTTGGGATTCCAGAAGGATTGTCCTCTGATAATGGACCCCATTTGGTCACAAAAATAGTCCAAGGAGTGTCCAAATTCTTCCAGTTTACATTGGATTTGCACACCCCTTGAAGACCACAGTTTAGAGAGAAAACAGAAAGGATTAATCAAACAATTAAGAGACAAATAAAAAAATTGTGCCAGAAAACCCCTAAGAAATGGATTGAGGTATTACCTATGGCCCTAATGAGAATTAGGATTGCCCCCAGAACAAAGGAAGGGGTAAGCCCATTTGGAAGCTTATATGGGAAATCATATCCAGTTAACAGCCTAACCACAAAAGAGAACCGAACCAAATGCATATTAAAGGTGACGAAGTGCTAAGGAGATATTTCATCTCTCTGTCATGAACCCTATCCTCCTTACATAGATACATAAATCAAAGAGCTGCTTTGCCTTTGGATTTGCCAGTACATCAGTTTCAACCAGGAGATTTGGTTTATCTCAAAAGCTGGAAAGATGAACCACTAAAAGAAAAGTAGAAGGGACCATATACTGTTTTATTGACTGCCTACACAGCAGTGAAATTGGGAGTCGACTACTGAATACATTATACCGAGGTCAAGAAAAGCACCTACAACAAAACAGTGGGCGACTGAACAAATCAGGGACTGTAAATTAAAATTTTCTGAAGTTTAACGCACTATACAAGGGATTTTGAAAACTCGTGTCTTGACTTAGATTATACTTAAGGATTAATTTTATGTTCTTTGCATGCTAGTGATAAGAACTGTAGTAGTAATAGAGTGCCTTCAGAAAAATATTAACATCCTTGTAAAGAGAATTAGTATTATAAATTGCTATTCTTTGCTTAGTTATAGTGGTAGGACAATGCAGGAACCCTGAAAGGCAGCCATTAAAGGACCCTTGGGAGGAAAATATGCATTTTTAAACTAATACAGAAAACAATACAAATAATAAACAGAACCAATTGCTGGGTCTATACACACTTCCCAGAAAGCTTGGAAAGAGGAACACCTTTCTAATGTATCTTGGGGAGAGTTATGAACAAATACATCCTTTAATATGAGCTGAGGAATAAAAGAACAGGAATGGGAAGTAACTACCCCTGATCTCCCAGAAAAATTACTGCACTTGTTTCCAAAGATGCAATTCCCCAAAAGGAACAGGTAAATTAGATTGACATGTTGTTAGCATCTAAGGGATATGTGTGTACCAAAGTGATAGAAAGATGAGATACAAAAGGATGACACTTCTATTGGCTTTGCTGAAACATGGAAACGGCTGACCTCTTAGGGATCAGATTTAAGTTCATGGATAAAGAAAGTGATACATATTGTGATTGTAAGAGTTCTAATATTTGTAAGTATATATGTATTAATTCAGTGTACATGGAGATGTTGCTTCATCTTGGGTGGACTGATTAATGAAAAGATGAGACTAATATAAGGGAAAAATATAAATTCTTCCCTTACACAGTGTCAAAGGGGTGATTTGATACAAGAATTATTTACTTTTAAAAAGAAAAAGAGAGAGAGAGAAAAAGAAATATGCAAATATCTATAGTGAAAAACAAGAAAGAATTTGAAAAACAGGGGATGTTAGTTAATCCTTACAAATAGTTAACAAAACATGCCCTTGGGAGAGGAATAGATGCCATAAATATGTCAAGCTGGGGCACAACAAGATAAAGTCAAGGAGAACCAAATGGTTAATGAGACTAAACAGAAAATTGTTTAAACTATATATGAACTGTCCTAATTAGCATAATAAAAGACCCACCCTGGAGCAAAGAAAGCCCCCTACTAACAAAGCCCCCTCCCCACAGAACATGCCTGGTGAAAAAATGGAGACGAGATTTGTAAGAACCAAGTGTGACTGGACGTAATTGTAAACAATTGTTCAAAGTGTATAAAATGTTTAACCATGTGTTAAGAGAGGTGCCAGCTTTGTGGATTTATCACCTAGCACCCATCCATGTGCAGACGTGCAATAAACAAGTATCTCAACTCTGTGTGTGGATTGGCACTCAGCACACTGGGTGAAGAGCCCAGATTTGGGATAACAACTCTACTAAATCAGAAATCCTATGTAACATCAACTGTCTTCAAATAAGACATTCATAAGATGTTCAATATTTAATGTTATACCCTCCATGCATGGAATATCTAAAAGAAACTGGTCAAGAGAGTATTGGACTCTTAACACCTACCTGCAACTAGTATTTTCATTTGTAATTGTTAGAATAAAACTCTTGTGAGGACATTCAAAGCTTTATTTTTATCAGATGTAAAGGGCCCAACTGTAAACAAATAACTGGGGAGAAAACTGTCAGAAAGCCTTTAACTTGTGCTCAGGAGCTCCAGCCGCTGAAATAAAAACGGTAGCTTTCCTGCCTCACAAGCACGGTGGGATGAAAGGTCTGACTCTGCTCTCTCGGCCACCTGAAAGTTCAGGAAGGCACTTCCCCTCCAGATTTACAGTGAAAAGTGCATTTTCTCTCACTTCAGGCTTACCTTGGAGTGAGAATGTATGAATTTTCCACTGAATAGCTTCAGGTTAGTTAAATCACAAAGAGCCTACTTTGAACCACCTCCTTGCTCTTCGTTAAGTGCCTGTCTCCATCCCGGCTTTTACCATTTGCCTTCCCTTTCTTGCTGTTTCCATTTTCATAAGGGGTTGGGTGGTTTGTCTCAGCGCTTCCATTGATGCTGATTCATCAGGCACAGCATGTTATTCTGTGCTGAGAGTGGGCACACTCTTGGCTAAGACCGAATGGAAATCCTTGCCTGATTTATGGACACAAAGTAGAATGCTTTGTCCACAAAATCAAACCTGTGACTGTTGTGACAGTTGTCAGTGCCTGTTTGCAACAAGCAACCGCTACTTGCACCGCACAGCGTCAACTGAAGCCGAATCCTTCCTGCAGGTCTCAGGCATGCAAGGGCAGCCTGCATTCTGCCACCCCATTTCTGTGGCTCCCACAGACCCTTTCATGCTTTTCTATTGACATCTTGCGTGGGTCCTGATTCATCCTTCGTGTGAAAAGCTTTGGTTCTGCCTAGGGCATTCACCAGAGCACACGGGCAGCAAGACCTACATGTACGTGCATGAGTGGTGCATCTTTTCCTTTACTTAGGCAGCAATAGAGAAGTAATTCAAATGCTTGCTGTAGAATCACTACAGACTGCATAAGTGTCTTCACTCAGAACTGTAGAGCAAAAAAGAAATTACTAGAGATAACACAAGCAGAAATGTAACTGGCAGTAGAAAGATCTGTATAACTGGGCTTCTGTTCAAATTAGTCTTGCATTGATGCTGTGTAAATAGGTTGATTAGCATGAAGGCTGATGTGCTTTGATGAAAGTGGCTCTGAACTGTGATTTTCACTGATTCATGTGACTTTTCTTAACCTGAAAAGCTTAGAGAATGAAGCTCAGCTTTAGAAAGATTTTACTATTCACAGTTGTGAAGAATCCTTGAAAACACTGAGTAAAAGTTCCCAGGTACAGAAAGACCTATAAAAGGAATGCACTGACGCAAATTCAGTGTCTTTTTTTAGCCAGTCTTATCACCTTTCCACATACAAGGTTGGCATTATTGTTCTTTAGCCACAGTATGGGCACAGCATGATGTACAGCAATGCAAAGTCTTTGTTGCACCAACGCCATCCGTGTTCCGATGGTGGAACAGGCCTTCAGCTTCTCTTGCCTTTTGACCACCAGTGGATGGGGGAAAAGCGGAAAAAAAAAAAAAATAAAAAAATCTCCATCAAATTCTGTCCATTGTCTAAGAAAACTGTGAGTCCAAGGATAGGACTGAAAGTTTCACTTGCTAGTTTTCTGAACATTAACATGATCTAAGAAACAGGGAAAAAAAACAGAAGAGAGTAAAATAATAGAAGCAAAAATAGTGTTTCCCTATAGCCTGCTGCGGGCCGTGTCACTGAAGTCAGATATGCCAAAGCTGATTTGTGTTCTTCATGAATCTCAGGACCACAAGAACAGTGTTTGGCTCGCTCCAGTACTACCCATGCCTCATTCGGAAAAAAGAAGCCTTTTTCCCAGTTTGTCTAGTGGTGATTGTTGGACGATACAATAAATTAACATGGAGAGTGGCGGAAGATTCGAGGTGATTCAAAGTCTTATTGACATGGAAGAGTGCCTTTTTTTTTTTCCTTTTTGGAATATATCAACCTTCTTGGGATCCTGTTTCTTTAAAAATTTCTCCTATTCATGGAATGATTGGCAGCTGAGTGGGATGGAGGAGAAGCAGCTCTCATTTCTGAGCTGGCTGCACATTCAGAGTTAGTGGGGAAGGAGAGCTTTCTGACGGGAAGAAGATTCTAAACGTGAAAAACAAAAAAATGGGATTTTCCATAGGACTATGAATCAGGGGAGTATCTTTCCAGGACAGTCTGCCCTGGTTTCAACTGGGATAGAGTTAATTTTCTTCTTAGTAGCTGGTGCAGTGCTGTGATTTGGATCTGGAGTGAGAACAATGTTGATAACACACTGATGTTTTTAGTTGTTGCTTGGTAATGTTTATACTGAGTCAAGGACTTTTCAGTTTCTCAGGCCCTGCCAGCAAAAAGGCTGGAGGGGCACAAGAAATTGGGAGGGGACACAGCCAGGGCAGCTGCCCTGAACTGGCCAAAGGGATATTCCATACCACAGAATGTCATGCTCAGTATATAAACTGGGGGGAGTTGGCCAGGGGCTGCCAATTGGTGCTCAGGGACCGGCTGGGCATCAGTCAGTAGGTGGTGAGCAAGTATATTTATTGTGCATCACTTGTTTCCTTTTCTCCCTTCCCTTTGGATTTTATTACTCTCTCCTTCTCCCTCCTTTTCATTATAATTGTTGTTATTATTATTGTTACTACTATTATACGTTTTTTCCCCTATTCTATTTTATTTTAATTATTAAATTGTTCTAATCACAACCCTGGGGTTTTACATTCGTTTCTGATTCTCCTCCCCATCCCTGGGGGGGGGGGGGGGGGGCCGGGGTGGGGGATGGAGGAGGGGGAGCGAGTGGCTGTGCGGTGCTTAGTTACTGGCTGGGGTTAAAGCATGACACTGTCATACAAAGGAAAAAACGCTGTGTTTGGTCTGTGAATATTGCTGAAGGTTGGCAGCCGAGCCACCTTAGGCTCTGCCTAGGATCAACAGAAAGAAAGAGGATTCTTTAAAGTATGATTCGGGTTTGAGGTGGGCAGACTTGCGATTCCAAGGTGTTTGCCTCTATTGATTAAACAAGACAAATAAGCCACCAACCGAGACACTTTGCTAAAGCATTGGAATTCATGTGAACAGAATCCAGATCCTAGTTCATCCATTTAAACTAAAATAATTACAATAGAAAATAATAAGGATTTGTTGAACATCAGGAGCCTAACCGATGAGCTGTGCATATTTGTCAAAATAGCATGGAAAACAAATTACTGTCTTCAAGAAGATCCCAAAAGAGTGACCTGAATAACTCTTGAACATTTTCAGGAACGTAAGCACTGCAAAAGGCTTGTAAAAATGGATTTTCTTGAGACACTGAATCATTGGAGGTAAAACCATTCAGCACCAAATAAAAACCAGTGCTTATTTTTCTTCTCTTACTGACAACACAGTAATTTTCAGCAGAATTCTGAAGCATGATGTGAGTCAGAGGAATGCACTGTTCTACCACCAGCAGCACAACTGACACAAATTGTATATCACAAACAATAAGATTTCTTTTGAAGACCATACCATGAGGAAATTTCTAAATGATTAAAAGATGAAGGAAGAACAAAGAAACTGGTGACAGCCTCTCCCCCACCTCCTTAAAAAGGTCCAAATAAATAATACCATCTTTATTCAGCCTAGGATTTCTCACCAAAACCAGACAATTAAGAAGGATTTTGATCTTAAATTGGTGTCAGGGATAGTGAAGTCATATCCAGCAGTTAAAAGATATAAACTAATGCAAAGTCATAAAAGCTAAATATAGAATTGCTGGCAAGTACATTAAGTAATTAAATGTCTTGATTTCCTTTGTTCCAGATTGTGCAGACTGTACAATCCAGTGACTGTAATAAATCATTGGTCCTTTTCATTTTATTGAGACCTCAGTTCATCAGATGTAAAAGAAAACATAGTCATTAGAGACGTGAACATACCACATACCCAGCATTTCACAGGACTGAATGTTTGAGGCAACCCAGGGACTGTGTGCCTTTGTTAAAGGTTCCTAAACTTTTTGGATTTTTCAAATGTCAACCAAGGAAAGAAGAAGAATGTAATGCATAAAATACAAAGCTCTTGGATTTCCAATTTTATTGATATCTTGTGTTTGATTTCACAGAATCACAGAACAGTTGAGGTTGGAAGGGACCTCTAGAGACCATCTGGTCCAACCCCCGTGCCAAGCAGGCCACCTCAAGCCAGTTGCCCAGGGCTACAAGGAGGGAGACTCCACAACCTCCCTGGGCAACCAGTGCCAGTGCTCAGTCATCCTCACAGTAAAAAAGTATTTCCTGATGTTCAGGTGGAACCTCCTGTGTTGCAGTTTGTGCCCATTGCCTCTGATCCTGTCACTGGGCACCACAGAAAGGAGCCTGGCTCCATCCTCTTTGCAACCTCCCTTCAGGTATGTATATACATTAATAAGATCCTCCTGAGCCTTCACTTCTGTAGGCTAAGCAGTCCCAGCTCTCTCAGCCTTTCCTCATAGACAAGACGCTCCAATCTCTTCACTATCCTCGTGGCCCTTTGTTGGACTCTTCAGTATGTTCACGTCTCCCTTATACTGAGGAGCCAAAAACTGGACACAGAACCCCAGATGTGGCCTCCTCAGTGTTGAATAAAGCAGAAGGATCACTTTGCTCAACCTGCTGCCAATACTCTGTCTGACGCAGCCAAGGACACCATGAACCTTCTTTGCAGCAAGGGCACACTGCTGGGTCCTGTTCAACCTGGTGTCCACCAGGATTCCCAGGTCCTTTTCTGCCAAGCTGCTTTCCAGGTGGATTGCCCCCAGCATATATTGGTGCGTGGGGTTGTTCCTCCCCTGGTGCAGGACTTGGCATTTCCCCTTGTCAAACTTCATGAAGTTCTTGTCTGCCCATTTCTCCAGCCTTGATTTGCTTATTCAAATTTATTTGAATGTAAAATCAGTGTTCGAACTGTTTTCTGGTTTTATTTTCCCTCATGATTTGATGGGTAGAAATAGGTAGAAACAGGCATCACATACCAGATTTCCTTCTTCTGGTAAAAATATTAATTCTCTGTTCTTATTTCACTCTTCTTAGACACTTATATAACTCACAGTCCCCTTAACGGAACTGTAAGTGGTAGTGGCTTTTAAGAGAAACTTTGACCCTCAGTGGCCTCTGTGTTTTTAATAGGGATTAGACTTGCACACCTCCGAAAAGTCTGCAAGTAATAAAAAATGCCAGATGCAGTCAAGAGGCCCTAAATATAACATATGGCATGGAAAATATAAATGGTGCTTTATAGAGTATGATTAATATTGATGTTCATTATCATGACATCTTACAGGAAAATGTATTGCTAATGACTTAGGAGAAACTAGCTGCTAGAGAACTGTTCTCGTTCTTCATACAAAAGGTACTCTATGCACTCAGCACAATTCAGAAATGCTAATACCTGTTGAAAATTCTCACCAATAGCTAGGTACCTGTAGCATTTATTTCTGTCCTTGTAAGATTGTACTGGTCATGGATTTATGTAGGGATGTAGGTTTGGCTTCTAAGAAAGATAGATCTCGGTGATACATAATGAAGAGCATAACAGTGATTTCGTGATTATTACTAACATTGAGATTCTAAATGGAGCAAAACAGGCATCATATTTTCTAAGATTTTAATGACCTACTACATTATCTGTATTTGGCAGAGTTAATCTACAAGGTACAACTGATTTTTCCGTTCATTCTCTTAGTGGATCTACAGTTACCTGAATTACTTCAGTATCATTTAGAGTCTTAAGCCACTTAACACAGAGTTATGATATTTGTCTATGATGGGACAGAAATAGTTTATGTTTCAGAAAATGTCAGACCTGCTCACAGGCAGGTGTGGTTTGTGTGTGCTAAATCCAGGGCATTTGTGAGTCATCAAACTTACCGTACAATATGCACAGTAAGTCCCAGGCTTGGTTTAAATAAATACAGACTTGGTTTAAATTATACTACAAGTTCAAATTATACTACAAGTCCCAGGCTTGGTTTAAATTATACAAATGTGTGTGGTGCGCAGAAAAATCGTCATTTAAAAATACAGGATTCACGTGGCCATGCCAATTGTAGTATAATCCCAGGTAAGCCTTTCAGAAATCCCTAAATTTGACCTATACAAAATATCTGTGCAGAACTAAAATAAATGTCTAAGCAAGTACAAGCATATATATATATACACACATATATATATACACACATACACAGAGTATAGGTAAGATGAGGGACAGAATTTCAAAGGTATGTGGAAGCATATGTGGGATGAGAGTGTCACTCCTTTAAGGGTGTCTGGTCAAGGACCCTTTCCAATGCAACAGGGACAGGAAAAG
>JAVJGI010000060.1:7877185-7890389 GCA_035590275.1 Ibycter americanus | reverse complement strand
AGTTACTGGAGCCAGCGGGGGTCTCGAACCCGCAGCCACTGGGGCAGGAACAGTGTCTGTTCCCAAAACCAGCTGTCGGGGGGGCAGCGTGTGTGTCTGGGATGTGTGTGCAGCCTTGTCACGGGTTGAACCTGCAAGCAGGAAAGCGTCAGCCATGTCCCTCAGTCTGGGCTGAGGCTCTGGGTCCCTGGTGGGGCACCAAGCTGGGTCAAGAGCCCCAGGCAGGAGAGGTCCTGGGCCAGAGTGGCAGGAGGAGGTGGCCAAGCTTCCTACATCACTTATCAGTATGCAGGCAGAGAAGTATTCAAAAATTTATGCATATGGTTTTTGGAAGTACCCATTCAGCTCAGTGTCTTCCTAGCTGCTGCACCCCACTCTCTGTAGCCTCCAGGGCTTCATCCTAGGGGTTCAGCAGCATGATTCAATGCCTAGCAATGACCAGCTGCCCAGATGTGTAACCCTGGCTCAAACTCCTGAGAAAAATTATAAATTAGGAGCGCTTTGACAAAGCCTGTAGCATAGAGCCATGCAAGACACAATACTGTGAAATCCAAATTTAAAGTTCAAGGATTCTGGAAGAAAAACAATAACGTGAAGAGATATAACATGCTAACGGAGTCTGAAGATGGCAACAGCAAAATGAAGCATGAACATGAAGCAACATGAGACAGCATGAACATTCCCAGCAGCAGCAGGATCTGACCCTTCGCCACATGAATACCTGGCCAGCAAAGACTCTTTGTGTGTCTTACATTGGGAATGACAAGCGTATAGCGCTTTGTCTAGTAACTTGTTAATCCTAACTGCCTTTGGTATGTTAGACAATAAATAATTGCTTTGCACTTTTGAGCTGAATATATTCTGCCTACAAGATATTCTCTGGGCATGGTGAAAGGTGCTTGAACAGAGGGAATGACAGTAACAGTGCCTAAATTTGTGAAGTGGTTTTGAAGAAAAAGTATTTTTGAGAACCAGACTTTTACATATTTCTCAATGTACTCTTACTGGCAAAAATGTTCAAATCAATGACCTTTGTGAGAGTAACTAAACTGTATTTTATGCATTTTAATTAGATTGGTCTGACTTGCAAGTGCGCTGGCTTATTCTCTGACCTCTGAGATGCGTAGGTGTTACAGAATTTAAGAAAACATGACCAGTTGTATTTAATTGCTGAATCAAAGGTGTGAATGCTTGGAAGTGATCTAAACTGAAACAGACAAATCGTTTTTCAGTGCTTCCTTTCTGAATTGGGAGTTTGTATTCCTAACAGCTTACCAGGTTAGTTGGATTTAAACTTACTTTAGAACTTTGTTAGCCCTATATCTGAAACGTGAGCTTGTTATTTCAACTTGCAATGGAAGGCTGTGTCTTCCTGTAATTCTCCACAACTAAACTGGATTTTGTCAGAACACCCATACTGAGGAAGACAGGGAATACAAAAGATGTTACTGAATGAAAATCTAGGATTTTTCTGTGAAACTGCCTTTTTAAACATAGAGTTTCTCTGCCAAAATAAATATAAAAGTATATAAACATTTGATGTGGTATAAAAGTTTAATCAGGATGTTATGATTTTACAGTATATGAGCCCACATTGGCACAGCAGTGTCTTCTCTGACATAGTTTTAATAACACTGACAATCTGGGTGCGCAAAGAAATGAAAGTCACAGCATAATACGCAGTTTGAATTTATGTAAATATAAAACTGTGTATATGTATAAAGACATATACACATGATAAGTAATTTTGTAAGTGAGCCCATTAATGTGTGTTTAAGGAACTGCATGTTTTTCTGGGTGGCTGAAATGACAAATGATCACAGTGTTAAGGCAGTTACTGAATTATTAAATAGCATAATCTTGCTCAGTCAGAACTAGTGCTGCGTATTGCATTTGCATTTCGGTTCTAAGATGGGGAGTAGAGTAACTTTCCTGGTTTGAAACAGTGTTAGAGTAGAAACTGTTGTGTCAGTGTGACTGGGTATCTTGTTGGTAATTCATTAATTATCAGACTCTGGAACTACACTGGATATGAATGTTTTTTTAACAGTGATGATATTTTGTAACTGCATTGAAGGAGCTAATTAAACTTAAATCTCGAGTTTAAAAAGCCCTGGTAAAGGAAAGCTTCTCATAAGTCTCCTTAGTAATGGACCAAGAGATATTAACCTTTCTTCAGACTGTAAAGGCAATCATTTGTACTTCTGAGACTGACTAGTCCTCATTTATAGTAAGGATGACATATATGTCCTTAAACACTCTGTAAATTTAGCCTAATGAAGTAGACTCAGTCATATTTGGCCACCAAATATTCTTGGGTTTGGTACACCTAGTCTAAGATATTTCATTGGAAGAGACTGAGGTTAATAACCGATCAGCTCCAGGTTTGGGTAGCATATTTGTTCTCAAGAGAGCTGCAAATACCACAATTGACTTCAATGTGTTTTCAGCAGTTCTTCAAGAAACTTGGATATGTATCTAACATTCAGAACACAGGTAATCCCACTTGGTTTAGTGGAATTCCTTTTGCTCCATATTACACAAGGTGGATGAGGAATGTTTTTAAATATCCTACTGGTATGGAACTTGATTCTACAATAAACAATCACAGTGAGTGCTACTGACACACACGAGCAAACTAGTGCATTCAGCATTTCTTGCATTATTAATAGAACATTTACTGAAGCGTTCAAAGATCTTCAGCAATTTGTTAACTCCAACAGGTTCTGAACTACACCTGTTAAAAAGATATCTACGTAGTGTATTTCAAAAGCAGTCGTTGACAGTCATGTTGATTTAAAGCAGGTTTCTATAGCTCTGTGTTAACAAGAGAATAAGCTTTTGCTATTTCAGACCCATCTTTTAAACAGTGAAGAAAGGGATGCCAGAAAGTATACTCCTAACGTTTTTATACAGTCATGAAACAGAATGATGAAAACTCTGTTCTGGAACAAAACCACTAGTGATTCATCCTTTTTAATACAATTTTATATATAGATGTGAGTTGGTTTTGAATCTATATAAATCACAAATAATTCTGCTGAAACTAGTGCATTTACATGAGAGTAACCTGTCTTGAGAACAGAATGCCTTTGTTTCCAGTAAGCATGGTTAGAACACTCAGTTTTACCTGGTGGAAATAAATCTTGCAAGCATAAATGCTTTTGCCTTCTACTTTATAAAGTGACAAAAATATTTTATAAGCACTAAGGAGCATTATTGACTTTCTGTTGAGAAAGGAACAGACCTATCAGACATAAAGATGGCACAGAGACTCTTTTCTTCAATAAAATAATTGTATTGAGGCTACAAGAAATTATGTCTTCTATTAAAAAGAAATACTAGAAGAATAATTTCACATTTTCATTAAAACCTCACAGTAATAAGTGAAAGCACTTTCACTGCTTAAAATCCTTGTCTATCTTTGTCTCCCATTAAGTTTATCTGCTTAAACAAAAATTCTCTTAGAAAAGCAGGACCGAAATTGAATGTCAAATACAAAGAAAACAGAAACATAAACTCAGTTTCGAATTGGCCTAGCTTTACAAGTTCTAGGCTAGCCTTCATTAAAGTTGTATACACACTGTTGCAGTACTAGTATTGTAATTCATTAAAGTATGTTTGAAAAATCTAAAAAGTGTGAGATGGAGTTTAGTACTGGAGACTGAATGAGAAATTGTAGGTAGCAGGACACATGCTTTGAATGGCCTTGAAAATGACAATCAGCTTTTTGATTTAATAGACTATAAAGATTCAGCAGATCAGTTATTAATAGAAGGGTAATGTAGTCAAAACAGCAGGCTAGGAAAATTATCTTCTCTGTAATATGTCAAGTTCAGCAATGACAATGTGACGGTGATCAAAAATGAGGTGAGGTGAGAGCCAGCTTGAGCGCCCGAGGTGGAGCTGTGGTGAGCTGGAGCTGAGCTGCTGCTCGAGATCCTGACATGGACACTAGTGAGGACTGTTGCATTTTCTCCTGGCTCTACTCACTGGAGTGGTGATGGGGATGGGTTTCAGAAAACAGTACATGTGTGTGCAAGGATGTGAGAGTGGGTGAAAAGCTTTCACTGACAGAGTCTCTCTCTCTCTCACAGTATGGTAAGTCACTTATTTGTGAGAAAAACCATTGATTAACAATTTGTGAGACAATTATGGTAAAAGCAAATGTCAATGGAGAATTTCAAGGAAGCTGTAATACACACACCTTGATAACTAGTTAAAAAGTCTTGTGTTTTTCTGTGTTATGTTCTTTCCTTGTTCATAGTTGGTTAGGGTGAATCACAGGGTAGAACTACGTGCTATCTCTTCTTATCCATGACTGACTAATGTAGTCAAGAAACAGTCACCGCTGTTTGTATTCTCTCTGACATAGAAATTGAGGTTTGTGTTAGACCTTAGCAGCTGTTGCAAAAAACCCTGTTATTTCCTTATTTACAAACTGTAAAAGGGTGAATTGATTCCTTCTCCTGATGACCTCCTGCTACCTCTGCCTATAGCTCCTTGATTCCTGACATTTCTTGAATCTGACAAGGAGACAATGAAGTGCACCAAGAAAATATTCTGCAAGTATACAGGCACCAAAAGGGAGGCTAGGGAAAATGCAGGCCCATCGCTACATGGGGCAGGAGCCCTGGTGACAACGGATGTGGAATGTGGAAAAGGCCAAGGTACTCAATGTGTTCTTCACCCTGTCTTTACTGGTAGACCAACCTTCAAGAATCACAGTGTTATTCTGTGACTTTTTGACAGTAAATTTAAGTACATATTTGTACTGTTCCTGCTTTTACGGAAATGAGCAACTTCTCTGGATATTGACTGTATTTCCCTATCTTTCTCCCTCCTATTGCTTCCTTCCTTCCGTCCCTTTTTACCCTCCCTCCCTCCCTTCTTCCCTCCCTGTCCACCTGCCCACCCACTTTCCTGCCAGCCTTTCGTCCCTCCCTCCTTTTCTTTTCCACTTTCACAAAATAATTTCATTATGCCCTTTGACGTCCAGTAAATTCACAAAGCACATTCTGTTTCATGACTGAATATAGTATTTTCCACAACAGGAGTTTTACTTAAGGGCAACTTCAAGCTTGCTACTTCTAATCCCAGAAATCTAAGAGATCATGAAACTTGAAATTTTAGTCTGCAGCATCCTTTCTTGCACAATAAAATATGTTTCCTTTTTTGTCTTCTCTGCCCAATAACTGTTCTTGCACCTCAGTCTTATTGTTTCACACCCTTGATCTGCTTCAGGTTTGCAGTGGGTTATATTAAAGCCAAGGGAACTGAAAGGGTAACGATGGCCCTTTACCTTTTTTAAGGCTCAACAATACAACAGGCAGAGCATCCCTAAGAACTGTTGAACACCCCCTGCTGCCTGTAACTTCAGCTACTCCTAATTAAGTTTAAAACACCATTGACTCCTAAGGAGGCAACTGTATTATGATGTGGCTAACACTATCTCATTTGATTTCCTTCTGAAACAGCCGTTCCAGCTGTACACAAGATGCAAACTGTGAGTAAGAAACAGTGCTGCTTTTCAGATTTGACCTCTCTCTTTCCAGGGGAAATAAACCAGAAACAACTAACCCAAAATACCAAAGTAAAACATGCCAGACACACAGCTGGGCTCAGCCACTAGAGATTTCTGCAGAATACACTTTATTGACACTACCTGGCCATGTGCATGTAATCAGTTAGTCTTCTGCTATATCTTTTATTTAAGAAAATATTCTTCCTTTCCATTCTCATAACATTTGGGCAGAGCTTTCAGTTAAAAGGAGGTAAGCAACATGCTATATAATACAATGGTCATGGGCCTGAGAAGATGACCTGTAAGAAGAGATTACTGTACTAGGATGCAACTAGAAGCTGAAACAGATGGCAGGGTCTCCTCTCCTTTCTAAGTGAGAAATAAAGGTCCACACCTGAAATAAGTTCGGACTGGTAGATTGCTGTTGGAAGGCCCTGGCTTGGTCATGCTTTATTGTGGGCTCTGGGACTGGGTTTGAGCTTTCTGGTGATACTACAAACAATGAAACATAGGCTGTGTGGCCAGAAAAAGACAAGAAGAACTGCTAGGCCATGTGTGATCCCAAGTGTGCATTGTGGGCACTAAAGGAACACTTCAAAACTAATTCTTGGAGACCACTTCCATCGTACTGTTACAAGGGAGGGAAATGCTACTTTTTCTTTTAAAAAGGGGAGGGGGAACTGTAATAGAATGTCTCATATATACTTGGATTCTTGGACAGGACAAGAAGAGCACTAGGGACTTAAGTGTATGGTCCAGACCAAGCAGTATGCTGAATGTGAAGCTTACCAACTGCACTACAATGAAGAGTTTGCCACTAGGAAATGCTGAGGAGGACAGTGGTATAGAACAATGTCCTAGAAAATATACACCTCCATGCCCCTCTTCCAAAGTTGGGGGTTTTCCCCATCCTTTCTCAGAAATGCTTCAGGAACTCCTTTTCTGTGCACAACGGCTAGGGAAGGTAGTAATGCTGCTTTTTTAACAATAAGTCACTCTGGGCGGAAACGATCCAGGTACAATGCAGTCCTCAATACATGCAAACTTCCAAAAGCATGTCTTGACTTCAGAACGGGATATTTTAAGCGAGGGAGACTAGTATTCTTACCTTGTCTATTGTGTCTTTGTCTAAAATTTTAGCTAAACATTTTATTCCCACCTTAATTTCCTTACATACGTTTTGTTACTGAAATATTCTCTTCATTTTGGAAAGCAAAGACATTGAGATTTTATCTATGATCTCCTAACATTTCACACTCAAAATACAAAGCAAAATTATCTTTGGTTTCTGCATCTAACAGAGTTTTCAGAAAAGCAAACTTGGCAGTGAGTGCTTCTTCATGTAAGTCTGCCTTATTTCCAATTCTGTTTTCTAGATCTCAAAATTGTTGATGAAATAAAATGAAGATAAAGATTTTCTACTGTGGATTTTCAAATTGAGTTTCTATTTTTAGAAATATGCAGATTGAAAAAGACAGAATATTAGATACCTTTTAAAATTTGGATTTTTAGAGTTATATTTTTCACAACTGGGACCTGAAAAACCTAGCTTATAAGAAATAAATAAAGCCATCATCCTTCATCTTTCTATACCTCTTAAATCTCAGTTTTAAACTGAAATACTAAGAATGAAATAGTGCCCATCCTCTCACAGTCACTGTGAAGTGAGAAAGTTGTCTCAGCTCCCATGAAACAGTTTGAAAGCACAAGAGACTCCATGGAGCCAGTCAGTACCTGTTCAAGAACACAGGAGTGAGCCAGGTAGGCTGTGACTAGTCAGCAATTGCTGCATTCTGGCATGGTGAAGACACCTTTATGGCCATTAACTCATCCACTTAGTGGGCAACCTCCTCTTTGCTTCCTTGAGATGACTGCTTCTTGCTTCTGTTGTTTAGTGTTTATTCCCAAAGAAGAAAGAAAATTATGGAAAGGACAATTCCATTTTGTCCTAAACTCTAGCTCAAAATAGGGCTGGCATTAAAGCTAGCGAGCAAGACAGCAGGGTAGCAGGATTCTCTGTGGAATCAGAGATAAGAGCAATCAGTTTCATCATTCACCCCCTTCAGCTGTTCATCACCTCATCTGTCAATGGCCTGAACTTTGTTGCAAAGTCAGAAAGGCTGAGGCAATATTTTGTTGAAAGGTTAGGTTCAATGCTTTTTTGACTTTATGTATTTCTCTGCTCTGCCTGTACCAGTAAGGGCACAAGCCTCATCTTTTGCAATCAGGCTGAGGGTGAAGCTCTGGAAGGCATGCGAGTCAGTCTTTCCAAGCTCACGTTTCATGTGGAAGTAGAACAATTACAAAGGTGGCCATCTACACAATTTCTTGCACTCCCCTCTGAGGAATTTGGTGCTTTTCACAGACTGAGGCTGGAAAAAAAGAGTCACTACAGCAACTTCCATGTGAAGTGCTCACTAGTAGGGAACTTCTCTTTTAGCACTGCCATGATGACACAACATGATCTGGCCCATGATGTCACCAGGAAGAACCATACCCCCTTTCAAAAAAATACGAGTTTTCTTGACACTAAAATGCTGTTCACTAGAACAACCCTATGCTGCCAGAGGATAATGCTAGGATATCTTTATCTTGAGACTCTGCTTTGAGTGATTGCTGTTATTCTTTATCTAAGGATAAATGGTTTTTTGATCCTATTTATATTATTAATGCCAACCAAAAGTTATTTCTTCAATGGGGCCAAAATATTATGGTCAATGTCCTGAATTTTTAGTATTAAATTTAAAAAAGGAATGGAATACATTTAACTACTCTGAGATCTTCAGCTGAGATAAATTAATGTTCTGCACAGTTGAAGTTGGTAGGAGAAGATGGCTCAGAGCCATATTTCTGCTCTCCCACTCCTAAATTGGCTAGAAACCAAAAAAGCCCCCATGACTATGTTAGAACTGCCTTGTTACTAGCCTAAGTATTCAGTCCGAATAGGAGCATTGTGCAGGAGCAAAATGTGGTGAAGCGGAGTACTCCCTGCTTTAACTCAGAGATGCCTCTATAGCCCTTGGGGGTTTAACTACACCCACAATGAAAGATTTTTTGCTGAGATGATGGGTCAGCTTTCTGACTGCCTTGTCAGCAGCGCCAAGCACCTAGAGCATGGGCCGCTGGTCTGATCTCTATAGCTCACCTATACTACTTGCACACACCAGCTACCACAATTTTTCCTGTTCAAAGTTATGTGACATGGGCATGCGGCACACTAATCAGTAAGGTTGAAAGGTATGTCATAAGCTGCTGCTTCAGCTAGCTACCTGACACCAGGCCAGATCTCTTGCGGCTTCTGTTAGCCTGAGAAGCACACCACGTAGCAGCGCTATTTCTCTCTTGGGTAAACATCACCCACTCATTTATTCATATATGGTGGTTCTGAGCAATTTAACAGCACCAAATAACAATCTTCTACAGCACCTTTCATCAATAAATCACGCAATTCAACAGTATGAATGGGAAAGCTCAGAGGGATTAAATTATATCTCCAAGATGATCCAGTGTAATAGCCAGGAATAAAACTTACATTTACTGAATAAATCCAGTCCACTGTTCTGTGTTATGCACACTCTTGCTCTGCTTCTGTTCATTTGTACTTTGATAACTTATTAAAGAGAAACATCTCTTCTTACTCATGAATCACAAACAGAAGCTCATGATTTCAACAAATTTTATAATCTCTTTTCCCTTAAGTAGTGGTATGGCTGGATTTCATGCAGATAGGACATGGCAATCTCCCCACTTCTGATAACAGACCAGTTACTTTCACAGACCTGGATCTCATGATACTGTGCCAGTTATATTCATCTGTATGAGGAAGCATGCCTATTATGCCTGTTACCCCAAATCTTCAAAAGATATTTTTTTTCTAATCAAAATCCAAGCTTTGTATAATAGGACATTCAGTGAGGATTCGATTTTGCTACGATTAATAAATTACCTATCTATTCTTAGCAATGAAACAAACATCTTTTCTTTCTACAGACGCTTCAAAGTTTTCAGCAT
Source organism: Ibycter americanus (assembly GCA_035590275.1). Taxonomy (NCBI): domain Eukaryota; kingdom Metazoa; phylum Chordata; class Aves; order Falconiformes; family Falconidae; genus Ibycter; species Ibycter americanus. The sequence continues at coordinate 7,880,854 of JAVJGI010000060.1, read as the reverse complement.
AAGAATTTCCTTTTATGAAGTTACTGTACAATTGCATTGTACAAAACCAGCCAGTTTCAGGTTCTAAAATTGTTTCAGTCAGTGAGAAACCTGTTAGGTGTAGATGCATATGTCTGTTGGATATGCACATGAACGCTGGCACTTTGTGTAATTGCAGCACTTTGTGCTTATTGTAGCCTTTCAGTACTTAAAGGGGGCTTATGAGAAAGACAGGGACAAACATTTTAGCAGGGCTTGTTGTGATAGGACAAGGGGTAATGGTTTTAAACTAAAAGAGGGTAGATTTAGACTAAATATAAGGAAGAAATTTTTTTACAATAAGGGTAGTGAAACACTGGAACAGGTTGCCCAAAGAGGTGATAACAGATGCCTCATCCCTGGAAACATTCAAGGTCAGGTTGGATGGGGCTCTGAGCAACCTGATCTAGTTGAAGATGTCTCTGCTCATTGCAGGGGGGTTGGACTAAGTGGCCTTTAAAGGTTCCTTCCAACCCAAACTAAGCTATGATTCTATGATTCTATTCTCTTCACCTGGCATAGGTTCACGAGCTATATTCAGGCACACTTCTGAAATCTCACTTCTTTCAATTTCCTTCGCATCACTGATATCAGTTCTACTATTAATATGGCTTCCACTTAATACATTTAAAAGAAAAAGGCCCAGAAACCAAAATCTACAGCAGGTCAGCACCATGAATTTTGCAGAATCTTCGTGCATACGTTCTACAAAGAACACTTTCTCTTTAACTTCATTTTCTGTCTGAGTGCCTTTAATTATTTGCAGAGAACTCACTTCCAGATCTGTTATTTATGCAGACAGTCCTGTTTTATTTAGGCAAGTCTTCTTTCATGACTAAAGATACAGAGGTTCATTTTTATATCTCGAGGAGAGATTCCACAGCTTTTGTTCCAATGGAACTTCTTTTAAAGTTCATGGGATGGCCAAGGGGAATAAAGATTTTCTGAATCTCTTTTTCCTTGTGCACTCCAGACAAGGGTCTGAAACCATTCTAGCAAGCTTCCTATTCGTGGCACCCCTATGGCCTTCAGTGAGGCCCTAAACAGAAAAGACTTACTGTTTTATTCCACTTGACTTTTATTTTTATACAAAGCACTGTGTATTCTCAGGCTGCTACGAACACATACAAAAAACCACTGGTTCCACTTAAACTCTGGCAGAAAGACTGGTATCAGGCTGTTATCAGTACAATAAAATTACAAAACTATTCTGACCCTCATCCAAGATTCATCAGCACCTGTGGCAACACTTCCATTCACTTAACTGTATTTTGTATCAAGATATAAGGGTATGGGGATACTGGCAATGTAAATGTCTGTACAATCTGGTACCATGGGAGCATACTTCTGTAAGTTTCCTGGTAAAACAAGGTGTCTTCCTTGGCTGGAAAGTAATGTTAGTGAGCTATTGCTTTTCTACTGTCTTATATTCTTGTTTGAGTTCTTTGTCGTCATTTCTTCAAGGCTAATGAGCTAGCACTATGGTCATCAGAGGGAATAAAAAGTTTCTCATACAGTGCCCATGTTCTTTGTCTTAAAGTATTTTTTTTAACACCCTACTACTCTTCTATGAAACAGTATACTTGCCATATTTGACTAAAAGTTTAATTAATGCTCTTAGTTGTGGCAGGTTAAAAAAATAAATTACTATGAAACTGTAATATAAGTAACAGGCTCAAATCAATCTGAATAAGAACCAGAAGGTTTCTAGAATGCTTTGAAAGTGGGGCATTTTGACCGTTTGTTAAATGTGTTAACTCTTCATCTCTCATTATGGCTGACATTTTTCACATCATGCCTATCATTATGGCATCGAAGTACTTCAGAAATTTAGTATCAAATTGTGTGTGTTACTGGTACCCCACTGGTTTCAAATGAAGCAAATTTATACCAATTCCTGATTTTCTCTGACACTATGATAAGTCCAAAAGTGAGACGCTTTGTCCTGTATTCCTTCTGTCACAGAACATTTGCAAACTTCAGGAGAAAGTTAGAGAAATACAGGTTTGAAGGTCAAACTGGCATCCTATGACTTTGCCAAATATAAATGCTTGACAATAGAAGGGCTTCAAAGGTCTTGGCATATTTTGCTTGATGCACTTCTAAGTCTGCATGTATGCAGACTACTTCTCTCAGTACATAACAGATCTTAACATCACAAATATGAAAATTAATAAAATAGAAAATATCTTGGCAGGTGTTATGAATGTGTCCGTTCCCATTTTCTTAAGGAAAAAGCACAGCAGGATATGCCTAATCTGCAATATTTTCACTCTCATTTCACAAATCTGTCACTGATGGATAGTCTGAGGAGGGGAAGCACAGCATTTTAACATTTCCCTAACCTGTACGCAGCACTGGAATGAAAATGTCGTTGTTAAGAAAGCCTTCTCCATAAAATGACATTGCAGTTGTGTGCAGCACTGCACAAGCAGAAAGGCAAAGGCAGTTAAACAACAGAAATGTACTAATAGTGAATTGAAATAGAAGAGGAATATTTAAAGAGCTCCTCTTACCTATTTTCCTTGTCTAAATTTCAGTTGAAAAACGGCTTCGAAATGAACTGGCTGTGCTTTTTACGTTTCTCCTTGCAATACTGCCCAGGATCCTGGGACTTTTAATGCAATATGTGCTGTCAGTACTATGACAGTTTACAGATGTGCAGCCAGACTTCCTGCTATTTATAGATGCCTCTTCTATAAACAGCACTTTATGGGGTTGTAATGCGGTAGCAGGGATGTTCCTTGATTTAGTGCTTACAAGACATTCATTTAAGAAAATTCTGCTCTTCACCTCGCATGGCAAAGCAGGTATATTTATGAAGGTCAAGCAGAGAGAGCACTATTAGGAAGAGAAATAAGGAATTCATGAAGGAGCAGGACACCTGCTGGGAGGACTGTCTGAAAGGAGGAGACATTTGGCAGAGACATTGAAAGAATAAAGGGGGGAACAGTCAAGTGCTCACTCACACTGAAGGGGTGCTTTTTTTCTTTATTACCTCCACAGGGCAAGTGGGGAGGAGGGTCAGTGCCACCCGTGCATGTAAGGGCAAAGCTGTTGAAGTTGGTCGAGGTGCAACGTCCTTGGGGTCTGTACATGGCTGTGCTGCATCTCGCTTAACCATGTGCTAAGCGTTCAGCCAGAGCGCTAGGCACAGTGTATTAATAGAAACGGGGAGTTTGGCGCACACTCGCACTTTTCGCCTGTCTCCTTCTCACATGCTGCCAGAGAAGCTGGGACTGCATCCTGCGTCCTTTTGCTTTCCCAGATCTGAGACTTCGCACACTGCCGTATCCCTTGAGAAGTCTCAGTGAGGTCAAGACAGCCCTATTCAAGTAAACAAGGGCTGCTCAACCCCAATGTTGAGGAAACCGAAGGTAACGGGGAGGGGGGCGCGGGGTGGGATTTCTTGCAGAAAGCCTGAGAGCTCGCAGGGTACCCATTCGGCCCGCAGGCAATGCAAAGCCATTCTCGGCACAGCTCGGGCCAGCCGGGCGCAGGGTGGGACGCTCCTCCTGCCCTCCGCCCCCTCCTCGGGCAGGTAACACCCAGGATGCTGCAGGGACACGGGTACCCCGACGTCCCCCGACCGCCGGCCCCGGCCCCGCGAGGCGCCCGGAGCTGGCCAAGGTGCTGCCGGCAGGGACCCCC
>JAVJGI010000060.1:7813897-7875853 GCA_035590275.1 Ibycter americanus | reverse complement strand
CGCGCCCTCTCCCCTCGCCCGCGCCCCGCCCCGCGCCCTCGCCCGCTCCTCTCCCCTCCCCTCTCCTCTCCCTACCCCTTCTGCTCTTGGACAGAGCTTGGTGCCCTTCTCTGGGAATTGCATTCGTGTGTCTTTCGCAGAAAAAGACATTATATCTAGCTCCCCCCACCCATCGCCTACACCCTCTCACACACAAGCACGCATTCACACGTACGCACACACAAGTTGTCTCCCTCTCACACAGACATGCACGATTTTTTTCTTCCCCATCCCTCCTCTTCTTTTGAATCAGCAACACTTTTCTTTGCAAGGACTCTCGGCAAGGCTCTTAGAGAGCAACTGAAGAAGTCTGCTCCAGCTTCTTTCCTCCGAGTTAAGTAGCAAACCTGCTTTCTTAATGTATCTTCTCGTGTGTGTGCTCCCAGCTTCTGTTTTACTTGAAGATTTTCAGCCGGATCCACACTCCGTCAGAGAGCCGTGAACTGTAGCAATACAGTCCCGATCCTGATGCAAGACCTGCTGAAAAGGGGGTGGGGGTTGGGGGGGTGGGGGGGAAGGGTCAGAGAGAGAGGTCTTGCTGGGGAGGGAAGGGGCTAAAGGTGTTTTGAACTTCTTTTTAGCCTTTTCTTAGTGACATCTTCCTCTGTGGGAGAGCATTGCCACCTTCCCCACACGTTTATCTTGCTTTCACTCCTCCGGGCACTTTCTAGTTCTGAGTTGTCAGCTGGGAGGATTAGGTTTACCTCACTCGTGTTGCTGTGGGTAAGGGCAGGAGAGGGGGCGTATTACATAATTAATCCTTCCAACTTCACTTTCCGCAGCTCCATTTCCAGCCCACTGTTCTCACGTTTCTGTTTTGTTTTTATACGGAGGAGGTGAGAAAATAATGCTGGTGTGTGTGGGTGTGTTGCTTGAAGGATTTCAAGGACCAGAACAGGATTGTTGCTCTCTGAGGAGTTTGAAATAATTTCCTCTGGGGGTGCCAATGGAGACCTGAAGAAGAGGTTTGAAAGATTACTTTCGATGCATATTTTAAGCACATAGCCAGCTCAGATGCGACATCAGTAACAGATTATGATATATCTGGGGTTTTGAATTTTTGTCCCCTGCAGTCTATTTTAATGTCTTTTAATTAGAGTTTATCCTCAGCTGACCTCTGGAATACTGACATACCATGAACTACTGTCCAAACAACAGAAGGTGCCTGGGCACATGGGAGCCTGAATTATCCCTGGGGTTGATGGAGTGGAGATACGATACAGAATGTGAATTAAAGAGCAGAGAGCAAAATTATTCTACCCCACAGGGATGAGGAGGTGGGGCCAAGAACATTAAATAAGCAAAATTCTCCCTTTTACTTGAATGACTCTCACAAATTTGTGTTCAGGCACAGACAGGTATGCAATACATTTCAGGGATTTGTAATAAATCACATAGAAGTAAGCGACCCAGGGAACCAGAACGTGTGTGGTATGCTGAAATGTCAAGTGACCGTGAGAGTATGCCATGTGGGCCATGATGGTACCCTGTGGAAACGTTTCAGAATGTGAGAGTATGTTACAGACACACATGCCATATAGCTTGAGACTGGACCTCCGTGAGATACTTTGCAGAGCTATTTGATCATTCAGTTTTTCACAAGCCTCTGATTTCCTGATGCTCCTTTCAGCTCACATTTATTCTAACACCTCAAGTTCTTTCATTAGCTCCACACCACTGCTAATTTCTTCAATAATCATCCACACCTCCTTTGTTTATAGAGGTTTATTTCACACCTTCTAGGAATGAGGCTCAGATAATGACAGAAGTGGGAGCAGGTCATTCCCTCTTTTTTTGGGGACATTCACAGAGCTCTTGAAGGTCTTAAAACCCTTCAAACATGAAAAGCCCTATAGCCATTGCAGATAGAAGCTATTTTAGAGTATTCCAAAGCTACTCTCACAGTCTTGGACTATGGAACTTTTTCTCATTAAGTACTTTGATTTCTAGGTGGAGGGATAAGGAATAAAAACCCTGCAAATAAAAATGTAATGTCTCTGCAATCTTTGTCACGATGTTTTTCTCTGCTATGTCACGAATATCTGGTGGTTAGTGAGTGCATGAAGTTTTAGTCAGCATGCATTTGGGCTAACCCACATAGTTTTAGTGTGTCTTCTCTATTTTCAGGTAAAATGCACAGCTAAACTTAGAGTAATTAAATATTTTAAAGTTAACCAGTGTTCTATATAGAGAAAAAAGAATTAGATTTTTCAAAACTACTCCAGGACATATTTTCCAGTTTTCTCTGACAGCTGGGTCTGTATTTCTGGTACAGCTCAATCACTCTTTAGTCAGCTAAATGAGGCATTGGATTTTCAAAAGCACTCAGCAACTGGCAAAACTGGCAGGCAGAGATTTAATATAGCCTTCCTTCTCCTGCTTCACATACTGCATGACTTGTCCTGGCACCTATTCTTGTCCTCCTCCACCTCTTTATCGACATAGATGATACCTGACTGCTCATCCTTGAACACAGTGCTGATGCTTTACAGATACCAGGAAAACCTTTCAGTCTCATGGTTTCTAGCATAAGGATGAATGTTTTGGTCCTCAACTCCTTTGGAAATATGCCAGATGGATGGTGTCCTCACACCTTCATGTTCTATACGTGGTTGAGGAAACTGCTTTGAAAATACACACCGTTTGCTCTAATCTGTTTTATTCCAAATGGAGAATTATTTGTCTTTCAGGACTTTTTTTAATCAGTCATGAGTAGAAGTTATTCCTTACAAGAATCAATTAGCAATAGCAGTGAAGAGGCTGAAAGCAGCACGTTTACACACACAGTTATGTGTGCACACACAGATACTTGTCTGGTCCTTTGGTTTGAGTATGGGCCTCAGTGCAAGTTGCTGTTAATACTGAAACTCACAGGAATACTGAACTTGCAGAATATGAGCTTTTATACTGTTTAGGGGACAAACTCTGCCCTCAGATCTATGAATACAAATCCTGCTGACATCTATGGTTATCTAAGGGTGATAGTTGGCCATTGGAACTGAGTGTGAGAACGTATTTCTGAGCCCCTGTTTTGTTAGATCTCAAGAAAAAAAAGTACTGGCACGAAGAAAATGTCATGATAGTAAAAGTGCATTTGTAACAAAGCCAGGAGATGCCAAAAGCATCTTCTGGATTTAAAGATACCACGTGTAAGTACATGTGAAGGTCACAAAGTATTAGAAATGGAGTGGGGTGGTGCTGAAGAGAAAATGGAAAGGGAAGCATTTGTGACTTCAGGTTTCCAATAATAGCAGCTGTGGTCAAGGTTGCTTTGCTCCTTGCTGAGTGTGGCAATAATACTGTGCTGGACCTCCGAAGATTCAGACTTATTGCCAGCTTTGTCATTAGCTTGGATGAAATCCAGATGTCTGCATTTGAGGTGAGATAATCCTGTGCATTGATACAGACTGAGAAACTGTGTAGCAGCCCTGATGGAAAGCGTCTGGGGTTACAGGGTGGGGGTGGAGCTAGGTTGAATATGACTCATCATGCTTTCTCACTGCATAAAAGGCAAACTGTATAATTATCTACATTAAATGGAAAGTGGCCAGTAGAGCGAGGGAAGTGTGATTCTTTTTCTACTTGGCACTGGTGAGACTGCATCTTTGATTCTGTGTCCAGTGCTGGATCCCCTGTTTCAAGAGGGAGCTGGATACATTGGAGATGGTTCAGTGAAAGACTACTATGATGGTCTCTTAGGGCACTAACCTCTGAGGAGAGTTGGGCTTGTTGCATTTAGTGAAGAAGAGGTCAAGGTGCACCCAGTAGTGGCTTATGGCTAGCTTTAAGGATTGTAACTAAGATAACCAAAATCCTCGTGATACATTCAGATGATATGAAAAAGGGCAACAGCTGCAAGTTGTGGCTTGGGAAGTTCACATTCAACATTAGCAAAAGAAGTGCCCCTCCACATAAAAAAGCTTAACCTTTCTTTGTGTTTTATACATAAAGGAAAGGCTTTTTTTTTCCCAATTGCACATCTATGCCTGAGGATAACATGAGTAAAATATGGGATCTGCTAAAAATAAAGCAAAGGACATCCATGAACAGGAGAACATCTTTTTCTTCTGATAAAAACTTTCTCCCCAAAATAATTTTCTGGGGAAGAAGATGGAATGAAGTTGCTGTTGCGATGATTCCAATTGGATGATTCCAATTGAAGTAGGTAAGAACTACTTCAAACATTGACAATTTAACATCTTTTCAAGTAGGGGGCAACAGCAGCGCTCCAGTCAAACAACGGACAGGACATATAAGGATGAATAAGGACAGTAAGAGAAAACATGAAGAAGGAGGGAGCTCAGGTGGAGGACTGGCAGAACAGGATTGGCAGAGAAGGTGAAAAAATGTGTAGCAAAGTTCTGCATAGGGAAACACAGGGAAACCACGGCAGACAAAGAAAAGCAGTGATGAAACACTGAAGACAGGAGAAGGTAAAATAGAACAGCACTTTGTGTCACAGATAAGATTCATACGGCCTGGATCAATGTTAAACTGTTGCTTTTATTACACTGGAATGTTCTGTCACATAAAAGAGTCCTTCCACTGGGTCTTCCAAACCCTTCTGCCACCCTCATTTCTGCAGCTTTGGTCATGTCTTCCCAAGTCACTTATTCACAGATCATAAGGACAATTAAACCAGGAAATTTCACTTTTCTTAATACCTTGCATCTTGATGAAAGAAGGCAGATAGGACATAATCAGCCTGGAAAAGACTTCTTCGCTTCTGTTTGACCTCAGACTTCAGCAGACAGATTGGGCGTCAGGTGCCTTTCTTCCTTGTTTGCTTAGAAAAGTGGGGAAGGGCTTTAAACAGAGACTGGGAGCAACCATTGGGCTATAAAGCCACTTCCTACTTGGATGAGAAAATACTGTAGCAAAAATCTATTCCTGCTCCAAAATTCCCACCAAATTTCATTTTTTATCTGATCAAAGGAAGACAAGGAGCAGGATCCTTTTGTAGTACCACTTTGCATCGTTCTTTCAAGTTAATAGCACTATATGAATTGATAACAGCTGCGATTTTTGCCCTTTAAGTGAAAAACTGTCATAACTGATGTGCCAAGGCTAACTAGTTCTCATGACTTTTTTTTTCTGTTCTTGTGCAATCTTGAGAAATTTACTGGTTTTGAGTGGTTAGCTCTTTACCTGTTGTTGAAGGTAATATTATTGGTCAGAAAGTCACAGTGATTTCCTTTGCCACAAAACATATGTTATGTTTGGCAATCTCTCCAATCTCTTTATGCGGCTTCTATCCCCACTGTATCTCTCAAAAATGCCAGTAGTTCAAATATTTATCTTATTTCATGCAATTCACCCATGTTAATTCTGAAGATTCTGAAGTGAATTCTAATGACACTGTGGATTTAAATAACTTATTTATGCTGTTCCTTCCTGGTCCTTCAGCTTTCCTCATTAACTTTTTTTTCCAGCTATATCATCTTCTTATCCTTCTTCGTGAACACTAACACATTACAGCCTTCTCCTGGGAATCTGCAGTTTTCAACCATTGACGCTACGTTTCAGTGAGAAAGGGTCTATCAGAAGCTAAACTGATCTAAGATACCCATGGCCACAAGCCAAGAATATATGTCCAGGGCTCAGATATTTCAGTGTTAAAATATAGAAACCTTGTCATGAACTGAACCCTTAGCTGTGTTTACAGATAATGAAACACCAGAGAACTATCTTGTCCCTTGCAGATTCATCATGATAATTTTTATATTTTTCTAAGGTTGTAGACTTCGTTTTATTTAACAACAGAAACTTTATTTTGCAGTCAAAAATGCAAAAATTTTAACCAAAACTTTCCTTCGATTTTTTATTTCATTGTGAGTGCTAAACTCTTAAAAAGTTGTAACTGGGTCAACCGTCAGAAAGTCCGATTCTGACAACTTCTATAAAGGCCACCAAAATGGGTCTCCAGTCCTCTGTGGATTACAGGAGCTAAGCAGGCTATTGAGAATTGAGATTACCTCAGTGGCAGAGATAAATGGGCATAATATCATGGTCTATTAGGCACTGACCTGCATAAGTGATAATACAACATTCTTAATTCCCACCTAACTCTTTGAACCATTAAAAATCACATACACTCAGAACTGACAACAAAATACCTCTGAAGTTTGATAGCAAAGTCATCTCCAAGTTATGAGGAACCTAAGAAATATTATGCAAAATATATTCCCATATAATGTAAGAAAAATGTGGATATACTGGAGTGAGACTACTGAAGGGCTGCAAAAATTAAGTAATTGGAGAGCTCCCTCATGTGAAGATAGGTTGAGAGTTCTTGATGGAGGAGGGGTAAAGAAGATGGAGCCAGACTCTTCTCAGTAGCATCCAGCAAAAACACAAGAGGAAATGGGCACAAATTGAAATACAGGACATTAGACTTACCAAAAAAATCCTTTTTTTACTGTGAGGGTGCTCAAAGTGGTTTTGTAGTCTTCCTCCTTAGACATATTCAAAACCTGACTATAAATGGGGCCCAAGCAACTTGCTCTAGTTGACAGTCCTTTGAGTGGGGGGTTGGACTGGATGATGTCCAGAGGTTTTTTCCAACTTCAATGATTCTGTGATTCTGTGTGATTCTGGAAGATCTATGAAAATCACTTAGACAGCTCTGTCAAGTCTGGAAAACAGTCCTCTGTCTTCTTGATTTGTGTTCCATATTACTCATGAAGCCTTGAAAAGAGACAATTATATATGTATACTCTCGTACCATATATATGTACATATATATATATATATATGTATACTCTCAGCCTATGCCAAGAGAAGTGGAAGACAGCTTGCATTCTGTTCTGGAGTGCTCAGAGGAGAGAAGGCGTGTAATTTTGTTTGAAGAGCTAAACCTCATTATAATGCCATCCCCCATAAGCTATCAATGGGTAGCGAATATTGCACCTGGGCACACAGCTTATCAGAAAGTAAGTGAAGTAATACTCTCAGAATCATGAACCCATCTTTACTGAAATTAAATGCAAATTGCCACCTTCCATCTTATCTTGTCACTTTCAGCTCTTCTATGATAGCTTTTAAGAAACTTTCCTTTCTCAGAAAAACTCTACCTTCTGCCTTATATTGTTTGCTGGAATTTGAGATGGAATTTCTATATCTAATTAAAAGAGCAATTTCTGTTTCACCTGCTCTGCTTTTCTCTCCTGCTGGATTATAGCATGCTTAACAAGTCAGGGGGGAAGACCAGACAAGTAAAAATATCCCCATTCATTCAAACAAGATAATTTGTTGCTTTGTAAGTGTCAAATCTTAGTTGTTTCTTTTCTTCTTAGGCTACATTCTGTGCTTAAACTTTTAAATTGCTCTTTCGCATAGGGTTAAAGGAATTTAACTACACCACAGATGAAGTTGCAACTATTGCGTTTACTCGTCTCTTTTCTTTCTTTGCCCAATGGCAGGCACTCTGTCATCTTGGTTTCTGTGACTTCTTCACCTTTATCGAGGGATAGACTATTGATTTCATGCTAGATTGGAAAATGCTAGAGGTATTTATTTGCCTTCTTCAGCATAAGGCTTTGGGAGCAGTCTCGTAAATCATTTTAACTGGAAGATCTATGAAAATCACTTAGATGGCTCTGTGGTCTGGCAAATAGCCATCTGTCTTTTTGCTTTCTCTTCCGTAACTGTCTTATACAGTAAGTCATGCTGCTCTGTGTCTCACTTTTTTCTGTTGTGAACAATTTTCTTCAAACACATGTACGTGTGTTCAGCTGTCACCGTCGACAAGCAACCTACTGTAACTATGATAGTGGGTTGGCATTTTTTTTCTTCCCAGTTTGGTATTTTCCTTCCTCTTCCATTAAGGAAAATTGCCACAATGCTGCTGCCTCTCACTAAAACAGGAAAAATAAGAACATCTGATCAGTGCTGCGTGTATTTCATGAGCTAAGAGCAAAGTAGCTTATTTTCCAGCCTAGAACTTAGCAAAAGTGAGGTCATACTTTACAATGCTGTCTGATGATGGTCCCCAATAAATTAAATACAACCAGGCTTTTGCCAGGTTATAGTGTAGAGTCAGCACTCTGAGATGCCTAAGATGATGATTTTTCTGGCTGAAAGCAGAGCTCATTCTCCTGGGTTATTGATCTGGTTGTGGACTTTGGCAGAATTGCAGAGATTCTGCTAGTTCATCTGTAGTCCCTGCCAGAGAGAAGATCAACTTATTTATACTAAACTCTGCATAATACAGGTAAAATTGTGTGACATGACCTAGATGTTAATGGTGCCCACCTGCCTTTCTTCAAACTAAATAAAACAGAAGATGGTAGAAGCAAAACAGCCAAAACTGAGAGAAGTACATGAACTTTGTATGTGGTATACTTATGTTTTCTTTCAGGGAAAAACATTTCATGAGCAGTGCATGATGGCTTTGCTTGTAGTGTTCAGAAACCTGCTTGCTATAACAAAAAACCTCTGGAAATACAGATGTATTGAGTACCATTTGTTGAAGTTAGAAAATTCAGTACAGCAGAGTTGTTCACAATTTGGATGATGGTGAAAGCTTGCTTCTGAGAAGGGAAGGGGAAGGGGAGCAAGAACATAGTTAGTACTACTAAGGGCAAGGCAAAGCCTTAAGGAAAGAGCTCCTGATAATAGCTATTTTTGTTAAAAATGTGGCCTAGAGGAGCCCATCAAGCTCAGAACCCTGTTGTTCTATGTATTTGTGTTCAGATCCTGCTTTAGTAGCCTGTCACTAGGTAGGTGAGAGAAAAGCATTATTTCCCTGATTCTTGCTTTACACTTGTGCCACAGAGCTCAAGTGAATTACATGCAACATACAACAAATTCCAGGAGGGCTGGGCCAGAGCCAGCTTTCACATCTATTTCAGTAACTGACAGCATCTTCCTGTCCATAAACCTAAAAATTGGCATGCTGAAAAAAAACTTGAAACAAAATTCAAGCTGCTAGATCAAAACAGTACACAATTAAAAATGGAGGATTTAGGAAAAAAGTGATGCAGAGTTGGAACTCTTCTTGCGACTAAGCTAATTTGTGTCATCCGTTCCTTTTTATTAGGAACACTACCTACTACAATGTGGAAACAACAAGAGTAGAATGGATGGGTTTAACAAGAAGGATAAACCATGGCACTCCAAATTAAAATGTTCCTATCTTTAGTGCAGTCTTGCAAAAAGAGATTTGACAAAATACATAATCTCTTAATGACAAAAAAAATATAAGAAAGTGGCACATTCTCTCCCTTGTACTTAGTACGTTCTGGAAATGCACAAAAATGATGATTTGTAAGTAGTAAATCCATGTGTGTGCCAGCTTCCAAAGAGCTACCAGCTTGGTGAGGAGGAGAAGGAAACCTACAGCAGTTTAAAACACAGTGGATTCACGTTACAAGTAGATTTAAGGCACGTTTTTTAAATGGCATATGAAAGGTCATGTTCATTCTGTAAGAGTACAAGCTCAGAAGGAATTTGACACACACTAGTCTCAAAAATAATATGCTGTGTCTTTTGCTGTCAGGATAAATAAAAAAACCACAACAACCTTAAGCCACAATGAATTCTATAATGGTCCCTGCAAATTATGGACAAACAGAAGTATAAACCTTGAAGACCAATTTTGTTGGGAAAGCTTATTTAAGTTTCTAACACCTATGGGTGAAATACACACATGGTTAGAAGCACTAGATTTTCATCTTGTCTCTGCCTCAATTTACTAGATGATTTTATCTCTCTTTGAGTTCTGCAATCTATAGTATTAATATTTAAGTTTATATTAATCTATAATATTACCCTGCATTTTGGAGTGCGGAGAATTAGTTGATCACTGTACATGCTTTGTGTCATACATGTTTAGAGACAATATAAAAGTCTCCCTAAGTGCAAAGTATTATTCAAAGCAGTTCTTATATGTGACACAAAGATGGGAGAGACCTCCTGGATTATCATTTCCAATGGGATATAATCAGGTATTACAATGATATTTGTAATAACATTGTAAACAATGATACACTGCAAGCTTAAACTACACTAATCATCCCATACACTGCAAACCAAACATGATTCATTGTCCAGTACAATCTTACAATTTGCAATACCAAAGAGCATAAAGTCCTCAAACTGAGGTTTGCAAAAGGAAAAGAGCAGAAGAGGTTGAAGGCGTGGTCAAGTAGAGAGTATTGTCAGCTAGAGTAGCCTAATCTTGGTTACTCCCTAGGGCTGAATGTGGTTTGTTTATATGTTTTTAGATTAGATTTTTGCAATTATTTTGCCTCTCCGAGTGACACTCTGCCATATCTAAAAGCTGTTTTATTGTCAGCACAACTCTAGTTGTTAGTGAAAGACGCAAATATTCTCACAGCTGAAAACCCTAAAAAGAAAGCAATCGTGAATGGCCCGCGTAGCAAGATTTATGGAATTTTAAGTTTTAATTGTGACGTAAGATTGAAATTCAAGTTCGTCCTATAGTTTGTGACCATTGCAGAATCCTGTGAAAACTATAAAATATAAATATACTAAGCAGGATACCTGAACATGGCTTGTCACTGTGCTCTCAAGCCTGGTCATCCTGACCTCTGAGCCACCAGTTCCATGTATACTCACAGCTAATTTAAAATATTGTTGTTGAAGACTAACAGTTCTGCATATGTAGTGGCGATTAGTATAGTGTAAGTACTGAATGTTACCAAGAAGTGTGTTGCTGATGAATGAATTCAGAAAAAAATTAGTTTTACAGTTTACAACTGGACTGATTTCTCAGTTTTCTAGGCACTGTCATTCCAGCAATAATTCCCCAAGAGATACATAATACACAGATATTATATCATATATAATATACATGATATTATATCGTAATATGCAGATATATCATGCCAGGTCTGACAACATGAAGGAGCTGAGGCAGCTGAAGTTCTACGCCTCCAAGTCCCATCAGTAGCAAGGCTGAAAGCGTATCGCCAGTAGGCAGAAGCATACAGAGCACACATATCCCACAGATATACACACCTAGATGGCCAGCCACACAGATCACAGACACATGGAGCGCTCACATGAACAGGCCACAGCAACATATGAACCCTGAGACTGCAGCCTCACTGCACCTGCTGGTACAGACCATCTCACACACATACATACACTCACACACTTACACACCCAGAGACGGCTGGGACTCCCCTGGTACCAACAGCCAAGCGCCAGGTAGCTTCCAGACGGCTTCACCTACATGCCAGCTAATCCAGCTTGGTCTTCACTAGTGCTTACACACTTGCTCACACACTCGCATTCACTCTGGTTGCTTTTGCCGCAAACACATGGACTGCTATGACTCACGGTCCCTTTCCAGTCGCTAGTACTTAGGTCCACCGACTCCAGTCTCTCCAGTTGCTGGTACCACAGACAAATAGGCCCCTCCAACCTGTGATCTAACTCCAGTTGCTGCTCTCAGACCCACATAAACCCACCCCCACCCTGAAACAGAGTCTCTTACCCAGGGAAAGAATTAGAAAGAAATTGAATAAGACGGTAGGAGTGATTGCGCTGACCAGGCACAGGGCATGGCACGAAAAGTATACCAAACAGCAAACTGTATGCAACCAGTCCTTTTTATCCCCCTACCCATCTATTTTCACACACTTGTTCCTCTGCAAATTGCCTAAATTAATCCCGTTCCTCACCCTTGGTTCCTCTTTTAAACATCCCCTAATATGTTTTGTGCAATTCCAAGTTCTATTCCCTTGCATCCCCTATTGTAGATCGCATCCTCAGGCAATAAGCTCTCCCTCAGTTTGAAAAGATGACCGGAGAGTTGCTCCTGATGACATATCTTGATGGGTTTCACACCCGAACAGTGGGGCTAATGGCCCTCTTGGGGCTGCCGCAGGGCAGGGTGTCCTTTTCGCAGGAGTCACTGTTCTTCTCTGGGCTTGTAGAGATGGGCCTTTAATGGGTTGCTGGCTCTGCCTGCCAGAGGCCAGAGGTTGTAGTGAACACCACTATACTTGACTAAGACTTTGTTGGTCCTACCTCTAATGTCACTGCTACTCCACACTTACTCTCACAACCAATACTTGTTTGATTTATCACTACTCTTGTATTACTAATTGTAGTAATCACTTACTGAATCTACAATTTGCAGTACCTTGAAAGGATTATCAAAGGATCAAATGTAGTGATTCCAACTGAAAGGGCACTGAACTTCAGAGCTGGGCCCTGGAGGCAGGACAGCCTCAAGGGGAGTGGACCATGATGGCCTGCCAGGCCTAGGAGGTGTGGGGGGGCTGGCAAACCACACCGGCCTGCTGGGCTCTGGAGGAGGGATGACCTCAAACAAAACGGGGCACCACACCGTGCTCAAGAGGCAGGGTGGTCTCAAGGGGTGTGGAGCACCACACCAGGCCCTGAAAACAAGGCGGTCTTCAAAGGAAACTGGCCCACCTGTCAGCCCAAGGAGACTGGGCAACTTCAAGGGGCACAGGCCTCCCTGTTGGGCCCCAGAGATGGGGTGGCCTTGAGGGGAGCAAAGCACCACACCAGGCCCTGGCTGCAAGGCAGCCTCAAGGAAAGTGAGGTGTTCCCCTGAGCCAAGTTGACCAGGCAGCCTCGAGAGGAACAGACCTCCATGTCGGGCCCCAGAAGCAGAGCACTCTTGAGGGAAGCGGGCCTCCTTGCTAGACCCTGAAGCTAGGGCAGCCTGGAGTGCCCTGGAGGACAACAGGTCTCTCTGATGAACCTCAAGGCCATCTGATCAACCTCAATGAGAGTGGGACACCACTTCAGACTACTGGAGCCAGGGCACCTAAGAGGGGAGTGGGCCCCCTACCAGGCTGGGTACACCAGGTGACCTCGAGGGGAGCACCCTCTTCACTGGGCCCTGGAGGCAGAGCAACCTCAAGGGAAGCACTGTGCCCCAAGATGGGGCAACCTTGAGGGGAGTGGGACACAGCATCATGACTTGGAGGTCTCCCTGCCAGGTCAAGGACACTGGATGGCCTCAGAGGGCCAGGTCCCAGAAACAGGAAAGTATTGAGGGTAGTGGGCCTAGTCTAGGAGCCAGGGTGCCTCGACACAAGTGTCATCTCCAGCAGATCCCAAGATGGGGCAACCTCGATGGGAGTGGGGCACCACCTGAGTCTGCAAGGCCCCAGAGGCAGGGTGTATGAGAGTGGCCAGGGCACAGAGGCTAGGTTGCCTTGAGAGGATTGAGTAACTATGCCAGCCTGCCATGGTCCAGAGGTAGGGAAGCCTCAAGGCTTGAGGCAGGGTGCCCAAGAGGGGAGCAAGGCTCTATGCCAGCCTGCCGGGCTGAAGAGGTGAGATGGCCTTGAGAAGGGCAGGCTTCTCCCCTCATCCTGGAAGTGGGGCAGCCTCAAAGGGACCAGGTTTCCTTACCAGAATCCAGAAGCAGGGCAGCCTAGAGGGAAACAGAGCACAATGCTGAGACCTGGAGGTGGGGTAGTCTGAGACAACCAAGACTCTCTGCCAGGCACAGGACACAGGGTGACCTCAAGGGGAGCAGGGCACCATGCTGGCTCACTAATGCCCAAGAGGTACAGCTGTTGTCTAACAAGTGGGATCTTTATCTGGTATGCAAGCCAATACACTCAGGGTTGAGGTATTTCTCTTATGAGAAGTTTGCACAAAGTTTGGAAGTAGGTGGCATTCCACAAAGCTACCTCAAAACTCAGAAAAACATGAATAATATTTATACAGTCTACATATACACATCTATTTTCTAAATTCTACCTAAAAGATATTATTGGTAATTAGTTACACACGATACTTTTCTATTGGTCTATATATCTCTCACTTTGATTTAAAGTTACAGTGTATTTTTAATTTACTATGTATGTCCAAGGGAAGTGGGGGGATGAGTCTTTTCATCCTGAATTGAGTCGGTGGTCACAATTTCCCACTGCTGCCTTAACCAGTTACTGTGCATTCTGCTGTCTTTACGCCATGTGGCAACCTTCCAGTTGGGCAATATTCTTTGTAACAAGATGTTTCCTTTATCAGCCCTTGAAGTCTGTTGCTTTAGCTCCTCCTTTTTGCATGCAGCTAGTACACACAATAGGCCTGTATTTGTGACTTACCAATTTCCCCCTTTGAAACTTATCTGTGTCTTTTCTGTGGGTAAGTTTAACTTTTATCATTAGGAATCAATATTGCATATTGTCCTGTGACTCTTCATTACCATGTTCTTAATGCATCCAAATAAAATACAAATAACCATGATCATTACAACAATTACTATCAAACTTTGTAGCAAACTTTGCAATCATCCAGTTAGGCAGAATCCAAACCCTTGCAGTATTTTGTTTAACCATCACATTCCCATTAAGGTCACAACTTGACTTTGCTACTTGTTTTTTTTATCAAGCTGATCATCTAAATGTTCAGCAATGTTTGGAATATGAACACAATCATTTTTACTATTTAAATTCAAATATCCACATACTCTGTGTTCATGCTGTAATAATAGATCCAATGTTAATCTTTTCTGCAGGGCCATCTTAGAAGTAGCTTGTAGCTGGATATTCAAATCTTGCAATAAAATCGTTGGGCCATTTCCCTAATCTGACTACATACACTTCCTGTTTCATTTATTAGTTTAAGCCTTGAGAGCCCAGTTCCTTTGCTTAGCATAGCCTCAAAAGTTTGATTTAGATCTAAAGTTAAGATGCTATATTCCAAGGGACTAGCTGCCGATTTTAGTAGTGGAAGACAGGCAGTTACACTGCTTGTGTTATGACTTCTCCCAAAGGATTGAATGAGTTGTAGAACTAGGTTTCCTGTACATGTAGAAATACAAAAACTTACTAGTAATTGCTTTGTAATTTTCATCTTAGTAATGTTAAATTGATAGCACCTTTGTTAGGAAGTCTATTAATGGATTTTGAGAACAAGAATCTACTTTTATAAATGAACAAAAATACAATTAGCAGTAAAATTAGTAGTCTTAATAAGATAAACAGTCCTTGAGGACAGTTTAATTCTCCATAGGCGTATTCTGAGTCTCAGGTACAGTTTATGGACTAAACTCACAGGAGACCTGAAATTAAAATCCTTCTGAAAATTTCAGTTTCAAATCCCCTGCAGGCCTAACAGTCCACTGTTTTTCTGAAGAAGCTTTCCTTGCTCTAGTGTAATGTGTCCAAGAGTTAATTCTGTTGACCTTTATCGCTGTATAGGTAGTCAAAAGTACAAGGTATGGTCCCTTCCAAGTTTCTTTTAATGGTTCATCTTTCCAAGTTCGAATGTAGGTGGAATCTCCAGGCTGGAATTAATTTATGGCAGACTCTAGAGGTAATGGTACTTGTTTATTTAGATACCCATTGAGGGATGACAGTACTTTAGAAAGAGATATCAAAGAAGCTTGTATAACTCTTATTTCCCATTACATGTATGTGGTCACCTTTCCCCAAAACAGAGTTAACTGGGTACGGTTTTCTGTAAAGGATCTCCAAAGGACTTACACTTCCTTTATTTCTAGGAGTGATTCTGATTCTCATTAATGCTACTGGTAATACCTCTACCCACTTCAAATGGGTCTTTTGGCATAACTTAGCAGTTTGTCATTTGAAAGTTTCATTCATTCTTTCTACTTTTCCATTTGACTGAGGTCTCCAGGGTGTATGCAGCTCCCATTTAATCTGAAGGAACTTGAATATTTCTTGCACTATGTCAACAATAAAATGGGGTCCATTATCTGATGATACCTTCTGGTATTCCAAATTGGGGAATTATTTCTTTTAACAATACCTCAACTACCTCCGTTGCCCGATTGGTGCAACACAGGAAAGCGTCTGGCCAGCCTGAAAGGATATCAACCAGAACAAGAAGGTATTTATAGCTATTGTGATTAAGTAATTCAGAAAAGTCTACTTGTCAGTGTTCTCCAGGAGTGATTCCCCTTTCTAGGTTGCCAGGTGGTGGCTTTCGCTGAATTTTTTGATTATTTTTACAAAACAGGAGACATTTTCTAGTAGTTATGTATGTCAATGTCTGCATTTTTGATCCTATAGCATATTGTTTAACACTGTTGATCATTGCCTCTTTTCCCATATGAGTTCATGCAAGTTAGTAAGAATAGAGTTCATTAATTGGGGAGTGACTAGGACTTGGTGGCTGAGCATCACCCACCATCCTTCTTTGTTTTTACTACAATGTAATATTTCAGCCAATTTATTGTCTTTTTCTGAATACTGGGGCAGATCTATCTCCAAATTCCCCACAGGTATTAACACTTCTTGGATATCTTCCTGTAAGGCTGCCTTTTCGCTGCTGAATCTGCCTTGTGGTTGCCTTGAATTATATTCCCTTAACCTTCTGGTGGGCTTACAATGAATTATAGCCACTTCTTTCGGTTCCAATACTGCTTGCAAGAAATATAAAATCTCATGTCCATACTTAATGAGCATTCCTTGGGAGCTCAGCAGCCCTTTCTCCTTCCAGATGGCTCCATGAGCATGTACCACTCCGAAGGCATATTTGGAGCCTTATATATATTGATTCTCCAGTTGCATCCAATTTTTAGAGCTCGGGCGAGAGCTATCAGCTTTGCCTTTTGGGCTGAAGTAATTCAGGGCAAAGGTTGTATTTCAATTTCTTCATTGATAATCACTATAGCATACCCAGCCTTCCTCCTTCATGCACAAAAATGCTGGCATCAGTATATAATTCCACTTCTGCATCCTCTAAGAATCGATCCTTCAGGTCTGGCCTACTAGCATAGATTTGTTCAATGGTAGCCATGCAGTCAAGGTGTAAAGGTTCTTGTTCAGCTATTGGTAATAAGGTAGCCCGATTTAAGGATGGCATTGTATTTAGAGTTGTGTCATCCTGCACTAACAGTAAGGCTTAGCATTTAGCTAACTAGCTGGGAGAAATCCAGTGATGTCCCTATGCTCCAGGATTACTGTCACTGTGTGTGGGACTAATGCTGTGATGGGCTGACCCAAGGCGAGTTTGTGAGCTTCTTCGATTAGCATAGCTGTAGTTGCTACTGCTCGCAATTATGCTGGCCAGCCTTTGCTTACCTCATCCAACTGTTTTGAAAAATAGGCCACTGGCCTTTCCCAGTACCCAAGGGACTGGACAAGCACTCCTAAGGCCACATGTTGCCTCTTGTGTATGTAAAGTTGGAAAGGTTTAGTCAGATCTGGTAAGCCTATCGCTGGGGCCCATGTTAATTCTTTGTTGATCTCATCAAAACCTTTTGGGCATTCTGGTGTCCATTCAAGATCTCCTGGCCCGTTAATAGCAGCATATAAGAGTTTAGCTATCAGTCCATAACTAGGAATACACATTCAACACTAGCCAGTCATTCCAAGAAACCCCCTCAATTCCGGTTTTGACCTTGGAACCTCGATTCTACAGATTGCTTCTTTTCATTCCATCCCCAGTTCTCACTGGCGTCTTGAAATTTCATATCCCAAATACTGGACTAGTTTTTCTACTATCTGTGCTCTTTTCTTGGACACCTGTTATCCAGCTAGACTCAAAAAGTTCAGTAGATCAATAGCTGCTTTCAGACATTCATCATTCCAGTCCCCCCCAATTAAGGTATCATCTACATATTGTAACAACATAGTGTTCTGTTGGCTACCTTGCCATTGTTCCAGTTCTTTTGCTAGTACATTACCAAACAGTGTAGGACTGTTGTTGAGTCCTTGTGGTCGCACAGTCCAGCCTAATTATGATTTTTCTGCCCGTCATTGGGTTCTTCCATACAAAGGCAAACAGCATCTGACTCTGCTTATTGGAATGCTTCCAATTTAACAGATGTGAAGTAGTAAATGGAATGTGTACAAATACCAGTTGTCCCTCCACTCCTGTTGCCTGTCTCAAGGGAGCTTGTATGATGGGACTCTGTCCCCTCATTCTCTCAGAGACTGGACTAAAGTTTTCTTCACTATCACTATCACCACTACTGCCACTATTATCCTGCAACTTCCCTTTTTCAACCCTGTCCTCCACATTCACCAGGCTGCCATTCAGGACCAACATTTGCACATTCTCAGCTTCTCCACTGTCTTTAATGCATTTTTTTCAAGTTTTTTGTAACCACTCTTTTCCTTTCCTTTCCCATTAACACTTTCTGCTAATACATACATCCCATTAGCGTCTTCCATCAACAACCTACATTTTTTCATGATCATACCTCAAAATTAAAACCAAATCAACACGCATAAACTCATCCCATTTCCTTTCCTGCTTACAAAATAGCATTAATTGTAATATGTTATTATTTTGAAGAAACCCCCCTCAGGCCATTTTTCCCCATCATCCAAAAAATATTGTGGCCACCACTGATTGCAATATTTTTTCCTTTTCTCTTTAGTCAAATGTTCCCCCCCGGTTTTCTCCACTTTTTCAAAATACACCCCGGGGGAGTGCAAGGAGCTGTTACAGTCGAGGATGCCCCACCCATTTCCCCATTTTCATGTTCACCAAATAACATTATCCAATTACCATACCCCGTCGGTCCAGACCTTTAATAATCTACCACTGCATACCGCTCTGACCCCATAGGTCAAGTAAGGTTGCCTGCTGAGCGTTATTGTGTAATTTATGTGGAGGTGAACTCCTTCAATGAATAATATTTATATAGTCTAGTTATACATATATATTTTCCAAACTCTACCTAAAAGATGCTATTGGTAATTGGTTATACATGATATTTTTCTATTGGTCTATATGTCTCTCACTTTAAAGTTACAGTGTATATTTAATTTACTAAGCATGTCTGAGGGAAGGGGTGGTGGTGGATATTTTGGTCCATAATTGAGTTGGTCGGCACAGTGTCCCCCTGGCACCTTTACCTTTGTCCTAGTTACTGTGAATTCTGCTGACTTTACAGTGTGGCAACCTTCCAGCTGGGCCAGGGAGGTGGGGCAGCTTTGAAGGGGAGCAGGGCACTATGTAAGCCCACTGGACCCTTGATGCAGGGTATCTTCCAGGGCATAGGCCTCCCCATTGGGTCCTGAAGGAAGGAATGAAGCCAGGCCCTGGAAGCAGGGTGAGCATGAGGGGAGTGTCCTCCCTGCCAGGTTAAGGAGGTCAGGTGGCCTTGAAGCAAGCAAGCCTCTACTTAGCCCACCAGCCACAGAGGCCAAGCAGGCTCAAGGTGACTTGGCCTGTTCTTCCATCCCTGTCCACTAAATGCTGGTGAAGATATGCTTGGGATGCTGTATCCAGTTTTTCTTCTCTCCCTCCAGTCCAAAAAAAGATGTGGAGAAGCTGGATTGGTCTAGTGGAGGGCTAACACAATGGCTAGGGGTGTTAGAGCCATTCTTATAGTTGGAATTGAGTTTGTTTACAATTACATGAAGGGTAGTTTAGAAGGATGACAGAGTAAAGCTCTTCTCAGTTAGGGTAGATGATACAATAAGGACCAAGGGGCTGTGAATTGCGGGGGAATTGGGAAATGCTGGTTTGATCTTAGAGGAAACAAAAACATTCATTGAGTAGGACAGCACTGGAAGATGTCACCCAGAGAGGCTGGATAATCTCCACCCCAAGCATTTTCAAGATTTAGGTATGCAAACGCCTGATACAGCATTGGCAACAGTCCCACTCCAATAATGAAATTGGGATGGAGACTTCCAAGGTTCATTCCATTCATTGCTTCTGTGGTTCTGTGATTCTTGCACCATTAGCTGTTAAGTGCTTCTTTATTTCATTGTATCTTCTTGTTATATAACAAATATTATTAGTGGCTTCAAGCTTACAATTTTCTTACTTGCATCACAAATTCATGACAGATGGGCACTAGTCCACTGAGCTTAGTGTGGCATGAAAAGTCATATTTAGTAGACAGTAGTATAGACAAATGGTGTTTATGAAACAGAAAAAGAAATGGAAATAGTTCATTTTTAAGTGTGTTTGTGAATGGATTTCTAAATACGTTTGAGTATTAGGAATACCTGGGAGCCAAAAAAGCCATTAAGTTCACACTTTAACATCAAGCTTTGGTTCCATTTAATTTATGTGCCTAAATATGCTTCCTGGCCAGTTCTTCTAAACTGAGGCTTAAAAAAAACACTTTAAAGATATGGGCTTTATCTTCTCCTAACCTATCATGATGTAAGAAAGATGTAACAGGTTTGTCAGTGAGACACTAGTGAGCATCATATTCACTGACCACAAGGGCAATTAAATAAATCACCTTTGTCTGATTGTCCTCATACAGTGAACTGCAGAATGTAAAAGATACATACGGACAGTGGAAAGAAATATGTGTTTCATACTGTTCTGGTCATCTAAAAAATTGCTATAGAGAGAGAGACTCCATTATGACTCTTAAATATATTTTATCTTCCTTGGTTGTTTGACACAAAATATTTTAAAATTTGGCTTTTTGTTGTAGATGATTTCAGTTTCAAAGGTTTCCAAGTGAAAAGAGTAATTGGTTCCTATGACAGAATAAAAAATCTGCCAATCTCACTAATTTAGATTTAGGAGTTTTCTTTGCCAGGTTGCAGTTGATATTCCATATTGACGTCTTAAAACTTAGGATTTGCATTTTCACAAGCAGGCACACTCTGTTGCCAGTGTATGTTAAGTAATGTCACTGTGTATTTACCCCAGGGAATAAGACCAGACCACTAGAGATGAATTCAATCACAGAAGTGATGACAAGTCAGTTTGCACCTTAACAAGAGAACATCACATTCCCAAAAGCAAAGAAAAATTAACCTGCTCATCATGCCACATACACTGCAAGGTAGAGATGTATCATGCTAAATTGTATTATTTGTGTTAATCTATTATTATGATCTTTTTCTCGATTAAATATAAGCCAGTAGGATATGGTTTTAATTGCTATTGATGCAGCTCAATTTTCACTCTCTT
Organism: Ibycter americanus; assembly: GCA_035590275.1. Taxonomy (NCBI): domain Eukaryota; kingdom Metazoa; phylum Chordata; class Aves; order Falconiformes; family Falconidae; genus Ibycter; species Ibycter americanus. The sequence continues at coordinate 7,854,985 of JAVJGI010000060.1, read as the reverse complement.
CAGCCCTGCCCTTTCTCTTTTAAGACCTGCTAAGTATTTTCTGCTTCATGTTGGTATCTTCTCCCCTCCTTTCTCCAACCTCTCCTTGTTCCATGCAAAACCTCTATCACCTGCTACGATTTCTGGTCCAAAGGTAGATGAGTGTGGGTAGGCTGACCTTGAACAGAAATCAAAGATGAACTACTTCAATCAAAAATAAGTGTTGATTTGAACAGTCAATTGTAAATAAAAAAAGGACAAATGCAGCAATCCTAATTAAACACGAAGGGCCAGATTACCAGATCCCTTAAACTAAATGTACAAAGCACAGGCCAGACAGCACCAGAATGTTTCACATATACCACTCCTGAGGAATCATTATAATTGGAGCTAATAAGAGGTGGGGCTACAAAAGCCTTCCACTAGGGGATGGTGAGAATGCTTACTGCATTTCAGGGTTACACATCTTAACGCAGTCTTTTAGGCAATGAATATTGGTTACATAAGGACTCTTGCTTCATAGGGGAGCTGAAGGAATCTCTAGCTACCTAAAAATGATAAATGACTCTTTCTTTTGTATCTTTACTTTTTCTGTTTTTGACCTATACAATTTATAAATCACAAGAAATCTGTCTGATCTGTTTATAAAATGTCATATTAAAATCGGTGCTAGAGAATGCAAACTGATTGATGTTGCCATTAGAGATGGTAGAACTCTGTGTCTGCAGATATGAAAGGGTTTGGTTCTGGGTGGGTTTTTTTCTAGGGAATTTCAATGGGAATATGTGCTTGAGTTAAAAACACTAATAATAAATTTAAGACTTGTTCACTTCAAAAAACTGTAGATACTTCTGTCCCTCCTCCCTTTTAATGGTTCCTTAGCCATGCAAGGCATATTTATAGCTTCCCTCATGTATTCTTTCCCCATAAATTAATCCCTCCAAACAGACCCATCAGAATTTTTTTATTTCCCTTCATTTATGGGAATATCTGTCTTTAAGGACAGGTCTAGAACTGCCCACAGGACAGTTCTGTCAGTTCCAGGGAGAGACTACTGCTGTGTGTTACCAAATTTCAATACCACAGTTCTTTTTTGCTGGCTTATTCCTTTAAAAATTTGTCTGATTTTTAATTCTTTACTTTAATATTCCTAAATTTAATACTGTTGAACTTGTTTCTGAACTTTTCCTATCAATCACAAATCTGCCTCTAAAGTTAAATTTTCTGAAATTTATTCCCTAACGTACTTCTAACAGCTTTAGCTCCCTTTGATATCTGCGGGTTTTACCAATATTTTGCAACACCTCATAAAATAGACTGACTTTTGAATTTGACCAAATCCATTAACCCCTTTCATAAAAACATAATCAAGGATAATGAAAAATATAACCACAATAATGAAAACTAAGCAGCTCTGAGACTCCTTAGTAATCCTTGACTTTATCACACTTCATTTCAGAGCCTCTTGCTTCCTTCCCACACCGTTACAGTATTTCCTTTCTATATCTTAACCTCCATTTGAATGGAGATTTGCTTCTTAAATAAGAACAGTGCAGAAAAATCTGCCCCAAAAGGAAAATACAGACATGGCAGAGAAGAATTCTAGACTCTCAGGGTTCTACGCTCTACTGCTAACGATAAAGTTTTGGCAATCAATGCTAGTGCGATGAGCTGGAAAGCTATAAATGAAATTTCTTGCGATGTCTATGCTTTCATGGCAATGAGATGCAATATCAGTGGTTGCTCTTCTCAGGTCTTTGAACCTTGTAACTTGTAGCTCTGACTTCATAATTTCAACATAGGAAGTTTAGCCAATACTATCACTCTCTGTTAAGTGCTAAGGAGAGATTTTTCTTCCCACAGTTTGAATACCTGCTTTGCAGTGCACTTAGAAGGGTTTCACTGCTGTCTCACTTTAAGCACACACAGAATGCTCTGGGTTGGGAGATAACCCACTCCTCTTCCTTTTTTTATGGAAAAGAGAAAATGAAATGAAAGTATTATACTTAACTATCGGAAGTCATCACTCGCTGCAGGTGAGTGAACAAACAGGAATTTTAAAGAAGAAATGAGTATGCAGTTCTGCTCTAGAAATGGCTATCTGAAAATGGCTCTTATGCAGCATATTCTTCTTGAGGATGCTGCAGGAAAGAATGGAACTCTCACACATAAGACACAAACACAAAATATAAAGCACACAGGAGACTATCAGATTCTCAGCTCCCGAGACCCTTCAAGCCTCTGCATCAGAAAGAATCACTAACACCTTGGTCTATTTTAAACCCAACCAAACCCCAGTATAACTTCAGCTTTGCTGCATATTTGCATCTTTTACTTCAAGGTGAAATTTAAATTCTTGATTCTGAAAGAAAAACAGGCCAGCACACCAAAACTCACTTATTTTTTAATCTAAGAAAACATGCTAAAGAATATCTAAGATAAAGCATTTTTTTTCTGGAGAGAATCATACCTTTGGAGTCTGTGTGAGGACTGTGAATACAAACACGGTTTGTGCATCATTGTCAATGGGATGACTTCTACAGCCAGCGATTGACCACAGTCTTGCTTTTGCAGATGCAGCTTATTATGGTCTTGTTGAAGAGTATGAGTTTTCATCAGATCATTCCATAAGAGAAAGTACATGACCCCAAAGGAACAGCAATTTATTTACACAGCAAATCAGCTAATCAAATTAGACACACCCTACTTTGTCATACGTAAGTGGATCTCAGAAAAATGCCAAAGCACTCTGCTTTTACCTACTCCAAGTTTGCTTTCAGAACCACTGATCACAGCTTTATTTGTCTGAGTTCTGTTTAAAGAATGAAAGTGCAATCTACAGTATTAAACACCCAGAAAATAATAAAATTAATTAACCTGCATGCCATAAAAGTCATCAGCTAGGAAAAGGAGAAGCTAGAACAAACCATAATTGATTACTTTTTCAAGTTACTACAGAACCTCACAATGCAAAGAGACATCCAGTGCCAGCTTACTTAAGAACCTGGGTCTTCACAAGCAAGCTCTGGTGCTTCCTTTCTAAAGGAGTATATAGCATTACCCAGCTGCCTTCTGTCCTTGCTACTAGAAACCTTTTGTTCAACCACTAAATAAAAAGAAGATAACACGTGTCCATTTCTCAAACTCTCCAGTTCACAGCATGATATTTCAGACCAAACCACTGTTCTTGGCAGAGTATGCTAAGCTACAAGGTTTTCCACTGAAGTGATTAATATGAAGGCTTATGTTCCCTTTCATCACCCTCACTCTGATGACAGATGCTAGATAGTATGGTAGTGGCCAAGAAGGAGAGTTACAGACTGGAATCTCTTGAACTGACAAAGCAATAGTCAGCAGACTCTTCTGTCAGAGACCTCAGACTACATAAAAACAAGTTTCCGGAGTTTTTCATCTCATATAATGCCATCTCCAGGAAAGCAGGGCTCTATCATGCATAACTGTTACTTGGGAAGACAAATGCCATAATGCCCAGTGTCCCCCCCTTCCTTATTCTTCCCCCAGCTTATAATACTCAGCATGATGTCATGTGGTATGGAATATCCCTTTGGCTAGTTTGGGTCTGCCATTCTGGCTGTGTCCCCTCCCAATTTCTTGTGCCCCTCCAGTCCTCTTGCTGGCCGGGCCTGAGAAACTGAAAAGTCCTTGACTTAGTATAAACATTACCCAGCAACAACCAAAACCTTCAGCAGGCCACCAACATTGTTCTCACACCAAATCCAGAATACAGCACTGCACCAGCTACTAATAAGAAAATTAACTCTATCCCAGCTGAAACCAGGACAAGCTGTCTTTGGGAAGCTGGAATAAGGCCAATAAACTTCCATATGCAGGCCCCTGATGAATCTGTGGGAACACAAATTCTGAGCTGGAATCCGGGGTTTGCACAGGAGCACAGATTAAATTTAAAATTAAGGCAAGATTGTTATCTAAGTTTCAAACAGTAATCAATCACAGGGTGAAAGCAGATAAAAATCCATTTGCTTCTTTTCAGAAATTGTGTATTGCTTTATTTACAAGAACACAATTGATACCTCAATGGCAAACTTAGCACTCCCTACTCCCTGCTTAAGTCATGTGCTTAAGTGCAGCATGACTCTGTGATGGCAGGACTAAACCTTGAGCAGTCATCAGAAATGCCTTGAATAAAATAGGCTCAGGGAGTAAATGTAAGTATCTTGAGAGTTCTGACAGAATAGAAACAAGATACTTTTGCAGAAGAGAGGTAGGAAAGTCTGCACAGCTGCTTCCTTCTTTACTATTGAATGGTTTCAGCCTCCAGAGCTGTCAGGCCAGTACATGACGCAAATCCTAAAATCCACTTAGAACAGCCAGCTGATTTTGATACAAGCACGCTTTTGCTTAACTTGCAAAGAGTTCTCAGGGAGTCTCATGATTAAGAGGCACAATTAATTTGATATACAAAGCCTCCCATGCTTTTTTGATGCCTGCTTTGTAAAGTGCCTGTCACTAGGGAAAATCTAATAGAAGCATTTTGCTCATTATGACTTTCATTGTAACAGTTACTCTGTATTGCCATGCAATGTGCTTTTTTTTTTTCCATTAAAGGCACATAGCCTTCTTTCAACTCCTCTCCATTTTCTGTGCTTACAATAAATGTGTTGGGATAATCATTGCCTTTGCATGGCAGTCCTTTTTGTACACTGCATTATACATAGTAGCTATACATTTTATCTTGGCATTCAGCATTCCTACGTAGTTTGTTCATCAGTTCTTTTTCTTTTGTAATGCATCAAGGGTCAGGGTTACTGTCATATGCATGTTTGAAGATGAAGCTAAGGACCCCCATTTTTTCTTTTGATAGTTCCTCCAGTTTTGTTAGGAATGTGGAAGCATCACCAAGAAGTAAGCAACTGTTTAACTGAAGGATGCTCTCTACTGTGCGAATCCTGTGATGTTTTATCTTCATTAGTTGAGTCTCTTCCACATATGTGGGGATTTGGGGGTTTGTTTATTTTTTCTTTTTACAGATTCAATTTTCATGCATTAGGAATTCTGAAGCCATTATCTTTTAAAATTTCTTTCTGAGATGCACCAAAATTTCTCCCCCAAAGGATTAGAAGTCAAGAGTTTCTACTTTAAGAACAATCCTCAATATCTAGGGTCAAGTAGTGCTAGAAAGTTATGTACATATTGATATCCAGAAATAAAACCATCTAATCAAACTGCTGTGCCAATGATTCCAGTTAGAAAATACATACAATCTAAGTCTTTCATTAAGCACTTCTATTTGGAAATTCAGCAACTTCTTTTTTTTTTTCTTCAAATTTTGATTCAGATATTGAGATGATTATTCACATCTGACTTGCCATAAATCATGCTTCTGGTAAACAAAAAATAATGTCAAACCAGCATAATTTCTATGATTTTGTATTACTTGGTGGCTTTTTGTTTTTAATAGGAATCACAATTTACTTATTGAAAGTATAAAAGCAAGACTAATCAAAGGAAGTTACATTCACAATTTTTGTGATACTGGATTCTCTTTCCAGAGTACCTTGAGCTGAATTAGTAGTCTGGGGTCTAGCCAATGGGAACTGATGAGTGCTCTGCTTTTCCTGAAGTAAAATCACAGGATTGGCAGTAACTGATTTCAAAGATTTTTACCGAAGGTTTGGAGGCGAAAATCTCTTTTTATTGACAGAATTTAGACTGAATCGACTTAGACCGAAGTCAGGTTTCACAAAAAGAGCAGTGCGATGAAGTACAAAAGGAAAGTACTTTTTGTGCTTACCGTTTTGGACTAACAGAGAGGCATGAGAGGCAGAACTTTAAACTCTAGCTCATGAGAGACAGAACACATACTTATGTGGTAAGATTTCAAATAAATAGCATACAAAAGAGCTGTGAAATATTTCTACAGTGTCTAACTAACAATTGTATTTAATATGTCTTAACCTTTATGATTCACTCTCCAAAGCTTTTTAGAAACAACTGAAATTAGACCGCTGATGTTATTTGATGTGGACCATACTGGTAGACGCTCCAGTGAGAAAGTGATATCACAAAAACAAAGTTAATGAATGTTCAGAGGATCTTCAAAATTCTAAGAGCAAAAGTCTGCAGGATGTTTCTGCAAATCCCAACTCCTCTCAGAAGGCGTAACCGATTGAGGGCACTTCCAGTCACCCTGTATATTTCACAGGGGTTTTTTTGTGCTTATAAAAATACCTGAAACATGCTACATGAAAATAAATGTTGGTCACTATCCTTTACTAGTGACACAAAAGACATAACAAAACAGAGGCCCAAGAGGAAAAGGAGACCATATCACCGGGAGATGCTGAAAAATTACAAAAAAGCTGTTGGTGCCTTTTGAAAACCTTTAAAGTTCATGATGTTTAGGAACGGTTCTTTTTTTATAGTATATGATTTGCAAGGCAGGTGTTGCGTACCTGTGGGGCCGTGAAGTGAGAGAGGGTTCTTTCTGGATCTCAGTAATAAAGGCCCAACAGCAAATGGCTTACTAAAATGGCTGTTTTCAGAAGACAGAATATAAAGAGGAATATAGATAGCAAGTATATCTTACACCCCTTCAGATGTTGGACATCCTGCATTCATACAGTATCAGACAAACCCTGGATGGATTTCTTCCCCATGGCACGCTATGGATTCCATCTGTCAAGAGCAATTCCTCCTTTTTGGTCTTTAGCTATTACATATTTTCTTATAAGAAAACAACTATATTCCTGACGAGGTTCACATGAGAACTTCTCGCTGTACATTTAGATGAAAGCAAGGCCATAGAGGTGATGTAGTAGCCAGTACCAAGTGGAAGCTGCCTGGAGGCTCTTCTGTTACAATGAGCAGTCAGAGTTTATCCTGTATGCAAGGAATTTGTGCAGTACAACACAATCCTGAAAGTCACACCGTACGTGCAGCACAGCACAAAACTGGGCTTATTCAGATAACTTGTGTGGATCCCTAGTTCCTAAATGTATAACAGTCTCCCGGTCAGGATCATTACAGCAGGCAAACACATTTTTTTCTGAAACATTAATAAAAATAGCTGATTAGATGCATGTTTACCTGAGGTTATCTGCTACATAAATTCATGCCTCTGCAATTACAAATACATTTTAGATAGCCGAAATGAACATAATCACATTTTACTTGCAGAGGCTGTGTCCTCAATCAGCTTCTTGTGCACCTCCAGCCTGCTCGCTGGCGGGGCCACGTGAGAAACAGAAAAGGCATTGGTGCTGTGTAAGCACTGCTGAGCAATAACAAAAACTTTGGTGTATTATCAACACTGAGTTTAGTCACAAATACAAAATATAGCATCATATGAGCTGCTGTGAATAAAATGGACTCTGTCTCAGCCAAAACCAGTATGGTGTATCAACAGGCACTCATGTATACTTTCCATAGTCCTGTTAGTGAATTGGACTTAGTAGATAGAGGCCAGCTTGTTTTCTATGGGTTCCAAGTTGCACATCCAAGCATAAATACACTTAATACAGTATATGACACTGGTGGACCGAAGTAGACAAAACTCTGTCTGTCCAGTAAAAATCTGTTTGATCAGAATGGATGAAGCAGTAACCAAGCCAATGAGAATCTGCAGGGAGCATGATGCTCGTGTGCATGCATCTGCTGGTCAGATACAAGACAAATAGCAAGGAAATTAGCTATAGTTAGCAAATGATGTTCAAGTCAGTGCATCAAGAGGAAGGAGACTTTCTGAGAAGTCCTAAAGAAAGGTGGCGGATCTCGTAATACTCTTTTAATACTTGTATAACAATGTCTAACAGCTTCTATCCTTACAAATTGTCTAGTAGCATCATCAGTTCTAAGAACTAGACAAACTTCACTGCAGATGAAAACTGGGTTTAGGTTAGCTTCAACTTTAGTTATGGAGAAATTGGAATTTCCCCACAAAATGGCCAAAAGTAGTCAAAAATAGTATTACTACTGAAAGTTGTGCTCAAATTCCTTATCTCTTTGTAATGCTTAAAATACAGTACTTTAAGTCCAATTTATAATCTTGCAGCTAAACCTGAGAACTTCCTGTGATAAATGGAACATGTTGTCATTAGACTACCAGGTAATATGATGCTGTCTCCACTTCCTTATTCTTATTTATACGTGCATCTAAGTTTTTTTCCTATAATTCTTTCCTGTCAAAAGAAAAAATTATGTATCACAGCAAAAAGCATTAAATAAAAAAAGACACCAGATTCTACCCATCCATATTCAGGATAATCCTGATATTTTAATGGACAACTTAAGATCTATTCTGGCCTGGGGAAATCAGAATCTGGATTTTCATTGTTTTCTCACTATACTTGTAGTAGCAGCAAAGATGTTACACAATCAGAAAAGGGAGAGGAAACTTAAATGATCAAAATTTGAGAAAAGCTGTGTCAACTAGGTAATCTCTCTTTTACAGATTAATACAGAAATTATGAATCAGCTTTAAAAAAGGGTAGGAGCAAGGGCAGATGATAGCAACAGTCTTTCTCAATGTCTTAAAAATAAAAACACATTTTCATAATGCTGAAAAAGACACTTGCCAGAGAAGTTCCACATAATCTGTTTTCTCCTCTGGTGTTACCCACATGCATGCTCAAATGGTGCTTACTGAGGGATAGATTGCGGTATTATTGCCAGTCATTCTTACCACATGAAATACTGTTAAAATCAACAGAAGCGTTCTTAGCATTTCAGTGAGAATCTGAGCAGTAAGTTTAACAGAGCTCAACTACTACTAGTTGAACTAGTAGTACTACACTAGTTGTTTTCACAATATTATCTTTCAAGAAGCAGCAATAGCCATATAAGCCATACTTGATAGTTCACATTAGAACAAAGGAGCAGTCATCATAGTAGTAAAATACTGTTCAAAGTAGGTTGTGACCTTACAGTGAAACAGAAATTACTTACAATGACTGGAGATCCAAAAAGGAGACCTGACAGAATACAAAACATCTAACAGAGCAGAAATTCCCCACTGTATAACACTGTGAAAAGATAATGAAGACCAAAATGGCAGTATTCAGAACCATAAGCGCTTAAATTACCTTTCCAAACTGTGTGTGCTAACGAATACCTGGATAACTGTGCACATGACATGTATAAAGTATATGAGCGTGGTTTTGAGTTTTACCAATAAAATTACTTGTTAACATATGAAAGATCAAATACCATCCTAGAAGGACTGAGTTGCAGGTGCTAAATTTGCAGAATGTTCCCCATATAATTCATATCAGTTTCTGAAATCAGAAATACTACACAGAATTAATAAAACTAAATAAGGAAAAAGTAATTTACAATTTTTATTTTTGTGTATTTCACAGTGACTGTACTACTCTGTGCCTACACACAGCAACTTTAAAATGGGTGAATAATTTAAATTTTCCCTCCACAGAAATGTAGATTCCTTTAAGTAGTGGATTTACCAGTCACAGTAATGGTATTTCTATCTTGTCTATTCACACAGACAGATTCTCATGAACACTTCTTAATTTATACAAATTTTGATCTTATTTTGAAAGTAGATTATACTTGGGAAACTGAAAACAATCAGACTTAAAGAACCAGTGATCTGTTGTCAATCTAAAGGTATACTGCATTGGTCTGTGTTGGGTCCAGGTTTATTTAACATTTTATTTTGAAATACAAAATGCACTGGCAGAGTTTGCCTCTTTGGAAGTAGTTATACACGTTCTAGAGAATGGACTCTGAATTCAAAATGATCTTGCAAAACCATCCTCTGATATCAAGAAAACGCAATTCCACAAAAGGACAAGTTATTTACAGCTCAGAAGAAGAAACAAATGTAAAAACTAAGCGGGAAATAGCCAGTTACAGTGCAGTGGTGTACATGTTAGACTTGAGTCCTTAATTTGACTCTTGCAAAAACAGCAATACTAACTAGATTATAAGGAAAATATGGGAATTAATTTTTCACCTCATGTGGTGCTACTGAGATTGCAGCCCTGGCATGACCATTTCTGGTAATCAGACTTCAAAAAATGGTAAATCATCTGGTAGGAATGGTAGGAAAAGTTCAAATGGTAGGAAGTTCAAAGATAAGCTATAAAAGTGACAGAGAGTTTGAGAAAACCTGTACTAAAATGGAACACTGAAGGAATTTGGATTGTTTCATCTGGTAAAGACAACACTAAGGAGGGATGTTATACGTCTTCACTTACATAAAAAAAGATTCCTTGAAGATAGTGTTTAGTTGACATCACATCTACTGGACAAGACGAAGAAGAGTTGTTTGGAATTACTTCTGGAGGTCTATAGCCCAACAATCCCACATGAAGCAGGAATATCACTAACGCCATATCAGGCTAACTGTGCCCTTTTAACACTTAGCTATTCATTATCAGCACTTGAAAACCCCAATGGAAGGAGATGTCATCATTTTTCTGGGTCACCTGTTCCAGTCCTGTACTAACCTCCTGGTGAAAGTATTCTTCCTAATGTTTGATCTCAGTTTCCTTAGCCACAGGTTTTTTTGGCTGTTGCCTCTTGTTGTCTGGAGCTATTGAGAAAAGTAATCTAGTGTCGTCATCTTTGTTAAACCCATGCTAGTTCTTATGGGTTGGTACATACTGGTTTTTTTGTCTTCTCTGCCAGAGTAAACATCTCCTTCAACTCCCTTTTGTAGATCATGTGCTCCAGGCCCTACACTCAACCCCTCTGCTGGACGCCTTTCAAGTTTCTCTACATCCTTCTTTTATCATGAATTCTTCAGCTCACGGCCGACTGAAGTCTCCTGAATTTATTTCCCTAATTACATATGCTTTAAGTTCCTATGAAAGATAGGCAAGGTCTTTGGGACCCAGCCTCCCAAGAGATGGAGCTGGGTGCTGTACTTCATCCAAAGTCAAATGAGCAAAGGAGCTCGTACCCAGCTATGATAGGAGGGTTCTACCTCATAGCCCAAGACTGCATTTTCATAGGCTGAGAACAGCTAAAAGATGCAAAGTGGTGCCTTGCAGGGATGCTGAAATTTACTCTAGACAGATCTTCATGTTTTATTACAGAAGAGGCTTCACTTTCAAGCTGGTTTTCAAGAACAAACATATGCTCCAGCAATTCAAAGACCGTGGCAGTAAAGTAGATTTTTTTTTTTGTTAAATGATGGAATTCTCATAGGATTTTCTTGCCTTTGTAGCTTAATCAACTGTCAAAATACAAGGTTTTGCAAAGAAAAACTTGAAAAGCAACATCTACAGCAAACATGAACACCAATGTTATCTCCTGAATTTTTGATCCTGCTGCATTTTGCAATCAAGCTGGATTGCTCCCCAGGTTTTACTGTTCCTGTTAAGTGAAAAGACTTTGATCTACAAACCTCAATTACAAGATCAGTGCATTGAAATCATCCATGCTGCAAAAGCACTCCACTTTGATCTGACACAAAATAGTATATTACAACCACAGAGTTGGTACTTCATTAAGCAAACAGGTGCCTGTAAAATAATGGTGATTGATATATGATCTTGTGTTCAGAGCAATGATGACATTGCCATAGACTGACACAATGTGACACACTATGTGCTCTACAAAACAGGAAAATGAGCTGGAGATGTGGACCTTGTATGGGAATTCTACATATGCCTTTGTGTTCACATGTTAAAGTTTTTCTGTTCCCTACTCTGGTTTATCTATTTTGACTGTAAATTCTTCAGAGCATGGGCTTTCCCGTCTCTGGGAACAATGTGCACTAATCTCATCTGATCTTCCCAAATAATAATTTAGAATAAATAATAAGCATAAACAGGTACACTGATGTAAAGCATAGCTTGTTCAGGTACTAGAAAAGCGAGTGTTCTATAAAGCATATGCCACTCCCTCACTCATTACTTTAAACCGGTGCATAACAGACTGGAAGAGAGTCCAAAGGCACAGTTGGTGGCAGAGGAAAGAGAGTTCTTTTTATACTTAGCAGGGAGAGGGAGAACCTAGGAAGTTACTGCAGTGCCTATGGTCTTTCCAATCCAGTCCGAGGAGTGTTATAGGGAAACATCTGTAATGGGGTAGCACAGGTTTGATGCCAAGCTCTTTTTATTATACTTGCTACTGATTTGGAAGAGGGAATTTAGAGCTTTCAAATAAAAAATCCCCTAGGACATGGCTTGCAAAATCAAACAACAGGACTTCACAGGTTAAAGAAAAGGATACTACAATAAAAGAAGGAGAAAAAAAAAACAGAAAGAAGGAAAAGTGGGGAACACAACTCAGTGTGGAGATACCTAGTTAATTTTAACAGCTTGAATTTTAATTAGGGTATGATTTGTTGTAGTCTATATTCTTCAATTTTCAGAGCAGGGCTGGGGCATTTATAACATTATACCTTACAAATAGTTTGTGGACAAAGTAACCAGGAAAACAATACTGTCAAATGATATCTAGAAGTTTTTGTGACCAGCAAATTGAATACATGCTTGAAATATAATATAAAAGGGAAGGGATGAAATAATGTGCTTTTGAACAGCATTTTCTAAAGCATTATTTCTTACACAATTAAGGGCTATTATTCTGCAATATTTTTGAACATACACTGAACTTCAAAGCCCAGTGTAGCTTTGACTAAAGTGGTATGCCTAGATATAACTGCAGGAATAAGTGTTTAATTTGTTCAAGAACTAAGGAATCTCATGTCATTGAAACTAAATAGCACTAAATAAACAAGCAAAATAAACATTTTATAGTAAGAGTGAGTGTAAGGTTAGAACCCAGGCCACTACATACTAGACACACTTCATAATTAAGTTGTCTTGATCCTTTTATATTCTTATTCTTTTTTTGTAAAATACGGAAAGAGAAAAATAAAGCTAGAACCAATATTGACATCACACATGATACTGAGCATACCCATCTTCAAACTGTAGCTGTCTCATCCCAATTTCTGTTTCAAAGGAAAAAAAACTCAAACCAAACAAAAATCCCAATACAGATTAAACCAACAAAACAAAAATCCCAGACATATTGATACCAGCTTTGAAAACATAAATGCCACATTAACCTAAGGTTCTGGGATTCATTCTGCAGTTCTAATACCACATAAACAGAGAAACAAATGACTCAGCATCATCTTGTTAATATTTCTTATAGCAATCAGACTCATGACATTGCTTGGAAGCAACAATGAGAGATTTGACAATTACTAGAAGGCAGGACATTGAAAAGATGCAAATTATCTGTCATAAAGCATTAAATTTGGTTATCATCTTTTGGAAACCTTTGCATCAGCCAAGAAAAATGCAGAAAACATTACTTTTTCATTCTGTAAAGAGCTAATGCTCTGGTGCTGTTTTTAATTAAAGCATTAAGCTGGACAGATATCCCCTACTCATACGTCAGTATGTAAACAAGTTATACAGTAAGATTTCATTTTGGCAGTTGGTTGTTGCTTGTACTGAACTACAATTGTTAAACAGCTCTTGCACTTTACCATAGGAAAATAGGGGTAGTCATACATGAGTGTAAGGATTTTTCCAGTCACAGTAAATGTATGCCACAGCACTGTTCAGTGAGAGGAAATTCCATAGGACGTAGTGGTAAATTTGCATTCGAATGAATGCCTTTTATTTCTGCATTCTAAATAATACGAACCATCTGCAGCTAGACAATGTACCTAAAGGTAGCATGATCCAGAAGGCTCTGAGGTACAGTATAGCAGTTTTCTTCAATATCAGCAAGCAGTAGAATAGATTTGTTCAGCAGTTAAGTGTTTCATTCTGCTAGAAATATGAAATCTGATCATCTGAGTCTCCTCTCTGCATGGAAGCAGAATTGCAGTCTTGCGGAACTGCCAGAAAAAAAGCCCATTATTTTTATGAATATTTATTATTTTCAGATGTTCCATGAACAACTAATAGGACTAAAAGAATTATAAGTACTCACTGTACTGGTCTGGGCTGAGACAGAGTCCATTTTCTTCACAGTAACTCATATGGTGCCATGCTTTGGATTTATGACCAAACACAGCGTTTATAATACACCAAAGTATTTGGTATTGCTCAACAGCGCTTACACAGCACCAATGCCTGTAGCATATGAAGGCACAGACCCCAGGTGAGATCCTTTATTGCACACATGAGTGCTGGTTATATACAATTACTTACCCACCCAAGTTCTGCCCTGGAATATGCCTACATGCAGCAAAACACCTTTGCAGCTAGTTCACACGCCACCAAGCTGTTTACTCCCTCCACACTCATCTGAGGAGATCACTTCTTCCCAGATCAGGATTTAAGATGTGGGAGGCTTTGGGCACACCCCTCATTGCAGACAGGTGTGCACAGAACTGATTTGCAGGTGAACTCAGAGAGCCAGATTTGGTGCTGGTTGCTTCCTCACTACATTTTAAGGTATAATCACTCTGAAGCCTGGCACCCAGGTAAAGAGCAAAGCCTCTTCTCAGAAAGGGCCCTTACAAATGCCTTTTCCGTTCCTCATGTGGCCCTGCCAGTGAGCAGGCTGGGGGTGCACAAGAGGCTGGGAGAGGACACAGCCAGGCTAGCTGACCTCAACTGGCCAAAGGGATGTTCCATACCATACGATGTTGTGCTCAGCAATAAAACCTGTGGGAAAGAGAGAGGAAGGGAGGAGGTTCCGAGTTATGGATTTGTCTTCCCACGTAACTGTTACACGTGATGGAGCCATGCTTTCCTGGAAATGGCAAAACATCTGTCTGTTGATGGGAAGTAATGAATTAATTCCTTATTTTTGCTTTGCTTGTGCATGCAGCTTTTACTTTACCTATTAAAGTGTCTTTTTCTCAATCCGTGAGTTTTTGCACTTTTACCCCATCCCACTGCAGGGGAATGAGTGAGCGGCTGTGTGGTGCTTAGCTGCCTACGAGGGTTAAACCACAACAGTACATTTTTAGTTATTTCCTCCCCCTCAACACCAATATTTCTTTCATAACTGTTCCTGCATTATGTTCTTGTACCAAATATTCTTGGTATACCACATATGCTTGGATAAGGAGACTCACAAATACTAGCTAATTAAATCAGTTAGCTGTGCTACTGGAATTTTGTCATGAAAACAAGAATCCTCCCAAATCCTCCTTCCATGCTTATTGTATTAAATACTGTAGCTTTTAAAACTCCTGCTATGACTCCCTCTTCTAAGCCAAGTGGGTCTAGCAGGTTAATTGCTTCTCACTTAGAAATTTTCAGCCTATGCTTCTCAACTTCCCATCATTTTTACTGCATGCTTCTAGATATGTCCCATATATATGCCATTTTGGAGTGACTAGAGCATTCTTGAGAAATGTACACCACCATACTATAAAGAAAACATAGTGCTGACTATAAGGTGATCTTACAGATTATCTGTATTTTATGCCTCTTTGAGAGGGGAGAAGTAGAAATTTGATGTGAAACATAGGGTGATCCTATATCTCCCATCCTAGCAATCCCAAACGCTTTCACCACTTATCCTTACATCTCCAGATCAGAAATTCAATCCCATGTTCCTGTCACTGCCAATCATCTCACCCAAAACAGGAATTAACCTTATTCACCCCTACCTTGCACTGCTATGGTTCCTCAGGTCTTTATCCTACACTTCCCTGCTTCCATGCCTGCAATATCCCGCTCTGCTTCAGCATCACCACTCTGTCCTCATCTGGATGTTTCCCACCACCTGAGTTCCTGCAGAAGTTTTAAAGCATCTAGAGATGGCAACTCATATTGGGAAACATTACCAACAAGCAGAGATGCCTTATCTCTGAGAAAGGCAACTCCTACACTTCAACAGCTGATGTAAGACAAGGTGGCGGTGGGTGTGTGTGGGGTTTTTTGGTGGCTTTTTTCAGGAAAACTACACTAGAAACATAACAGTGTTTGCTGTACAATAATCCACTATGTGTTGATTGCACTATTCTTGTCATTTTCCCTTCCTTTCCCCTGGCACTGTTATCTTGCACATGAGAGACATTGGTTAAAAACAAATTCACTGTATCCCTCTGAAAATTCACACCAAAACCCAAACCAAAATCAAACCAATCCTTTGGGAGAATTTTCTGGAAAACAAATGCTGGGAAAATTTTAACATTTTTACTAACTCTAAACCACTGACTAATTTTTTTGAGACTATTTAAAAATCCTGATATGATACGTGGTACAAGAAAGATTTGGGTTGCTTATAGTGAAGGTAGGAGGTGTTAATATTGATTTCTGTGATGAAACTCACCAACTACAGTACAAAGGATCTTTCAATTCCTTCTGAGAGTTACACTCTCATAAAACTTTACAGAAAATTCACTCAGGTATTGTTGCCTGTATTGGCAAATTTAGGAGTAAGGAAATAATTAATGAAATTACTTGTGGTCTGTGTGAGAGCCTGAAAGCAGACTAGAAGCTGCAGACAAGTGTTTTATGTTGAATTTTATGAGGGGCAAGATGTAAATCGATTAACGGTTTGTGGAAGTATGACCATGTAAAATCAGTTAACGTTGTAGTTAGTAGAAAACAGGTGAAGTCAGCCAAGTATAGAGAAATGAGTCAGACAAACAGATTCAGAAGTGGAATATAGTATTTTATTGAAAGCTGTATACTTGAACAAAATAAATGCCCAAAGGTAAACATAAACAGCTGGTATCTGTCAAATTTAGTGAGAAAGAAGAATCTGCATGTAGCAGCACACTCCAAATTTGAATATGTGATCTAAGGCACACAAAGAGTAGTGAAGGTAACCGCCAAGAGTACTTTAAGAACACAATATGCTCAATCTCAATGGCAGTTTGTTCTGCTGCAGGAGTTACATGTTGTTTGAAATACCGCATGCATTTCCAGTGAGCAAACAAAAAGCAGAAAGCAAGCCAAATAAAGTGATAAACAAAAAAGAAAGATATACACTTTACATTAGAATCAGAAGATACATAGTCTTGAGAAATGCCTAAGAAGAAATGACAGCACTGAAGCAGTGAAACCTTCAAAAGGTGACGATAAAGTTCAAAGTGCTGCTGTGAGAACAAGGAGAGACCAGGAGAGCACTCAAGTTTAAAGTGAAAGGTCAAGTGGGAAGGGTGAATGTATTATTTTACAGAAAAGATTTTAAATGGACATCTCAGAAAAGTACTTAAAGTCAGATTTTAATCACTTAACTAAAAACTGGATAACTGTATGGAATATTGGAAGTTCTATCCCAAAAGTGATTATATAAAAATTGCACCTTCCTACTCAACAGATTTGATTGCTGTGTTTATTCAGAGTCAGATCTACTTACCTCGAAGACAAAAATACGTCTTTACAACTTTTTATTCCTGTCCTGTCTCCTTGCAGAGCCCACACAATTCAGCTGGGGGTCTAGATGTTATTCATTCTTGTGCAACAGCTGAATGACTTTGCAAGTTTCAACTAACTATACTTGTAAAAAGCAACCAGAACACAGATTCAGTGCAAATATTAAGGAATTATATTTTGCAGTCTGCATCGTGGAGTAAGCCAGAAAAGATCTTGTTTGGTCTTAAAATCTGTATGTAACATACTGAGTTCCCTAAAAGTCACGGGGGTTTACCACTGACTTCAGTCAAACCTAAACATACGCAGATATAAACTAAATCTCAGTTTCTTTCTGTCATTTGTTGGCTTGAATGCAATAGATCTCCAGCAAACAAATTTCTATGGTTGGCAGTGTGGCTGCTAGAGAGACTTTCCCCAGATTCTCAAACATCCTTCACTGTTTGTAATATTATACAAAGGTACATATTTACAGAAAAGATATAGAATGGACATCTCAACAAGGTTCTTAAATTCAGATAGTACTCACATATTTAACTAAGAACGGGATAAGATATAAGTACTCCCAATTACCTATGCAATGTGAACCATAGAGATTCAGCCCTTGATTCTCTTCATTATTTTCCATTCAGTCTTTCAGCCTTCCCAAACTGACATGTGAAGTTTTTCAGTTGAGTGCGTATGTATTAAATTTTAGAAAAAGTGGTTTGGGATTGATTAACCTGATTAAAATTCTCTGTGGTCACCTCAAGCTGCTCCTCCTGACAAAGTACACAGAAAGTCCCACTCCAAATCTGCCCCATCATGAAGAAGAAAAAAATGGACAATATAATTTCTGATGTAATTGATTATTTCTCAGCTCAAGGTAAAGACAACATGAGCAAAGTGCTTCCATCTTCCAGCTGAAGTCTCACGAAATGAAAACTTGTTGAAAAAACTGCATAATCCTAGAGAAAGCATGTGTACCACAACCTCAAATATACATCTGGCACAATGTATGGGTCCGAGTCAAATTTCACTCCACGGTCAGGAGCACACAGCCACTGACCCTTGGATTGCCACCAGCAGCCAGCCCCAAAACACTCAGGGTGTGGTAGGCCCGAGTGGCTGAGGCCTTGCGCAGGCCACGTAACTGCACATGGTGTTCGGGCCTTGCTGCAGCGTTGGCCTCCCGCCTACGTTCCTGCTCTCCGCACCCAAGGAGACTGTGCGGGTTGCCACACTATGCAAACACACCTCTTGACTGCAACGTAGACGTGCCCAAAGCGGGGTAGAGCAGGATCTAGGCATGAACACAGAAAGTATAATCAATGTTTTGAAGAAGGGAGAAGTGGGCAGAATGGGAAGGCTGGGAGATGTGATCAAAACAGTTACACTATCTGAAGCAGCAGTGTTAGCAAGGGAGAAAATGAACAGCAGAAAGAAAAAGGCCAAGGAATTTGAGACATAAAAGAGGGTTTTCAAGGAAATGTAGAAATTCATTCTACGTGGAGATGCTATGGAGGGAAATGTGACAGAAAGCGGCTGCAACTAGATGAGAGCAGTATCTGAAAGGCATACAAGCTAAGTTAAAAGTCGAATGGTGTAGACCATGAGTGGAAGTGGTCCATAATACATAATATAGCAACAGGAAAATAACCAGCTTACACAAAGTTTTGGTAGCACACATTTGGTAGGCTTACATTAAAGGTGAACAAATTTTGGATCTTTCAGTCAAATACATCTGTGTAAGAAATCAGAACTGAGGTCAAGTAGAGCAAATAAAAGAGTATCTGAAAATACTGCTCCCTAGAGCTAAAAAAAAATATGCAGATTTTGTGTTCAGAGTGATGGGTTGGAGGCAAAATGACAGAGAGCTGGAAATATGAATACCATTGACATCATGAACTCCGAGTACTTGGCTAAGTGGCACTTGAGACATAAACCTTAAACATTAATAAAGGTAATTTCCTAACTGCTGCAAACACACAGGGCATGGACAAAATCTCTGTTGCTATATAGAAAAAACTAGAGAGAAACCTCATTAACTGTTTTTGCTTAAATAATGCTGATGGGAGAGAGAAGTAAACATGAAGAAGTTGAAGTTCATGAAATTGGCAACCATGTCTTTGATTTACATCTGAAATGTGAAGGATTTCTTTTCATTGTTCAAAATCAGCAAATACAATCAAGTTGTTCCTGCACATTTTAAACTCGGGAATTATTTTCAAAAAACACTATTAATTTCCCTATGCTTTTTTGCTACCAATAAAAAAAAAAAAAAACACCCAAAAGCAAATCTAAAAAACAAACAACCCACTCTCCTCCAACACTGCAGTACAGCTACCTGTTTCAAAGTAAGCTATAGCCAAAACTCTCATAATTTAAACAGTAAAGAAAATTTCAGTGAGGTTGCCAGAAATAGTAATCTTTAAAGCAAATGCAACGTTTACCTCAAAAACATTACAGCTAGTTGGGACCTCTACTAACTGAACCTTTAAATATAGGGGAAAATATTTTTCTTGCCCTGTTGAGGAAGCCTTGCATTCAGCTCTGGATCTTCCCACCTTTGTATTGAAATAATGAGGAACACACAGATGCTCTACTATGCTAGCTGTACAGCAAGGATGGTAAGGGATTTTAAGGGGTGCTACCACAACCATTTCTGCAATAGTTATATGATTCTGACATGAGATGGATCATCTTATTATTTTAAAGACCCTACTAGAAAGAAAAGCAGTTTAATACTAAATGGTTCCTCTTAGTTTCAGAGGATATTCAGCATACAATATCAAAAATGTTCAGTTATTGCAATTAGCTTGTCAGGTCAACACTAAAATGTTTTGTTTAGGGGGCAAGTCTTGCCTCTAATTATGGGCCTAATTTTCTTCTCACTGACATCAAGATTAAATTCATTATGGTCAAAAGAGTTTCACTGCAGCATTGGCATGAGGGGAATTATACCACGGAAATCTGCTGTAGCCAAATCTAGAAAACAACAACTAAAAGCCTCCTGTCCCTTGCTTAGTAATTCCAGTCAGCTGCATATGGTAAAAAATGTGTTTTACATGGCATTTTTAAAACTCCAGCAAATCATGTAGGAAGGTCCTAAAAATTACCTGTTGTCACCTCCCTACTTATTTTTGTGGGTTACAAACCCTTTATTAAGGCATTAACGTCACCTTTTTCTGTCATGGGTGCTTTGTTTGCTGAGCTGTCAATCCTAAGGGAGCTAGTGTCATGGAATACAGACTTAACCAAATATAGATACAGACTGTACTGAACTCAGAATGCTAGGTATCTGCATTTGGTATTTTTAGAATATTGTTGTTAATATTTTCAATTTTTATGCAATTCTAGATTTATCAACATATACTACTAGCAAGCCTTTATCAACTCCTCAGCTACCTCCAAAACTGCTCTGTGCAAGCAATTGAGAGTATACATTTTAAACAAGGACAAATAAATGAAAACTGAGACAATAAAAAGAAAGTCAGCCTGCTTATTGGTGGACTTCTAAACGAAAATTATTGCAAGGATAAGTGATAAAAGAAGAATTATTTGAGTCTAAAATAACAATATGTCTTTCTCCTCTGCTATGAGAAATAAAACAAATGTATAGGAATGCATGTTAAGCAATGATGTATCTATCCTGAAGTATGAAACCAAACAGATCCATCCAGTAATTCTCAAAAAGAATGTCTGACATTTGATATAATCCATAAGGAAATTAAATTACATGGATCAAGGCGGTTGAAGATGGACCACCTGTATTAAAAAGCTCTCACATAAAATGTATCTGAATTGAGGTGTTTCATACCTAAAGGGAAGAAATGAATCTCTGAATGTACACAGGGAACAAGCCCATTCAATAAGAAGATGCCATTTCATGTTCACATTTATCAGAGTAGACTGGCTACCTGAAAGGTTTTTCTAATAACACAGCATAATGAGGCCAGTCGGAGGTAATAATGGGCAACGATAGACTAGCCAAATCTATCACAACATTTTCAGCAGAAAAATTACACTACCTAAGAGAGAATGTCCATATTGCTTACAAATATAATATACAGCCTTTAAAAATTTTAATATTTTGAAATTTGAATTTTTTTCAACAAGGTTTTCTTTTACTTTCAAGTTCAAAAGTTTATAAGGTAAAATTGCAAAATGCCTGTGTGTTCACTGAGAGTTAACTGTTCCAATTCAATTGACACCCAAGACTCTGATTCACTTTTACTGGGTATTGCAAGATATTACTACTCTCTATCTGCTAGTTACTGCAGATTGCCAGAGATTCTCATGTTCGTTGTAGAGTAACCAGGACAGATATGAGCCTCAGACACTCATGTTCGTGGTCTGGTATTGTAACATAAATCCATTTTAAGCTATGTTTTAAGACAACACAGTAGATCATGAGACAAAGTGACTAAATATTATGCCCATCCACTTCTGTAGACTCCGTTAGGGAATGTTAATCTCATTCGGAGGAGCACCATGTGGGCAGTATAACAATTCACATGTCACACCTTGTTCATGAGAATCAGAAAAGTATGTTTTAGTCTTGTTTATCTTGGCAAGACAGTAATTTTAGTTAGATCACACCTGATGGCTGAAGCTAAAGTAGTGATAATTAGCCAGAAAATGACTCTGGAATGAAGTAATTAAAAAATTATCAACGATGTCTGGACTTTTAGCTGCTATGTGTAATGGAAACTGGGTGTAGATTAAATGTTTCATAGGATACTAAATAAGGAACCTGGAAGCTACACTGGCAACTGATGAACATCCATAAAGCCAACTCTACTTTGCAACCTCTTTAAGAAAAATCCTTATACAGTCAATTTCATTTTCATCACCAATGTATCTTCTAGCTAGCTCTATATGCAGGGATTACGATTGATTTTGTATGAACAATCTGTTATTACTCTTAAATGTCAAGCAAACACAAAAAATTCTTCCCCACTACTTTCAAAAAAAATTTTAAAAAACTTGTATGCTAATATTGCAAATTCTTGTTGGATCCTTCAGGTTAAGGCACCTACCTCTCTATACCAGTAAGGCAGAGTGTTTGTCTCTCTAACACTAGTCACTGAAATTTGTCTCTTCTAAGCGGACACCTTGCATTACCAGCTCCTCAAGCGGCATACGAAGACCACCTTGCCACTGTCTTGATACTCTGCAGTGCTGGACATTGCCAGAGTGGTCCAGGGTCCCATTTAGGTATCATAAATGGAAAGGCAGTCCCTTATTCACCATTGATTTCCCAATCACCCTTAGCAAAAACACTTCAAATAATGAACCTATTTACAATTAATTTAAATATAAGCTACATGATTGCAAAGCTTTCATGTTCCTGGATTACTGACTGCCCTCCATCTTTTTGAAAATAGTATTGTCTCTCAGGGAAGCCAGATGCAGTCACATTCCCCTCTGAATTCAGTGCTTGATTAAATCATAAGCAAATCATCAGACTATGATGAGCAAACCACCCTCTATACCAAATGATGTTAAAATCATCAAAGCAATGTCAAAAATTAAAATCTCAAAGCAAAGCCTGACTGAGCCTAGTATTTTCTAAACATGCATGCACTGTTGTTTAATGTATCTTATAGAACCATAAAAAGTAGACCAAAGCATATGACTCATTAAAGTCTGCTGGCTGAAACTGCTGATTGATTACATTCATATTCTGGGGATCATGAACAGATTTATGGTAGCTGTCTCTAACGCAGTTTTTGAGGGATAATATTAAAACTTCATTGGGTCAAGTAATGAATACTCAATAGGCAGGAATACCAAAACACAGGCACTGGCATCAAAGTGTATCAACACAAGTCAAAATCAACAGAGGTACATAAAAAGTATGTTGTTTTAACCAGCTGAAGTACCTAAACACAGTATAAAAAGCTAGCCAGTCCCTGGTAGAAAATACCCCTGCACAGGTTACAATGAGTTATGTATATGGCTTTATGGCAGCTGCCTTTCAGTCAGTAGACCTTCAAGAAGTTACATTAGAATACTATATATTCAAATCTATATTCTGTATATTTTCAATTTTCTGCAAAACTTGAATTTCACTATAATCAAACTATTATCTCCAAAAGGAAATCATCCAATAAAGATTTACCATGTCTCTAGCTATTAGAAATCATACATATAAAGATCTCTGGAAAAGGAAAGAATAAAAATAAAAATTTGGCAGAACCTATGATGTAAGTAGACTGCTGGCTTATTTGTCAGGCTAGTCAGGGTTGGTACAATGCTAAGTAATAAAAGGACACCATAATCTACACACAATATTTCATATGCAAATTTATGAGGTCTGAAAATAACTGCAGTAGATCAATAGAGTTCTAGCCTACTCAAGGAATATTAGCATTGTTTTACAGACAGACAAACTGAGGAACCCTGCAGTTCTGTGACTGCTGCAGATCAAACAAGCAAGTGCCAAGAGCAGAAACATAATGCAAAATTTCCTGCACTCCATTTATTAAAAGGCTAGACTCCAAACTACTTTGTTGTTCTTTCTTTCTCTTCTCAGTGCAAACTCTTATTTTAAGTCTTTCATTCCATACTCACAATCATACTCACATAGCAAACATATATTACTCTACCACAACATTCCACACAGCTGCATTTGGTCATGCACTGCATCAAAGCAGTGGTTGAGTGAAAAGTTTTTTCATCCAAGGCCATGTTTTGATTGGTTGGTTGGGATACTTTAGGGATGCTCCTGCTAAGAAACAATCACTAGAACTATACATTTGTTCAAACAACAAAAATCAAACTATATGCCTTTATTCAAGAGCAGTACTTCACTATGTGCTTCAACTAAGACAGATCCATTAATGCATTCAACCATCTACTTCCTACTTAGCTCCTTCCATCTTGCTGTTTCTGATATTATCCCTTTGGTTTTATATTTAACATATTACACAACATTTCTTCTGGTTTTTTTAATATGTATAAAAATTTCTATTAGCAAATACTTGCTTAAATTACTCAGGCATCTAATTTTCTTCAAGAATCTGATCCTTTGTACCTAATATCCTGGTTTCAGCTCGGATAGAGTTAATTTTCTTCTTGGCAGCTGGTACAATGCCGTGTTTTGGGTTTAGTATGAGAATAATGTTGGTAACACACTGATGTCTTTAGTTGTTGCTAGGGAATGTTTATACTGAATCAAGGACTTTTCAGTTTCTCAGGCCCTGCCAGCAAGAAGGCTGGAGGGGCACAGGAAACTGGGAGGGGACACAGCCAGGACAGCTGCCCCAAACTGGCCAAAGGGATATTCCATACCATAGTGTCATGCTCACTATATAAACCAGGGGGAGTTGTCCGGGGCTTTGTGATCTCACTGCTCAGACACTGGCTGGGCATCAGTCAGTGGGTGGTGAGCAATTGTATTGTGCATCACTTGTTTGGTTTTTTTCCTTTTGAATTTTATTCCTCTCTCCCTCTCTCTCCTTTTCATTACAATTGCTGTTACTATTATTTTTATAATATTTCATTTTATTTCTATTATTAAATTTCTCTTATCTCAACCCATGAGTTTTACATTCCTTCCCAATTCTCCTTCCCATCCCACCAGGGGAGGGAGGGGAGAGAGTGAGCGGCTGCATGGTTCTTAATTGCCGGCTGGGGTTAAACCATGACAGTCCTTTTTGGCACCCAACATAGGGCACAAAGAGTTGGCATAGCAACAGATCTGACTAGAGTGTGTTACAACAAATTTTTTATAACCATTATATTGGTTTAATAATCACTGGACACAGTGCTGGTTTCTTTGCTCTCAAAGTCGCTGCCCATGATCCCAGGGTTGCATTATGCGTTATGTACTTTACTTCCAGTCTGTGTTCCCTGTTGTGCCGTTTATTGTCCTTGGGGCCTGGGCTAAAGTTATCATTATGTTGTACTATATAGCACTGTCTTCTGATACGATACAGTCACTGGTCATGAAATTAATCTGGTCTGTGTGCTCAGCATTGCAGTCACCTCTGTACTTCAGGAGTCATCTAATTGGAACTATTAATAATTAGACCTTTTGCCTTTTCTCCTCAGAGAGTCAATCTATGGAGGAAACATCCTTCCACATCTTGCCCTTCCCTGCCAGGTTAATTACAGTACTGTTTGAGAACTTTGAAAATTTTTAATATCCTTGGGATGTTGAAACCAGTATGATCCTATTGCTAGAAATGCTGAATGTGTTCCAGGTCTTGTTTAAGGTTAAACAGTTATTTAAGAATACCACCCAGAGATCTGCCCTGAAGTTGGATAGCTATGAGTAGTAAGCTGTATGGGATAGTGTGGGAAAGTACCTAGGACAATGGGCACCTTCAGTGTTTCACCCCTGAACAAGTGCAGAATCCAGAAGAACTAGTAAAATATTTGGAAAAAGTACGCAGTCAGCCTGGAAATTCCAGAGAGGCACAAATTACTACAATGTGCTGGGCCCTAGCCCATGTCTACTTAGCCCTGTTCAATGCTTTTCAGTACCCTGAAGGGGAAGAGGTCTCTGGGTCTGATGGAAAAGTGACAGGCATTGTGGCTACTTCAACCCCTGCTACAGGCATTGCAGCTGAACCAGAGGACCAACCCCTGACGGTATCAGTCACCCCTATACACAAAAAGAAATGGACATGAAAGTCAGTTCGTTCAGTAAAGGCGGATGAAGCAGGGCCATCATAGGAACAGGAGAAAGAGTCAGAACAAGAGGTAATCACTCAATCCCTATCCCTGAATGAGCTGTGGGATATGCAAAAAGATTTTAGCTATTTTCCCGATAAGCACATTATCACCTGGCTGCTTTGATGCTGGGATAATGCAGCTAATAGTTTGGAATTAGAGAGTAGAGTAGCCAAGCAGCTAGGATCACTTTCTGGAGAAGGGGGCATTAACAAGGCAATTGGAAGAGGGACACAAGTCCTCAGCCTGTGGAGGCAACTCCTGTCAAACGTGAAGGAAGGGTATCCCTTCAAGGAGGACATTACATGTTGCCCAGGCATGTGGGCTGCAATAGAGAGAGGTATCCAGTACCTGAGGGAATTAGCTGTGAAAGAGATGGTTTATTACAACCTGAATAGTGTGCAGTTACTCACAGATCCCAACAAAATCCCATGCACACCACTTGTGGTAAAAATTTGTATGGAGTGCACTGTCATCATATGCCAACTCATTGGCAGTAATGAGCTGGAGAGACAAAGCACCACCGACAATGTATGAAGGGGCTTGCTGACTCCAGGAATATGAAGGTAAATCTCTACCTTCTTGTCTTGACTGTCCAGGAAGTGTTCCAGCAAGTCAAAGAGGATAGATCCTATTCCCCCCCTGTACAGACCTGCATCTTGCTATTAACAGTAAATGCCCTTCTGCTAGAGAGGAAGAATGTAGGAGGTACACACCTGCAGGACCACAGAGTGGACATGAGGAGGTGGGATGAAAAACCCATCCCAACGCTGGAGACACAGGTACATGAACTGCAAGAAAAAACAATCACAAATAGGGGTTCTTCCAGGACAACTGCTGCTCCAGTCTCCAGTGGGCAGTTTCCCAGAGTGGAAGGGCTGATCTTACTCTTGATCCTAGCGAAGGGAACTTTAATTTGCTTTTACAAGAAGCGGAGAATCCTATGACCAGGACTAGAGAGGCCCTGCCTCCAGCCACATGGCTGAGAGGGACAACTGGGTTTAGGGGACTGTGTGGATCAGATGGCCTGGCACATCAGACCCACAGGAGTATAAGGTCCTAGTAGATACTGGTGTGTTGCAGCACTACAAAACTACCAGGCTACAACAAGGCTGTTACCACCCCATACCAGCCCTCTCATGCCTTGACACCACCATCAGTCTCACACAAGGTTTCAATGGTTCATCTACTGTCAGTGCTGTTTCTTCTTCCTCTTCAGGCCAGTCCATGCTGCTTCTTGCCTCTCTGCTACATCCAGGTTCTTCCTTCTTCTGGTTCCTCTTCCAGCCAGCCTCTCCTCATCAGAACCCTCTTCTTCTCTTTGCTTCTCCCAGGGCCTCTCCTTGTCTCTTCTACATCCAGGGCTCCTCTTCATCTGCTGCCTCTCTTCACCCGGTGCTTCTCCTCATCTGGGCTCCTCAGTGCTATTTAGCTACTTAGCAGGAACAAGCCACAGCTGTACACTATCCACGTCAGCCAAGCCACCACCCCTGAAGCAAGCCCACAACTGTATATTATCAATGTTAATTAACCCTCTACAATTCCTCTACACCGGTGCTCAGTGTTCCCTAATGCATCAAGCTATACAGGAGCAGAACCCACTGGTGTTTCTGGAGTGAAGGGGGATCCCAACAGCTAACTGAATTGGAGATTGAAATAAGCCTGACTGGGAATGACTGGCAAAAGCCAAGAGAGTCTGTGCATCCTCGGCACAGATTGTATCAGGAGAGGGTATTTCAAGGACCCAAAGGTACCAGTGAGCTTTCAGTACAGCTGCCTTGGAGGAGGAAACTAAGCAGCTGTCTACCTTCCCTGGTCTTTCAGAGGACCCTTCTGGTTTTGGGTTGCTGAAGGTTGAAGAACAGACGCCACAACACCTAGGAAGAAAGGAATTCTGATTTGGTTCATGTTTGTAGCTGCTTTCACAATAATAAAGTTAATTAAGGTTAATAATGTTGGTGCACAAAGCAAACAGGAAGTGGTAATAAAGAGCAGCTGGAAATGCAAGCTGGCAATAACTTTATAAGCGAGCATACAATTTTTGTCTTTTAGGCTGTGTTAAGCAGTGACTGTCAAGATAAACGGGTGAGCAGAGAAGCAGGCAGAAGAATTTCTTTCTCTGGTTTCTGTTTCTTTCTACCTTTTTTTTATTTAAACACAAACCATGCAGTTCTGGCCCCACTATTGTCAAGTGGGCAATTTACAATTCACTGGTCTTAAGATTGGAAGCACAAAGGGATTCTGCACTAGCTGGTGAACTCTACATCTCTTTCGAGGCACTGACTTGGAAAAATAATGGTTATGAAAAGTACAGGAACAAAAGGAAGTTTAAAAATGTGTACCTAACACTC
The DNA here is from genome assembly GCA_035590275.1 of Ibycter americanus. Classification (NCBI taxonomy): domain Eukaryota; kingdom Metazoa; phylum Chordata; class Aves; order Falconiformes; family Falconidae; genus Ibycter; species Ibycter americanus. The sequence goes on along the minus strand of JAVJGI010000060.1, from coordinate 7,826,736 downwards.
AGTGACCTCGAAAGCCAAGCCTGGATTTTCAGCATTCCCTTGGACACAGATGATCAGCCAATGCTTTGTAATGAGGTCAGGGGTGGGTTTGGTAAGACTGAGCAAGAGCAAATCATCCCAAATATTCTTTTCTTTTTGTGCAGGTTCATTCCAGCGCATTGCAAAGCAGAAACCTCGTGGTATACAATTAAAGGCAACAAAAGGCAGGTTGAAATGCCACTATTCTTGCATCTGTTCCCTTTCACCCTCTCATTCTTCCTTCTCTTTCTAAACATGACCTTTTCTATCCAAAATTTCAGCTTCCTACATGAGGAAGCACTATAAAGCAGGCCACCTGGTCTTCAGCGTTTCTCAGCATCAGGGAAGCCCAGGCTGAAAAGCATCAAGTTTGGAAGAAGTGAGGAAGTTTACTGCATTACACGTAAAAAATATTCTAGCAGGTGTGAGTTCAAACCAGGACTATAAAATGCTATCTCCCCAAGGTGCTGCAGCACCATGGGAATCCGCAGCTGGACTTCTTTGCTTGGCATCATGAGAAGGCAAATTATCAATTATCTAAATTCCATTCAAGTCAAGTGTCTTGACTGAAAAAAGCAAATTAAGAAACAAGAGAAATTATTTGGAAGGAAAGGAGCTGGATACAGACTAGAGAGACTGGTTTAAGAAGTCTTCCACCTTTTCATCTGACTATATTCCAAGAGTCTGACTGGCCTTTCTGCTTAGGGTAGAGTATTTTCATAGGAATGAAAAAAAGAGAAAGAAAAAAAAAAAAAAAGGAAGTGTCAAAGAGGTTCACATTCAAATTACACACATTCAAATTACTCCAGTTCCACTGCTGTTATGTCCTGAATCTCGTACTACATGAAGCCAAAAGTAGATATGGCTAGCTTCAGCTGGCTCACTGTGAACAGTTCAATCAATTTAAAATGCCTGTTACATGTTCTTGAAAGCCCAAAATACATATTTCTCCCCTTAGACCCATTTTGCCTCAAAGGATGAAAAACAACAATTTAGGGCAAAGATAAATAAAGAAAAGTGTGCACAGATGAACTGTGCTGATCTGTTCTGCAGCATCATTCATCTTAACAGAGGTGCAAATGGCAGCTTTCTAGGTAGGTTCACAGCAAGCAAAGAGCAAAGACTACATGAGAAAGTACCCAAAGAATGCAACATCGCCTTTCTCAGATAGCACAACACCAACTCCAAAAAATCTACTTAAATGCCTACTTAACTTTATAGCAAACAGCTATATATGAGCATTTTTTGCAGGGATTATATGGTCTCATTAACACAGCAGTGAATTTTAGTCTTACAGAACAAACTGCATGTGAGTGCAGCACATTAAAAATGTCATCATGTACATATCATTTGCTACATAAAGTTAGGAATTTACTCTCCATCACCCTAAGGTACTTGTAAGATTATTAACAAGCAAATAATTGTTTATTTGATACTATGAAGTATAACCTCCTCAAAGTCTTACAGCCTACACAGGTACATATCCAAACAGATATTCCCTTGCTATTTATTCATAGATGGGAACAGGCTTTGGAAAACATAACCTTAAAATAGGAAGACTATGAATGACAATAAAAAACAACAAAAAGATCTTTGAATAAAATTGTATCATAATGCATTTCTGACTTTATGCCTAAATTAGCTAAATTGCTCTACAAAAGATGCATATGCAGCTTGGCTTTAATATCACCATGTAGAAAAAAAGATAAAAACCTCCCCAAAGCTTAAACTATAAGATGAATCTCATCCATTGTCAAGGGATGGCCAAAGCCAGTGGAATGAGTTGTCAAAAAAATTTCTAAATCAGCAAAAGCCTTTTATTACTATGTTTACCCTATGAGATGAAGAGTGGCTGAGAAGCAACCAATATACTTCCTGTCTACATGGCTGAGTGTAGCTCACATCCAAGCAATCCATACTCTTCTTAATTAGAAATGAGCTTGGATCTGTTATACTACAAGTATGCAGGCCACGACTGACAACAGGATCCTGAGTATGCTCAGACCCATTCCCCCTCCAAACACTTACAGAACTGGGTGTAAGCCTGAAGTGTGTTCATGTGTGCAATATGTATGTTAGACAAATCTGGACTTGAAAATGAGTTTAAACCCATGCTGGACTTACAAATGTAGGTAAGAAGATTGTTCATATGCTTAGAGGTAGATGCAACCAAAATGCCTGTGTGATGCAGAGAGCTTCACCAAATCGCAGAATGGTCAGGCAGGGTTGAAAGGGACCTCTGGAGATGATCTAGTCCAGTCCCCTGCTAAAGCAGGTTCTCCTAGAGCAGGTTGCACAGAATCGTGTCTAGGCAGGTTTTGAATGTCTTCAGAGAAGGAGACTCCATAGCCTCTCTGGGCCCCCTGTAACCCATGTTGACTACTGATAATCTTCTTTTCCTCAACATGCTTAGAGATGATCTCCAGGATGAGCTGTAGCTCTTTCTGCTTTAGGGGAAACTTCACCGTAAGACCAATGTAGAAGCAGTCAGTTATTGCGATCAGCCAGTGTTTTAAAGTTTGACAAGTCACTAATTATTCTGCTGACAGACCAGGCACAGAGCTCTAATTTTAACATGCACAGCCTCAAAAACAGCTTTAAAAATAAATTTACTGCCCTTAATAAAACAAGCTGCTTAGAATGAGTCACGTAGTCTACAGTTTTTTACACTCATTTATTTTACCTTTAATCACCCTGACTTCATTGAGAATGAGCTAGAGAAGGAACCATAAGAGAAAGCAGGAGTTGATCAGTAGGCAAGGCCTGCAGACTGCAGCAGATTCCCAACAATGCTAGACATTCCCACACTGTAACATTCCTATATCCTTTGGATATTCATGCTGTCCCCCCTTGTCCCTTGCTTTTGGTTCTTTTTTTAACCCACTGTTGTAAACTGAAGATTCTTAAGAAAAGCCCAGTGGATTTATCAATGCCAGTAAGGACAGAGCAAGAGCCACCTCCTTTGGACTCAAACAAGGAGTTATCATCACTGTATCCAGGTGCATAGGCTGGCCAGAAACATGGGGGACCTGACACTATGGAAAATCCATTGGAGACTCTGGAGCTATGTACTGGAGAATTCTTCTGTTCGAAGGGCAATCAACAACACTTAATGTGGAGAAAAACCACATAGGGGTGTGGCAAGAGAAGACATCAAGCTCAGGTATCTATCTTCTTCAGAGGGGAATCATTATCCTGAAAAATCAAATTGGCAATGTATCTCAGCTCTTAGCAAAATCCAGAATGTTTTTAACTCAAAGAAAAAGTCACCTTTTAAAAATATTATTTCTCATCAGTTTATTCTGAGCACTTAACAGGCCTATATATTGGTGTCATGACCTTGCCTTCTACATCACCAGGCTTTTGCTCCAATTCTGAAAATCATAGAATCATGGAATTGTTTGGGTGGAAGGGACCTTTAAAGGTCATTTAGTCCACCCCCCTGCCATGGGCAGGGACACCTTCCACTTGACCAGGTTGCTCAAAGCCACATCTGACCTGGCCTTGAACACTTCCAGGGATGGGACATCCACAACTTCTCTGGGAAACCTGTTACCGTGTCTTGCCACCGTCACAGTAAAGAATTTCTTCCTAATATCTAATATAAATCTATCCTCTTTCAGCTTAAAGCCATTACCCCTTGTCCTATTACTACATGCCCTTGTAAAAAGTCCCTTTCCAGATTTCTTGTAGGCCCCTGTTAGGTACTGGCAGGCTGCTATAAGGTCTCCCTGGAGCCTTCTCTTCTCCGGGCTGAACCCCAACTCTCTCAGCCTGTCTTCACAGGAGAGGTGCTCCAGCCCTCTGATCATCTTCGTGGCTTCCTCTGGACCTGGAAGGGCCAAGTCATCTTGTGAAACTGAGAGCACTCATTCAGTGCCCCAGAGTTTATGGAGAACCCCCGCCAGGGCTTCTAAGGCAAAGCTATCCCCAAATGCATGCCCGTCAGGAAAACAAGGAAGGAAAGTAATGACATGATGTCCTGGTTTCAGCTGGGATGGAGTTAATTATCTTCTTAGGAGCTAGTAGGGTGCTGTGTTTTGACTTTGATGTGAGACTTTTCAGTTCCTCAGGCCTTGTTAGCAAAAAGGCTGGAGGGGCACTAGGAATTGGGAGGGGACACAGCCAGGTCAGCTGACCCGAACTAGCCAAGGGGGTATTCCATACCATGGCACGCCATGCCTGGTAGACAAGCCTGGAGGGTTGGCCAAGGCGGGTGGATGGTTTCTGGGGGACTGGCTGGGCATCGATGGGCAGCGTGTGGAGAGCAGTTGCGTTGTGCACCACGTTTCTTTCTTCCTTTCCCTCTGGATTTTATTCTTTCCCTCCCCCTTTTCATTGTAAGTGTTATTGTTATCGTTGTTATTATTGTTGTTTCATTTCGATTCTATTTCAATTATTAAATTGTTCTCGTCCCAACCCTCGAGTTTTACATTCCTTTCCAACTCTCCTCCCCATCCCTCTGGGTGAGGGGCGAGTGAGTGAGCAGCTCTGTGGTACCTAATTACCAGTCGGGGTTAAACCACAACACAAAGGCTCTGGGCAGACCTTTTTTGCTGCCTGGACATATCAGCTTCTTCACTCTCCTTTCCTCCCCTTGCAGCACTGGTCTTCTGCCACTTCCCTGCCTCCCACTCACACCGCTTCTGCTCCAATTCATTGTCAAAATCTTTTCTATTTGTAAAAAAAAAGCAGGTTTTGTATGTCAAAATGCCCACAGCAGCTTCCTTTCTGCTACTGCCATTGCTGGGGCAGCCTTGCTGTCCATTTCAGCCTGCTGAGGTTCCACATCCACCTCCACACCAAAACCTGTAACTCCCAACCGCTATCCCAAATGAGACTGCTCACAAACACCAGCTGATGACAGGATCTTGCAGACCACAGGGCACAACTGCTACTGCAGCTCTGGGATCGGTGCACAGGACTCAAACTTTAGTGCAAAAAGTGCTGCAGACATTTTTGTGGATCCTGGGCTGGAACTTTTTCAAGATATATAGCAGGTTAGAGCTGGAATATAGCTTCCATGATTTTCATGTATAAGAATCAAAAGAAAAGCAAATAAATAGCCAAGGAAATTACACAGTAATGGGGTTTGCTTTCCTATCACCTCACACCCAGCTCCAGTGTTTACATTAAAATACTGCTTCTTTGATCCCATCTCTTTGCACCTCACTCTACCCTGATTAAGAATTGCCCAAGTGTGTAAAGTAATAGTCAGCCTTAGGTCCTGGAAGTAAGGGGTGGTTTCTGGTCTCTGCTGAACTACATAGAGCCATGAAATAACAAAAAGGCAAAAAATTAAGCTTGGGATCTTCTCAGACTTTTTTCGAAGGAGCTTGTGGCAAACATGTTTTTGCTTGCTGCACCCCTCTCATGCTGTCAAGGCTGGAACACACTACCGAACAGCAAGAAAGGAAAGCATGGGGGTACAGACTCTCCTTGCAGGAACATTCTTTCCTGGTACTTCTGAATTATAGAACAAGGAGAGTGTGGAAATCAGCCACATCGCCCTTTCAGTCTAGTCTATACACCGCAGGGCTTAGGAGGAGTAAACAGCTCTTCTCAAATTCTCATTTTTAAACGTACCATCCTGAATGAAGGAAGCAGCAGAACGGGATAAAAAGCTACATCAATACACATGGGGAAACATACTTTGTCAAAGATAAGGAAGCAGGGTCTCCTCAATGCACAACCCTGCATAAAAACTCTGACAGTTATCTTGGCTTCAGAAACTAGCCAACTATTGGAGCTACCAGGAGAATATTTCATTAGTGATGTGCTGAAAATGGATTTTAGTGAGGTCTCTTTGTTTCACTTGGGAAGAAACCCTAAGGCACAAAATGATCCTCCTGGTTTTGGTGAATACATTTAATACCATGTGGCTGGACAATTGCAAACTGCCACTGCTAGAGAGCATGTGGTTCTGGAGATCATAAAATATTCTTAGCAGTGACATCTAGAGCTTTGAAGGGGATCAAAGAATAGGTGTTTTCTAAACATCCCCTGGATTAATGAATCTGAAGTGCAACATCATGTTTTTCATCTTCCTTCACTGGAAACTGAACAGAGTATATCCAGATAAATACGGCAAGAATAAATGCACTTTTGCCGAGAAAATACTCTTGGCTTTTATTTGTCTTTAACTCATAGTTTGACAGCTGAAGTGTTGGTAAAGACAGTTTATTTCTGCTATAATTGGGAAGACATAGGAATAAAATGCATGTTTCTTCCCCTTCTTTCCAAACATACAGCCAAGCAGACACTGAGTTTATCACATGCTAAAGAAAACACAGAAGTAGTAGACCGGCCTTAAGGGTACTACCAGGTGCTTCAAAGGGAGATGCAAGAAGCCTCAGATTAAAGAGCTAAAGAATGACTTTCTTGAAGGGGAGTTGCTAGATATCTCTCATCCTTTCTGTCTCTCATCCTGGATGAAAGATTACTTTCATCCAGAAGCACATGGGCTTTATCTCTTTTAAGTATTTCTTAGTCCTGTTTCTTAAACCTTTCAGGTGTGTCTGTGAAGGTGAACTTTCTTTTTCTCCTAAGCCACCGTTAATCAAAGAAGTAACTTAGAAATCCAGTAGCTCTTTATGTTTTGGGAGGTTTTTTTAAATTATTCTTCATAGTTCAAGTCTATTGCTGCTGGTCACTGTAGGCTACAAATCTTGTGCCTTGCCAGTGCAACTTTTTGTTCCCTGAGACACAACGCCTCCTGCAGTTCCCCAGAAGAACTGCAGCTATACACAGTTAGATACCTGTGACCAGGTATGTAAAAAGTACATTGGCTCTGAAGACCACGGTATCTTTTCACAAATATGAATATTGCCTTTGTAATCTTTTCATGCTTTAAAAATAGTGAAATATGGGAAGAAGTTCTGCAAAAAAACCGTGTTTTGCACTGGCATTGACATCAGCTTGACTCAACTGCCTACCTGAACTAACAATATATTCAGCCAGGGTAAGAGACCCAAGAATGCTATCTGCCTGACTGCCAGATCCTCCTGCCAGAGCCATCTGCTTGAGAGACATCACAAGTTGTTCCACTACTTCTAGTTTTACAAATTAAAGCGAGAATTATTTATTTTATTTTATTGGTGTGCAGTTTGCAAAAAAAAGCTTCCCATAATGGGGGAAATCTATTAAAGCTTCTCCTTTCAGACCTGAAAAAAGATACCAGCTATTCAGTGCATCCCTGAGCTCTGAAGAACTGAGCAAACACCCATTGAGTTTTGATTTTTGCTATTACGTAGTCCAAGTTAACTTCTCTTCCATGTCCAAGTAGTCCAGGAGAAGGCAAATTCTCCTCTTGCAGTTGACATCAATGGTGTGGTTCTTAAGTAACATCAATGACAGGGTAAATGTAAATCTTATTCAATATTGAATTCAGTAAGACAGACAGGATCCAAGATCTTTAGCCCTGTTTTAGTCATCTTCCCATCAAACAATTCAGAAGGTACACAAAGCACATGTGTGACATGACTGTAAGATTTAATGGCTTCAGCATGCTAACTGAGCAAAAGTCAAAGCACAGATTTTATTGGTCTCTTCAACTCATTCTCCTCGGGGCCTGGTTTGCAGCAAAAGGTTTTAATGCCTTAGCAGCATAATTCAGTACAGTTGAATAATTTCATAAGTCTCAGGTTTCTGTGAATTCTCTAAATAAGTCCATCTTGTTTAAAATCTCACTAAGTGATGGAGTTGGGAAGTGGAAGGTTAGAGACCTTGTTCTAAGAAAGGGAGAGAAATTAATTGCAGTAAAAAACCACCAGAAAGCTGTGAGAAAAGAGAAGGGAAAATAGATCTTAAAGAGTATTTGTAAATATTTAGTAGGAGGATGTAAAGACTGGGCATAGCATAAACTGACCACTAAGGAAAAAGTAACACGTAGTAGCTACAGTAAAGGACTCTGTGTCTACTTGGCCAATCTCCATCCTCAGTTTTACAAATGTAAAGCCCATGATGTGAATGTGTGACACTGCAAGATACCTAACAAAATGTGTTCTCCCTGTGACTACTAACAACAAGCTATGGACCTAAGTGGTATCTTTCACCAAAAAATCCTTGGCACACTTTGCCGTGCAGCTCCATTTTATTGGGAGAAATGGAAACATAGTTATGCAAAATAGATTGCTCTAAAATAAAGATTTAGTAGCAAGACAACCTTTCCTTGATCAGATGGTTGTGAGTTAGGTCCTCTCTTGCCATAACTGCCTCTGGATCAGAAGGTTTTTCCAGTCTTGGGATTAAGAGTTTCTTTGGTCAGGCTCAGTCCTATGTCAATATGTATAAATGGCTTTGAGAACACATCTTCTTTCATGCCCTGCCAACAGTATGGACAGGCCAAGAAAATAGTTGACACACACACACACACCCATCTAGCTCTGTAGAAAGCCCTTGTGAATTTCTGTTCCACTAAAACACCATCCTACTCAGAGAGCATTCAGAATTAATCAGAACTATGATTCAAATTTTCTGTTGTTTACAGGTACAAAAAAATCTATTTTAGCATCCAGGAAAGTGGAAATTAGTAAGGAAACAGAATGTAAAGTGAACACTCCAAAGACACACCCAAAATATTACCACATTCATTGACAACTGCAATAAAACATCGTAACTGTGCCATTCAGCGTGCCCTGAAGCTGCAGGATGCTGCACAATAAAATATTTAATAAATACAACAGTTTTTAAAAGACTATAAGAGCAGCAAGTGAAAGTCAAAATAATGAGAACAGCCCAAATAGGAAGGAAGAACTCTGAAATCACAGGATATGATTCAGAGAGTACTTATATTCCAAAGGCATTAGGGTATTGCTCAATGTGCTTAAAGTATCACCTTCCTGCTTCTGACTGCAATGGAATTCCCATGTACCTCAAATAACAAAAGTTCTGCCTAACATAGTGGGTTATAGTACCTTATAAAGACAATTATAAAGCCCTGAAATCGATACAGAGCTGTACAGAACTGTGTTGTACAGTAAGAATGATATTTCCAAGTCCCATGAGCACCAGCTCTTAAAACAGCACTAGAGAGAGGCAGGTATAACAAGTCACCTTGAGCTTGATTCCACTGTTAGCTGTGGCCTGCTCTTGCAGAATTGCAAATAAAAGTTTTCTCCATTTCAAAAATTGCTTGTGTCAAAGCATACAGTCTTTTCATATCTTTTTTATCTGACTTTTATGAATGTTACTTACAACTTGCCTACATAGAATATAGCCTAGTTCTAAACAGTATCAGTTCCTTGCAACTGAGATGCATGCTAGAGTTGATACGACTTTGATACCTTAAAACTACTCCTACCCAGAAGACTGAATTGCACTGTAGTAAAACAGGTCTTAGATAAGAAAGCATACTTGTCCTTCAAAGGACAGGGAAAATTTTCAAAAACTGGGTCAATCTTTTGTCCAGTGAACTTGGTAACAGTACTACCAATCTTATGGGACCTTAGGACTGTGTATCAACCAGACTTTGTGACTGGAATACTCTCCTTATGTGGGGTGTACATCATCAGAAGCGTCCCAAAGGGGAAGGATTTATCTTTCACTAAGTTCAGTTGATGTTGAGGTGCTTTAGTCCCTTAATAGATTAGGTCTAATGAATAACTCTCTCTGTGCTCCTGTTGACCATGGCCATAGAGCTTGAACTAATCTCACAGACAGACTTTGAGGCCTGGAATTGTGTGGGTTAGGATAAATATTACTTGAATACGATTGTGTAAAACATTTGATCTGTGACACAGCTGTTGAAGCCATTATCAGTATCTTTGCAGTTTTTAGCAATTATATCATCATAAAGCTGCCAACTGTGCAGTGCTTGCTGGTAGCATTCCAGATTCTGGAAGCCCATGCCAAATACTAATCTCCAGTGAATGTCTTGCTCACTTTGCCTCTACTACTAAAAGTACTTTATATTGAGAGACTGTTTTCATGCCATACAACAACACTTGTGCTCTGCTCATCTGCAGAGAGTGTCCTGCAGAACAGGTTATTTGCTTTCGGTAGAGCAGATTCCCCACTGCTTGGACTGCAGCCCCTGGACTGATAAACACATTTTAAAATTTCCTTCCCATTCTAGGAGAGAGAAATCAATGAAATAAGTGAAAGTCATTCCACTTGAGGGAAATCTGCAGGGAGACAGAAATTATGTACTGTGAGGAGAGGAGGGTTATGGCTGGAGTCAAGCAAGGTTAAGGAGTGAGCAGGGGATGTAGAAATTGTTTATATTAATGTCTTCACATGAATGAGAGCAGCTGCATCAACTACAAGAGTCATACTGAAAGTTTTTCTAAACGATGCCAGAATAGCTTGCTCATTCGTCTGTCATGCACCTGGCCTCTTCTTCAAGGCACACATACAACTTGGAAATTAAGCAGTAGTTCAAAAATGAACTGCCAATCAAACAGATTTTTTTAAGAGACAGTGAAAAAAAAGGAGGATAGCAAGGTTCAAAATGGTTGAGGTAGGATTTTCATATCTATTCCCTTAGAATCTTCCATTCAAACACATCCTGGTTTCCTCCATATCGACTTCAGGAACTAGTGAGATGAATTCTTCCCAGCTTTGTCTCTGTAGGAAAATATTTTCAACTGTTTTTCTTTTCCTCACACATTTTGACAAGATTAAAGGGGAAACAAATACAGACAGAGAAATAGAAGGGTGAAGGAAGAGTGAGCTGCTTAGTGAATTAACGGTGGCTCACAGCATCTTTCGTCTTCCTGCTTAGAATCAATTTGGCTTTGGTCGTTGTGAACTGAGGTTTGTATGATAGACTGTGTCTTTTAAGGCAATTGACTTACACAAGCTTAGAAATCTCAGAGGGAACCATTACAGCCTTAGTTGTCTCTTCTGCTTAGCTTCTTCAAGAGAACAAAAGAAGAAAATCAGCATTGTGATTGGGAGTGGACCTGTCACTTGAGGTAGCCTGGACTGGGATAAGTGTTGGTGCAAAAATTTGAGGATAGCTTGCACTCCTGCAGCTTCAAGGATAAATGAGGATTTTACTTTGCAGTGCTCTATGACATTCTTTATATGACCAATGGAGACAGAAAAGACAGTCTTACTGTTAAAATTAATTTTTCCAACAGTAAGATGTTGTCCATAAAATGTTTCTCCATTGACTTTAAGGTCAGTAAATGGAATATATGTTCCTGATAGCTTCAGTAGGTAATATAGCTATTCTTATGAGACTAGGAGCAGGATTTGCTTCTTCCAACTCATTAAGAGTGCTAAGTGAGCAGGACCTTGATCATAAACCTATTCAGGTTAATGAAAAAACCTCTATTGCATGTATCTTGCTTCAGTGTATTGCAGACAACCTAACAGTCATCTCCAAATAGAAAATTGAAATGTAGTACAGATAAAAAGACGGAGTCAACTTACTGGGTACAGAAAAATATATCTTCTGCTTTTCTGGGTGTGTGAGAGCCAAATTAGGAATTAGCGTTTATTTATGTGAACATCTCAGAAATTGAAAGAATATTTAAGGCTCCTTGGCTTTAAGATTCCACTTACAGAATCACACTGGATAGCTGAAGGTTGGAAGGAACCCCTGCTCTTGAATCATTGTCAGCTAGAGCAGCTTGCTCGGTGTTCTCCAGAATTGCTGGGGGTGCACTCTGTCCCATTGTCCAAGTCATTATTGTAGATTTTGAACTGTATTGTTCTTGGTATCGACCCTTAAGTTCAGCTTTAGAGACTGTTCTCCAGCAGGACTTTATACTCCTGATCAGAACTCTTTGAGACCAGCAATTTTGCCATTTTTCAGTCCCTACACCCACACCTCCTTGAAGTAGATATGATAAAGTATAGGCTTGCAGTGTGACAAAACTGGAAGGCAACAGTAGTGGGATGGGACAAAGTGAACAGTATTCTTGGATACAGCAAGCCAAGGGGGAAAAAAGCCCAGGTTAGACAGCTGAAAATAATTCCCATTAGTATTAGTGCCTAGATGCTAGCAGAAACATGCAGAGACATTACTGAAACTGCAGGACTTAAGAGATTTGCAAATTCATGGAACAAGGCATTAGAGAAAGATAGAATGAGAAGACTTGCAAAGTACAAAGATTCAGACTTGCATGATGAAGCAAACATTTACATTTCTTTTGGACTCTGCTCTCTGTGTTTATTTCATTACAAGGATAAGCTATTCTTAGTATCACTTGCTATTAAGATCAATGAAAAAGGCTGTGTTAAGGAGACAGAGACTAGAAAAATGGGAAAAAATAGGAAGTGCAGCAAGGTAAGGAAAAGTCTGTAAGGAAAAACAGGCTTAAAGCAAGTGTTAGTGATAGTGAACTGGAAAGGCCAGCTGGAGAAGGTACTGATTGACAGAGCTACTGAAAGAGAAGAGGGACAATGAAAAACCTGATCTTCACAGGCTTAACTTACTCCCTCCCCAAGGCAGGGGACAAGATAGCTACAAATTTTTTTTTGATCTGTTCAGTTGCCTAAAGATAGGTGTCTAGTGCTATTTGAGACATTCAGCATGTCTGCACAGGGCTGGCAAATACAACACAGAAATGGTGAAAGAACTTTGCAGTACTGGACTGACACCAGCACGTCTGATGGAATAGCATCAGGTGTTCAAGCGATTGAATCAGTCTTCCATTGTCACAACACTAGCAAACTATCAAGCTGCAACAAGGCTTTTACTGTCCCATACCAGCCCTCTCATGCCTCAGCACCACCACCAGCCCCACACAAGGTTCCAAAAGTTTATCTGCTGTCTGCACTGTTTCTTCATCGTCTTCAGGCCAGTCCACCCTGCTTCTTGCCTCTGCTGCATCCGGGTTCCTGGCTTCTCCTCCAGCCAGCCTCTCCTC
>JAVJGI010000060.1:7765180-7798299 GCA_035590275.1 Ibycter americanus | reverse complement strand
AGCTACTCTTGGAGCTCATATGCGGGAGGTAAACCATCCTCTCCTCTGGTGCAAGTTTAGTTGTCACCAGTGGATTAGCCACCAGTCACCATCCACACCTCTGACCATTGGTGTAAGGGAATGGAGCTCTCTTGCCGTAATTTCAGATCCACAATCACAGATGTTGATCTTGCTCTCGGAGAACTGACAACTCTATTGACGTGAGTTAAATTGCTCGTGCTTGGCACTGCATGGCGGACGGTGCCAGGCCACAAAATTCATGGCAGTGTGAACGTGCTAGTGAAAGGCACATGGATGACTTACATGATTCCATGTTCCTAACACAGAACAAGAGGAAGGACCTTATAAAGGTTTGCCTTTAAAGCAGTTAAATGGTTACTGTCCTACACAAACTGATCTCTCAAAAAAGGCTTGTCCCACAGCACTTCTCTGTGCTTCACCCTGTACTGCCAAGAGTTAATTGTGAGGTCTCAGAGGGTCTCCCGGACCCTCACGGTGCTGCACGTTCCCACAGGGTACTCACTGGTACTGTTGAGTGTATCGCCCCAGCCAGAGATGAGGCACATGGTGCCTGTGGTCACGCAGCTGGTAGGCAGAGGAATGGTCTGGATGGCTCGGTTGAGCTGGGCTGGGCTGGAAAGCTTGATAAGCATAATGTCATTGTCCAGTGTGGAAGCGCTGTAGCCAGGGTAGCGGATGACTTTGGCTGAATTGATGAACTGCTGTGTCGATTCTGTGAGTGCCAGGTTATGTTTCCCCAGCTGTACTTGTATGTGACTAGAAAAGAGAAGGAATGGCATATACTTTACTGCTACTGACAGGTTATGAGGAACCTCCCTCATCGTATGCACTGGCTTCAACGTTGCTGTCGTAGTAGCTGTTTTCATGCAGGTTATCTTTCTTGTCCTGCAATAAGTCCTGGTGATCCACACTGAGATCTTACCCACTTCCAGGACAGATGATGAATTTCTGCAGGTTTGTTTTGTTGAGCACAGACAAGTTGAATACATAACAGTGCTTTATACAAACATTTTGGAAAAAGGCACACTGATATCACCCTGATCTCATTCCTCTTTCCGTTTTCCAGTAACTGATTTTTAGCAAGATTAATGCAATTTGTAAGAAATCACAGCCTGTGACTCGTTGCTAGATTATCATGCTGTCATTTCAGAGAGTGCTCTGCACTCACAGAAAAATTTGCAGAAGTGAAATACCCCTTATGATGCCTCAGCCCAGCTTCCTGAATGAGCCACCCATTCCTTGGTTGTCTCCTCTCAGAACGGAGTCACTTACATATCCGGATCTCACAGCTCATAATTCCTGCTAGAAGTGAACTGGAAGAAAGCAGTAGGTTGCAGAAGAATGTATTTTTTCTACTCACGACTTGTAGCAGTGAGCAGCTGACAGGACCCACTGGCTGCTGATGAGGGAACCTCCACAGAAGTGATACCCAGAATTCAGGGACACCTGATAGGGGACAGAGTTTGCCGCGCAGGTGTAGCCTCCCACGATCTTGTCATCATCATCGTCATCAGCGATGCTGGGGAAGACAACTGCGAGATAAGAAGTGGCATATGTCAACATCTGGCATAAGGAATATGGTGACCCTGTGGCTGATGGAAGCATCTCACTTGTAGGCTCTACTTCTATAAAAACTCACAGTAGCAGCGGTGGGCAAGTCTCAAGGACATTCATTTGCTGCTCCCTGAAATAATGTGATGAGACTTAGATTGGCGTCTCACATATCTGCATGTAAAGCACCAGCTGCTGGTCCCAGGGTGAATATAGAAACATGGAAATGTTCTTGTTGGATCAGATCAAAGGAGGGTCTGTCCTAGGATCCTGTCTGCAGTAGTGGTCAACAGTGGGCTAACTGTAAGTACAGAACAAGTCTGCAGTGGTATTTCCTTGGAGCACTCGCCCATAGCCCAAAAATTTACAGCAGCTTTAGGATTTCCTGAACCATTATCTTTTACTTCATAGTCTTTCAGAGAGAGACAGTCTTTTTTGAAGCCATGGATATATTTCAGTATTCCACTGTCAAGAACACCTATGAAGGCATTCCTTCCCCATTTTGTGATACATTCCTTCCCCATTTTGTGACACAAGCGATTATGAACAGACAGCAGTCTAAAGAAGTTGCAATGCTCTGCCTTAAAACTTTTGCAAATCGAAACTGGACTTCACTTTCCCACAATAGACCGCCCTGCAAATTTGCTCAGAAAATGAGCTTCCTTATAAATTACAAAAATAGAAGTAAAAAATATACTCACCAGCCACACCAACAAAGGTGACAAACAGTATGTACTTCATGATCTTGCCGCAGCCTCAAGCTCACACTGGTGAACTGGAGGTGGGAGCTGCTAGAAATACGTTTTTTGAAACGGCCATATCTCTAGTCCAAGTTTTTTTCCAGACAAAAAGTACACAGTGGAAAATTTGAAGATCCAAATGTGGGCATTAACAGTCATTAGTAGAAAGTACAAATAACATATCAGTTAATCATAAATGTTTCCTAAGACAGAGAGCTATTTTAAATTATTTCAGAGGGCAACCTTCAATTTAAAAATACATTTGGGCTTTGGAAGATGTGTAGTTCTTTGTCTGTCTCATTCTTATATGCAGCACCTGTTAGGAGCAACCCTCAAACCCCTTTGAGATTCCTCTCTGCTGATGGTGTCACTCTTAAAAATGCATATATTTTACTGAAAGCTGAATATTGTAGGTAATGGACTGTAAGATACTATATATTTATTTGGAAAAAAAACCCTCACACAAAATCAAAACTTCTCAGTGTTGTTAAGTTTATTTTAGCAAATTCCTTTTCTTGAGTAACGTGTGTGTGTGTTTTTGTCACATAGAATGCAGTGTTTCCCAAATAAAATTATTAAAAAGTAATTTCAGTAAGTGAGTACAAAAATCCTATTCTGTGCTCCCCCAGCCAAATTAAATTGTTCAAATGTGGTAATGCGCACTGTATCTCTTTGAAAGCATTTCTCTCATCTAACCTATATGAAAATATCAGCCTAAGTACTGAACCACTTTTTTTATTTAGCTTTGGGGTGTTCTATAGAGACTAATTTTTGCCATAGAAGAATTTCAGTATAACATTCATGTTTATGGATGTAATGTATATGAACAAAAATACCGTGACCACACATAATGAGATCTTCTGAAATCCTCTGAAAGAGTCATTATTTCTGCCATGACGCTGAGTTTGCTAAAACTTAATAATATGATGAATAATCATTTTCCAAGCACCTGCCAACTTCATCATGTTAGCTCCTGAAAGACATGGGATAACCTTAAATGACTGTAAACACAATTCATATGCTTTGATTTGCTGAAATGGCATGAGAGACTAAACAGGAATAACCTTTCTACTCCATTTCTTGATCAATTTTTTGAGAGCCCTGGAGGACTGGTACACACAGTGGCACTTCTCAGAAGGAAATTTTCCTTCATGTTAAATTACAGTTCCAAGGCAGGGACTCCTCCAAGGAGCTGCATGACTTGTCTTGGGCTTTAAACCGGTTATCAGTGCAGTTTTCCTACAAACATGTTTTATCCTGAGAAACAAATAACAATTCGAAGCTTCTTGTGGAAAAGTGAAAGATCCATAATAGGACTAAGTATAGCAAAAATTACCAGAGCTGTCTGACACCATCACAACTAGGCAGAACAAGAACAATTCCTAATCCACAATAGTGTATCATTTGATCTCCCTGTGGATCGGTATTTTCTGTGTCCCAAACATGCCATTGGCATAGAGACAGGCTGTCATCTGATATTTTTAAACAATATTTTTCCTGAGATATATCTCTAATAACCTGTTAGGTAACACTTAGGCTATGTAGTGGAGCAACCAGTAGTTGCTTCCACCGTGGTGAGTACGTAGCATTTGGCTTGGCGTGTTCGTGGCAGTCGTCCAATATCGTCAATCTGCCAGACAGCTTCCTTTTCCTTCTCTTCACAAGGTTTAATATTTGGTTTAGTATCAACCCAAATTTCAGGCAAATCCAGTAATTCAGCATCTGAACTGGGAAGCTCAACCATACCTGCCTTCATCTTGGTATTATTTTTGTTTGTTTGTTTTTTTCTTGTTACTTATTTAATCTACTCTGATCTTTAACTGATCAGTTATTCTTAACAGCAGCAAAGGCTGGTAATCTCCTTGAAGAAAAAGGTCTCTCTGAGACTATGCTACTTGCTTAATTCAACACAGAGACACTACTGACCCTCTTCCCACGCTACTGCCAGAGCTCACAGCAGAAGTCCTGGGTCATAGTACCTGTGGTTCTTGTGTTCCCAAGTCCTCGATGGCAGACATCTAGTGAACATACCTCACCCACATCCCTCCCATTCCCCTATCTGCCTCTCAGGGGCCCCTTCTACAGGCTGCCATGAATCCCAGAACTCCAGGGTGTGTGCCAGCAGAGCAGGTCATGGAGCAAACTGATGTCAAATGAAGGCAAACGGGGTGCTTGTGATGCACAACTCAGGTCACCCAGCAGACAGACTGCTTCAGAACAACCCTTCAGGCCTTTCAGTGAGAGCTGTGAAGGATGAAGAGACTCCATTGCATTCAGGTTGAAACAGGAACACCTCCTCCCACCTCTCCTTCCTTTCTTTAAGATGATGAATCCCTACCTGAAATGTAAATACCCTCTCTGCTCAATGCTGCTGAACACCCCACGGACCCATCGCAAGTTTTTTTTCAGGGACTTTCAAAAAATACACTCTGGCAGGTACCTTTCCCGCTGCAAACAAGTCTCTCCTTTAAGGCAGTGATGCTGCAGCAGAATGCTGGGGGCTCCAAGGGAGTAGGACTGGTGAATGTAGGGCAGCTGTGTTAGATGTTATCAATGGACAAGCAATGGCAGCTTACTTTTCTAGAAATCCGTGTTCCTAGTTCAAATATTTCGGTCAGCTGTATCATCACTGGACTCAAATAAAGTAAATAAATTTGTCCAGGCTGATGCAAGATCCTGGGAAAGGGAAATCTGGGGCTGACAGAGATAAAGCTTCGCAGGAGCACGAAGTGGAGGAGGTTTTGAGGCTGGTCCTTGTATGCCTCACAGAGCTTGGTGGTGGAGGGACCATTGATTCTCTCTTCCCAAGTCTCTCCTGCCTTGGGAGCAGCTGGTACATTCTCCAAAGCTGCTGATCCTCCAGCTCTCCACACCTAAGGAAACCTTCCGTCACAGCCTCTTGCCTTGTCCTCTCTGCCCACATTTCTCTTCCCCAGTGGCACAGCATTCTGCTTTTCTTCTATTTCCACCTGTGTCAGAGACTTAGACTGTCAGTCTCCTAGACAGACAGAGGAGGTAGGACATGACAGAGGTGTGTAAAACCAGGAGTGGCCTGGGGAGGCTGGGGAAGGATGGATGGCTAGGGGGTTTGACAGATCCAAAACAAGCAAAAAACAATTCCTCTTCTATTAGGAAAACTGTGAACCTCTTTCCACATGTTTTTATGGATGCAAAAGGTTTATACAGCCTCAAAAAATGAGGGAACACATTTGTGGAAGAAAAATCCATTGAGGGCTATGAGGTTGGAAGACACCCCATCTGACCCCTCTTGTTCCCAGGAACCACCTGCTGTTGGACAGTCCCTGCTTCTATATCCTAGTAAGAGACCAAAGAGAAGTGTGGAACCCTCTGGGCGCTCACCATGTGCGAGGGTGTGTCCCATGACCCACAGAAAGACAGTCAGGGCTGCCAAAGTCCTGCAAGAAAGTTTGGAGAGTTACCCAAACTTATTCCTTCAGTTGCTGGAACATAGAGAGGGTCCTGGGAGCAGCTCAGCTCCTTTTGAGCAAGACAGGAGGGGTCAGGTCAGGGCTGGCCTGACAGACGTGTGTTAGAAGGTGGGTTTATGTGACAGTGCTGTGTTGTTCTTGTTCAGGCTAAGATGGGAAGTGGGGATGGGGCTTAAAGCCTGAGAACTCAAGGGGCTTGCCTGGGGAGTAAAATACCTAGCTTTCCTAGGCAACATAAAGCCTCCCCAGAGCATCTCTTTCCAGATGACTCCTCCCATGTTCAAGGACTAGGATCTCTCACAAAGTATCCCAGGTAGAGATCCCCTCTGTCTTCCTTCTCCTACACCTGATTCCTGTATTTCTTGGATAAATCTTTAAATCTGATGCAGAGAGCAACTGATTGTGATGCACATTTCCTTCTCAAGCCTTTGAGCAAAATTTCCCTGGGTCCTGGCAATTCTCTAGTTGTCTTGATACTTTTTTCCTGCCTTCCTCTTTCTTCCTTGTCCAAACCACGGAACCCAGGCATCTAGAGGCGTGTGGCCAAGAGAGGCTGTGGCACCTAAGATACAGCATCCAGTTTTGGTGAAGGGACTGGGAAGTCAGAGGGGGAGGGGGAGGGGCAGAGGGAAGGAGAGAGAGGGGGCATTGAGACACCAAAGCTGAGTTATTCTAAGTGACAGAGCACGAGGCAGCAGGCAAAAATTAGATGCCAGGGGATAAGGTTGAAAAAAATACAAAGACCCCACTGTGACACTGGGACCTTCCAAGGGTCCCTTCCCAGCTGCACTTCTGACTGCCCAGCTCTTCCTCAGTTTCAGAAGCAGGGTTCCCCACCCACTCCAGGTGTGATGGAGCTAGCTGAAACCAAATGGAGGGACAAATGGTCTCTAATGTTCACAGAAATCTGGGCTTCTCCATTGCCGTTCTAGGTGACAGAAACATGTTATTGTCCTGAGGTCATTGGACAGAGGGAATGAAAAATCATGGGGCTCTTATTAGACCACTCTGTAGGAAATGGCATACTCCTGTCCATAGATTCCATGTTCCCAGGTAATATATCCCTGGATCCCATGATCCTGAGATTCACAAGTTCCTGGGTCCCCTCTCCACAAGGCCCATGTCTCAGGTCCTGTGCCCCCAGGGTCCCCAGACCTCAAGTATCACGTCTTTCAAGTTTCCAGTTCCCTAGTCCCATGGCTTCAGTCCCATAGCATTTTGGAGCTGACTTGACTTGGTCCAGCTATCTTGCATTCTTCCCCATTGCTTGGACACCCCTGGGCTTTGTTCTATTTGTGGGGCCACTGATCCTGGCTAAGATTAACCCAACCAGAAACTCCATTTCAATTTACCTTACTGCTGTAGAAACTGCCAGATCCTCCAAAGTTGCCATCAAAGCTACTGACAGTCTGCTGGGAAAAGAGTACAGGGTTGGAGGAAGGGAACTAAAATCTCCAGAAAACACACAACCAGATGTAGCAGATCTGCAGTTCCCTGCTCCCAGGAACGCCAATGCACTGGATGGACCTACCCCATGCTCAGTGCTTTCCTAAGGCATGGAGGATCTTGACTTTTCCCCAGAGAGCTCCAATCTCCCCATAAACCTTTGTCCTAATACCAGAGTTTCTTAAAATAGTTTTTTATCTCTTTTGGCGTGTTTTCTGCTCATCTCCCTCATTGCTGTGGAGCTGTGACATCTGCCTCCACCTATGGCAGTCCCATCCAGTGGTCCCATCACAGCCCTATACCTTCCCCTTCCTGAAAATTTTTGTCCCCCATTTTTTCAAGGACCTCATTTCCTTGAGGTCCTTCAAAACCCTGAGCCATGGGTTTTGGAGGTCATGTTCACATGGAGTCCACTGCTACTCATCACTGAATCTGTCATCGCATTTGCTGTTGTTACTGATGCTACCAGCCTTCTGAAAGAAGTTTGACTGAGTCCTTTGCTGAGTCTTCCTGAAAACCCAAACCCCACTACTTAGACATTTGTGTGAGACAGACACCTCTGCCTCCAATCTAAACTTCACTTTCCCTCTTGCTGTCTATTCCCAGGCACCATGTTACCTAGGGAAGACCTCATCTTACCAGAGGAGCTGGCATGATGCATCCCAGCACCAGGAGACAAACAGTCAGGAATGTAACACCAATTTGCCTCTCCACTGCTTTTCCCAGCTCTGGGGTATCTGTGCCCTTCGGGTTGGGGGTCTCCAGGATACTGAGCCTGAAGCTGGATTTATAAGGAACAGCCAGATCCTGCCACCTCAGCCCTGCCTGAGCCAAGGGCTGATATATCCCCACCAGGTTTATTGGTACCACCAGTCTCTGCCATGGGTTATCACTTACCACTCTCTCCACCACTCTCTTTTTCCTCAACCCTGTTTTCTTTTCATCCACATTCACCAGCTTCTCAGAGAGGCAAGATTTTGGCTGAGACTTCAATGCTATGTCAATGAATTGCCACAGTCCCCAGCCTGTGGCTCACAAGCGAGTCTCTTCCCGCTGTCCTGCTATGGGTCCTCCAGGGGAGGATTTGTCTCTGTGTCCTAGTGGGAATTCCCCTGTTCCAACTTGTGGACATGGGAAAACTGAGACCAGAGCAGGATCTTCCTAAAGTACAGGGTGTAGGGCCTCGTAGTGTTTACCATGATTCAGCCCCTGCCAGGCATGGACAGAGCTGCTGCAACCCCAAACAAGGCATGAACCATGGCGCATGAGGGGCTTCCTATTCCATGTGGGTGGCTGTCCCATCCCCGAGCTGCAGTCCCACAGGCAGTGAGGCACGGGGCCAGGGCAAGTGTGACAGCACTGATTCCCATCCTGTTCCATCTCCTAAGTCTCAAGTTCTGTCACTCCTTTTGAAACTGCAGTAAGAATTGAGGTATCCAGGTCCTGAAACCCACATGGAGAGAAATCCCAGGCATTCTGTCCCTCCCCGTGACAGCAGTAGTGAGTGATTAGAGCCAGCCAAAAATTCACCCTGCTGGGAGGACACTAAGAACTTTGGTTTTATTGTGATGATTAATAAACTTTGATTCCCTTTGTGATTCCCTGTTTCCCAGTGGAGGAACTCCACTGCCCTGATTCTCAGTGAAGGGCCCATGACTGAGCCAGAGACCGGGTCAGGTGGGGAGCTGCAGTGAACTCTTGGGGACAGCTCCCTTCGCACTGTGGAGCCTGCAGCCCTTGTGGTGCCTCTCACTGTAGAATCAGCAGAACCAACAGCTTCTCAGCCTCCTCAAGGTTCCCTACAGATGGAAGACAGACAATGGTGACCCTCCAAGGAGGGGAGAACAAAAGAGGGAGTTGGGATAGGACTGGGAGCCAGGACACCTGTGCTCTCACCTCGGTGCCAGGTAGGTGGTAGGAAAGAACTAGGAGGCTGTGACTCGATCTGATGGGCAACAACCCGTGAGCACACAGGATGGGACGCAAACCTGATCATGTTCACGCTGTTATTCACAGGGGCTTCCATGTTCCCTTACCACACTGGAGATGTGCCCTCTGACCAGAGCATGAGGAGGAAGAAGAGGAGGAAGAGGAGGAGGAGGAGGAAGAGGAGGAAGAGGAGACACAGGGCCAAGAGTTTCCCCTTCATGGCTCGTTCTGAGCAGGGCTGATGGCAACTGGAACTCTGGTCAGATGACTGCACTGTGCTGCTCCTCTCTACTCACAGTGAACAACCTAATCTGAGCAGGGGCCTTACCTAATGTGCTAGGCACTTCACATAGGCCAGAAGGCATTGTATATGTAAGCAGTAAGGTTTTTGACTCTGTGTGTGTGTGTGCGTGCAGAGGTCAGTATGTAAGACCATGAGATTGTGTGGCTGTGACACACTTCACTGTTTCTCTGAGGAAGAAAGTTAATAAGGAGATGGTAGGAAAGAAGGAGACAACAGTAGAGGTGGAAATAGAGAAGAAAGAGGTGAGAGAACAGGCCAAAAGAGAGAAGGAGGCGACAGAGGAGGCGGAAGGAGAGAAGAAGGGGGGAAAGAGGAGGCAGCAGGAGCAAACGAGGCAGCAAGAGAGGAGGAGGAATGAGAGAAGAATGACATGAAAGTCGAGGCAAAGGAAGAGAGGAAGAAGGCAACAGTGGATGCGGAGGAGAGAAGGAGGAGAGAAAAGAGGCAGAAGGAGAGCAGAAGGAGGCACGAGTGGAGGTGGAAGGAGAGAAGAAGGAGATGACAGAGGAAGAGGAAGGAGAGAAGAAGGAAGCGAGAGAGGAAGTGGAGAATGGAAGGAGGCAAAAGCAGAGGCAGAGGAAGAGAAGGATGCGAGACAGGAGGTGGCAGGACAGAGGAAGGAGGTGAGGGAGGAAGAGGAAGGACAGAAGAAGGAGGTGATGGTGGAGGCAAAGGAATAGAAGAGGTGACAGTGGATGCGGAGGAGAGCAGAAGGCAGCAACAGTGAAGGCAGGACAGAAGGAGTAAACAGTGGAGGTGGAAATACAGAAGAAGGATGTGAGATAGAAGGCAGAAGGAGAAAAGAAGGAGCTGAGGGAGTAGGCAAAGGAAAAGAAAAAGGACTCAAGCATGGATGTGGAAGGAGAGAAGAAGGAGGCAACAGTGGAGTAAAAGACGGCAGTGGAAGGCAGTGGAAGAGGCAAAGGTGGTGAAAGACGTAGCAGAACACAGTGGGAGATGTCATTGCAAGACCTGTAAAAGAAGGGGTCAGAAAAGACTGCAGAGAGGTTGGCAGAAGAAGGTGGCGGAAGAAGGTGGCAGATGATGACAAGGAAGAAGATGGTGGAATAAGATGGCACACTGAATGGGAAGGTTGTCTGCACTCCAACTCAAATCAGGCGCATTGCCTCTCCATCGGGAAAAAAGTATGGGCCTGGGCATAAAAGGAACAGCAGTTCCAACTCTGGATTCCTTCTGGCTTGGGGCATGGAGCAGACAATCACAGTGATACCGAAAGGGAAGGAGGTACTGAGAAGCCAGATGCCTGGGCCCTGTTCATGGCTTCCAGGCAGAGAAATTTCATTCCTGGTGATTAATCAGTATTGTCCTTGGTATCACAGATGCAGGACCAGGGTGATGTCCACACAGGGGGTTCTGCCCCAGGGGACATCTTTGGACCTCAGCAAAATACCTTCCCCACTTACAAGGGCAAGCACAATTATCACAAAAGCAAGACCTTTAATTCCTCACACATGGAGCTTTAATCCTTCCAGAACAGTTTGGGCACCTGGGCTGCTTCCCCATTCCTTCACTTCTATTCCACTAAGTCCTGGAATCTCCCTGTAGAAAGGAAGGGGACTTCAGCATTCAGGCACTCGGTACACTCCAGTCCCCTCTACCTGTAGAGCATGCAACATGCCCCAGAGTGCAAGAAATGAGACCCCCCTCTCTCCTGGACGTCATATGTGGCCATTCAGAGCTAGGCAGGTTCTCTTCCACCCTGCCCCTAGTAAGGCTATTCCCAGTGAGGACAATCCTCTCCCCCTATCCTTCCACTGCCTGTTATCTGAGATCTCTAGGGTTCCTGGCTTCCAGATAAATGAATCTCAATCCCAGGCCCTGGACCTGCTGCAAATCATTCCCTGATGCAGCAGGCCAGCGAGAGGAAAACAGGTTCAGAGAAATCCTGTTTGGGGGTGTGGGAGGAGACATGGACAAATGGACGGACACACACAAACACACGTGGATGTGTATGCACACACATCACTCCACACACACACTGTTGGTGACACACCACGGGGTGCACGCACACATACTCCTGTGTACTCACACAGTTTCATACACACATTCCATGTGTACACCCACAAAGAGAACTGAACACACTCCCCGTACACACACCCTCTGTTGCCGTTACACACTATTATACACACACCATTTCTCTCACACATAGCCCCACTAGCACTGAGGCTCTGCACTTGCTCCACCGGCTAACCATCACACTCTCCAGCACACAGTAACAAAACGCACAGCCGCCAGCTGGTCTGCCACACAGAACTGGCCTGGATTGAAAGCTGTTCCTTGCCCTCACATTCCCTTTGCACCCTCTTCAGAGCCCCACCAAAACCATGGCTCTGTCTTTGCTCTAATACTAATCATAATCATAGCCAGAGCCCAGCAAGACAGCGGACAGCAGCCAGCTAGGGCACCTGCAGAGAAGTGGCCAGGAGTGAGAGCTGTTGCTGGCCTTCACCTTTCCTTGGCAGCCCCACCAGCACAGGGGAATGGCAGCCTATTCCACAGAGTCATTAAAACCAGGCGCTCTCTTTCTGCTAACACCTAATGATCGCCATCCTCAAAGCCCAGCAAGAAAAATGACAGTGGCCAGCTAGGTCACCCACACAGAAGTGGCCGGGGCTGAAAACTGTTGCTGGCCCTCACTCTCCCTTGGCAGGACGTTTCAAAGTCCCACCAACACTAAGACTCCACACTTGCTGCACGGGCTAACCCTCACTCGCACCAGTGCACAGTAACAAAAGAGAGAGCCGCCAGCTACGGCTCCCACCCTGGGCAGGACTGAACTGCTGCTGGCCCTCACCTTCCCTCGGCAGCCCCTTCAGAGCCCCAGCATAAACCGGGGCTCAGCCTTTGCTCTAACACCTAATCATCACCATCGCCAGAGCCCAGCAAGAAAACTGAGAGCTGCCAGCTAGGGGTCTCACACAGAAGTGGCCGTGGCTGAAAGCTGTTGCCAGGCTTCAGCTGCCCTTTGCAGCTCATTTACAGCCTCACTAACAGTGGTGCTCCGTGCTTGTCCTGAGACCTGAAGATTTCCGTCTCCTCCTTCCTCGCTTTAGCCAGAACCCAAATCCAAACAGCAGAAACCTCCAGTGAAGGCTCCCTGACAGAGGGGCCAGGACTGAAAGCTCTTGCTGGACTTCACGCTCCCTTGGGAGCCCGTTCACAGCACCACCACCACCTGTGCTCTAGCTTTGCCACAGCCCAGCGAGAAAACGGTGAACGGAGAAGGTTCCTGTGCAGAAGTAGCCATGGCTGAAACTCTCACCTCCCCTGGCAACTCATTACAGTCACATCAACAGCCGTGCTCTGTGCTTGTTGTGGAGCCTGATGATCTCCCTCACCCACTGCTGCCTTGCTCTAGCCAGAGCCCGGGTCCAACAGAGCCCACCTCCATCGAGGCTTCCCAGGCAGAACTTTTTCTTGCTTTTTCTTGCTCTCAATTTTCCTCGGCAGCTGTACCAACACTGGGACTCTCTGCTTGCTCTACCACCTAACTTTCACCCTCACCTACCCCCACTCAAGGTCAGCGTTATGGATTGGCACTGAGGTGCCTGCACTCCCCAAAGGCACCTGGAGCACAGCTAAAAGCCCTTTTCTACCCTTGCACAGCAGCAAAATATAGATGGATGCCCATCCTGACCTTCAGATTTCTCAGGGTTTTGCCTGAACACACCAAAAGACACTTGGAAGATGTCCTGTTTTCAGCTGGGGTAGAGTTCATTTTCTTCTCAGTAGCTGGTGTAGTGCTGTGTTTTGGATTTAGTATGAGAATAATGTTGGTAACGCACTGATGTCTTTAGTTGTTGCTAAGGAATGTTTATACTCAGTCAAGGACTTCAGTTTCTTAGACCCTGCCAGTGAGAAGGCTGGAGGGGCACAAGAAATTGGGAGCGGACACAGCCAGGGCAGCTGCCCCGAACTGGCCAAAGGGATATTCTGTACCACAGAACGTCATGCTCAGTATATAAACTGGGGGGAACTGGCCGGGGCCTGCTGATCACTGCCCAGGGACTGGCTGGGCATCGGTCAGTGGGTGGTGAGCAACTGTATTGTGCATCACTCGTGTTTTGCTTTTGCTTTTGCTTTTGCTTTTGTTTTCCCCTTTTGGATTTTATTCTTCTCTCCCTCTCTCTCTCCTTCTCATTACAATTATTGTTGTTGTTATTAATATTATTATCATTATATTTTATTTTATTTAAAATTTATATTTTAATTTATTTTAAATTTATTTTAATTGTCCTTATCTCAACCCATGAGTTTTACCTGTTTTCCCAAATCTCCTCCGCATCCCTCTGGTGGGAGAGAGTGAGTGAGCAGCTGCATGGCACTTAGTTGCCACACTTAGTTAAACCATTAACAGTCTTTTTTGGTGCCCAATGTTGGGCACAAAGGGTGGAGATAACAACGGAACTGACTAGAATGTGTTAAAACAAAACTGTTAGAAGTATTCATTGTATTGGTTTAATCATCACTGGCCACAGTGCTGGTTTCTTTGCTCTCAAAGTTGCTGCCTATGATGTCAGGGCTGCGTGACGTACTTTACTTGCAGTCTGTGTTCCTTGTTGTGCTGTTTAATGCCCGTGGAGCCTGGGCTAAAGTTATCATCGTGTTGTACTATGTAGCGCTGGCTTCTGATACGATAGAGTCGCTGGTCGTGAAATTGATCCGGTTTGTGTGCTCAGCATTGCAGTCACCGCTGTACTTCGGGAGTCATCTAGTGGGGAACACTAACAATTGCACATTTAGCTTTTCATTTTCAGAGAGTCAGTCTATGGGTAGGGCCTACACCATCCCCTTCTCCCCCGAGCTAATTACGAAAGCATTTAAGAATATTGAAATATTGAAATATTTTAATATCCTTGGGATGTTGGAACCAGCATAGCACTGGCCCTGATCCTATTGCTAGGAATGCTGAACGTGCTTTTGACCTTTTGGACTTCGTTGAGAATTAGGCAACTAGTTGCAGGTATTCCAACCCCCCCAACAAGGACTGTGGGTACTCCGGCACTCAGCTACTCCAACCCCCATGAGGAGTGATGCAGAGGACCAACCCCTGCCGGTATCAGTCACCCCTATACACAAAAAGAAATGGACATGAAAGTCAGTTCGTTCAGTAAAGGCGGACGAAGCAGGGCCATCATAGGAACAGGAGGAAGAGTCAGAACAAGAGGTAATCACTCAATCCCTATCCCTGAATGAGCTGCAGGATATACAAAAAGATTTCAGCCATTTTCCCGGTATGCACATTATCACCTGGCTGCTTTGATGCTGGGATAATGCAGCTATTGTTTGTATTGTGCATCACTTGTTTGGGTTTTTTTTGAGGGGGTGGCCATCCCCCCATTTGGATTTTATTCTTCTCTCCTCCTTCTCATTACAATTGTTGTTGTTGTTGTTATTATTTTATTATTATTATTTTGATTATTAAATTGTCCTTATCTCCACCCATGAGTTTTACCCTTTTTCTCGAATCTCCTCCCCATCCCACCAGGGGAGTTGGGGAGCGAGCAGGTGGCTGCATGTTTATTAGTTGCCAGCTGGAGTTAAACCACATGGTGCACATCAAATGGCCATCATGGACCACTGGAGGTGGGTTACTGGTTTGGGTTAGGTGTGTGGTAAGGTTTAGAGATGAGCATTGAGTCAGCTGGAGAACAGGATACACTGAGGTCCTCGGAGAAAAAAGAAGGGCAGTCAGATGATGTAGGTAACAGTGAATTGTAGAGGGGTCGCTCAGCATCAGTGAAATGCTCTGAAGACAATGCTTTGCTGAATGGCACCCAGGGAAGCTGGTACCTGAAAGGTACTTGGATGTTCTGCCTTCTCTCAAAGGGTGCTTGATCTCTCTGGGGCTGTTACTTTTCCCCAGTCACAGCAACAAGTATCAACAGGAGCACCCTGGTAAGTACTGTTGGCACTCAAAAGTCCCACTGACAGGTACACAGAAGAAGCTGAACCATCCTGGGGGACAAGCTGAGTACCCCAGACAGCATGCAATGGCACTCAGTGGCCCTTGAACATCACCAAAAAGCACTGGCATGTTCCCCAGCTCTCACAAGAAGGCACCTGGAGGACACCAAACAGACCCAGAAGCCACTGAGAGGAGTCTGGATAGAACACCAAGGCACTAGGAGGAGTACAGGCAGCACAGAATGACACCCAAAAAGTAATTGATGGCCCGTTGACACCAGTGAAATGCACTCTGGAGACTGCAGGCTACATGCAAAGGCTACCATTGGACCCTGGACTGCTCCAGAACCATCCCAGGGAACTTGAACTGCACTGAAATGCCCTCAGGGGCTGCTGCATTGGAGACAAAGGCGCGCACAGAGGCCACAGGCTGCACTGAAAGGCACGCAGGGGGTCCTGCATTGCACTCAGCCACACTTTGTTGGTACCAACAAGCACTAAGAGGCCCCTGGACCACACAGAAAGGCACTTGGAGGATACAGAGCTGCTCTGGAGGATATTCAGACGACCATAGCACAGAAAGGGAATTGGTGCTACACCAAAAGGGATTCAGGGGGACCCTGGGATGCACAGAAACCCACAATACTCTGCTAGCACCAAACATACTCAGAAATGACTGGAGTGCACTGCAAGGCACTTGGAGCCCCCAGATCCCACAGAGAGGCACCATAAGGACGCTGAATGGCTCCAGAGGACACTTGGAAGAATCTAGGCAGACAGACAACACTCGTGGGCCCTAAAGAGAGTCCATCATATGCTGGATAGGTGGGGCTTCAAACTTGAGAGTAATTGTACAGATTATTGACAGATATTGCTTTGAGCTAGTGCAGCTGTGACACTTACTCAGTAGGCTATCAGTAGCCACATTCTGCAAAACGAACTGAATTCACCATTTTCTCTGAATCAAATTTTGCAGAACATATTTAGGAACATTAGCACAATGTTCCAAAATTAAGAATTTAGAACCCCTGACCCTTGGGCCAGGATCTCAGCAGGGACCAGTGATCAAAACATCATCCACAGAGTGGATTTCCCCCACCATTTATGACGTGGAGAAATACTGCAGTCTTCCAAATGTTGTGCTACCAGCCCACGACAAATCACAGGGCTCTGTAGATACCCCTGGGCCACAGCTGTGAAGGCATGTTGCTGATACTCCCAGGAGAATGCCAGTTGCTCCTGTGATTCCTTAGCTGTTGGAATGCTAAACAAAGCATTAGCTGGATCTAGCACAGGGTGCCATGGCCCAGCTTTGGTTTCACTTAGCTCAGGGAGCGTGACAATGTCAGGCATGAGGGCTGCAAGTGCGGGGCAGCCTGATTTAAGAATCAGCAATCAACTGTCTTTCTCCAGGACCCAGCAGGGAACAATACCAGCCTCTGCTAGTTGTCTAATTATCTGGGCAATCTTTGACTGTACTGCTTGGATGCAACCAGTCAGAGGGGGATGTTCCAGGGGTCCAAAACAATGGTAGCCATAAACAACTTTTCCAAAATCATAGTATGAAACACAAAAGAGTAGTTCTGCCAACATCATGAAGGTTTTACCTTCCAACAAATAATATATTGCAATACTTTAGCTACCCACACTTTTGCTTTAAAAGGTGGGTAGGAATCCAATTGTAATATCAAAGAGATTTCAAAAACAGGTTCTTCTGCCCCCAAAGACATAAATTTCCTTGAATCTATTGTTTGGATATTGGGATGGGTCTCCAGGAATTAAAGTGACCTTAGCCCCTGTGTCCATTAGAGCTATCACCCACTGCTGGTTATGATGGCTCCAATGTATTTTCAGGGGAGTACAAGGGCTGTTAGCTCTCTGTGAGGTCCCAACAACCTGTTGCACCTTGAAGGTGGGAAACCACATCTAGTTGGTCCATATGAGTTTTGTATCTTTTTCCAGTGAGCCACGGAGGCAAGATCAGATTATTACTTGGTCCTGGTGTACTCTCCCTCTCTTCACTGAAGGCGGAGGAGGGGAGCAGAGGGTGTAGTTGGTCCATCTGTTGTTCGAACATCCTTTTGTGATCTCTTCATCCCTTGCAATTGCTTATATTTTTCCCATAAATAAAGGTTAGTTTTCCCATCAGTTCTGTCCTTTTGGGACTCCAGACAACAAAACAGCTACAACATATCCTTTCAGGTAACTTTTTTCTTTTGCAGTTTTTCCACACAGTGTAATATCCTCTCTTCCCTTTCCACTTGTATTCTCCTAACTGCCCTAATGCGGTAATTACATCACTGACCACTTTTGCCTGGGCAGCTCCCAGAAGTGTTATCATGACCCCTTTAAGATGAAAATGTGTGCCAGCTTAACAGTCTGGATTGAATTGCTGAAGTAAATACCTCTGAGTCAGGTTTAGTGAAAGCAAGACTGTAAACAACCTGTTTAATAACCAAATTGCTCAAATACTGCCCTCCTACCATGTCACATATACTTCCATTCAATATTCCATCATTCAATCCAAACTAGGGGGGGGGGGGGTGCTGCAGCTTTGCTGCCCCCCACAATCACTCCCAATGAGAATAAATCACACTGCCATTTGCCTGTGTCCCTTTTAAGCACTGAGTCACCACTGGATACTGGGAAATTGCTCCAAGATGCATCAGTTGTACCCTGTTCCCTCCTTGGTCCCACCCTTGCAGTTGCTATTCTCGTTATTTTCCCCCAGGTTTAGCATGGAATCACAGAATGGTTTGTGTTGGATGCAACGTTCAAAGATCATCTAGTCCAACCTGTCCACCACCACCATGGAAGGGGGTATCTTTCACTAGATCAGGTTGCTTTAATCAGGTTGCCCTGTCCAACCTGACCTTGAACACTTCCAACGATGGGCCAAACACAACTTTTCTGGGAAACCTGTCCCAGTGTCTCATCACTCTCATCATAAAAAGTTTCTTCCTGATGTCCAAACTAAATCCGCCCTCTTTCAGGTTATAACCGTTCCTGTGTTTCCTCAATATTAACAACTGTAGTAACAGAAACTGTTTTGCAGAGTTCTGGGGCAAAAACATGTAGCTCTACCTTTTTCAGTAGTATCTGCTGTCGAAATGTTAAGAGCACCAAGTGCAGCTTACAAATCCTGCACTTGCTTTAATAACCATCCCCCTTTATCTGGTAGCAGCTGAATGTTAACTGTAACCAATGCACTCTGCAAGAACAAAACAGAATCCAAACCCTGAGTGTGCTTACCAAGCCAAGCTCTCTGCCAACAGAGAGCAAGCAGGTCTGAAGTTTTAAAACACTAATCTTATGCCATAGTAATTTGTATTTTGATACTGTTCTACAATCTCCAAAAGCATTTAAGTGCCATTCAGTGTGATTAAATAGTTGTTTAGCAGAAAATAACCATTATTGTAGTTTAGAAGAGATGGAAGGACACAGAGCCTCTCCTTTTATGGAACAGGATGAACAGGTAGTCAAGTGATTTGGACTATCTTGACATCTCTCAAAGCACCCAACATTCAACCTATTTGCATGTTTCTTTCTATACTAGCAGGAACAACAGTTCTGACTGTTTATTTTGAGATTCTATTCTGAGCTCTAGGCAAACAGGGGGTTTTGTAATAAAAAGTACGGAACACAGTTACTGGCAATTATTAAAAACAGCAAACAATAGGCAGTTTACTTCATCATAAGTGTGAGCTTTCATGGCTAGATCACTCTTGCTCCACAAGGCCAAGAGAGAACACCAGAAACAGCCACGTTATTTAAAAAGGTCAAGCTGGTTGTGCACTGTTCCATCTTTAGGCAAATTACTTTCTGGGTAAAAGGCACAACCTCAGGCTGTAGAAACTGAGCATCCCCGAACGCAGAAGGTTGTATTACCTTAGGGGTGATTGTCTCATATATGGCTTAAAACAACTAGCCTGTGCCTAGGCTGAATTCCCTCCCTTGCCCAGTCTTCCTAAACCATCAAAATATTTCGCGTTTCATCTGTGAGGGGATACCATATTCTGATGCCTGTCAAGAGTAAGGGAAGTCCCCCCAGACACAGAACCAAAAAAAAAGAAATAACGGGCACAGTAAGTGACCTTCTGCTTCAGCTGGACTACACAACGGTTGTGAAGAGCTTTAGTGTCCTAGGGTCCTTCCACACGACATGATGCTGCAGCTCCTGACAGCCATGCCCACTGCATGCTCTTTCCTCATGTTCCTGAAGGAATCTCTCTCGAGTGGAAACTCTCAACCGATTGCTCAGGTTTACTTTTATCTGATGAGGCACAAACAAAACCCTGCTTCACCACTGCCACTGCCCGAGGCTCCACCAGCGGGCTGGCCCAGCCCGCGTGCTGTGCCCCCTGGCCACCTCCCCTGCTCCTGCCCCGGGACAGCACGCTGGAACACCGGCTGCGGGGGAAATCGCCTCTTCTTCAGGCATCGGTTTCGTTTCTCCATCCTTCCGACCGATGCACCCCTTGTTCCGTTATCCCCACAGGTTTTAACTGCTTTGCCTCCCGCCCGGCACCGTACTGACCCCGCCGCCGGGCGGCAGCCGCCACGCCCGTTCATGAAATCAGCCAATCAGGCCGCCCAAACGGGGCGGCGCAGCCAATCGCAGCTGCGCTCTGAATTCACTGACCCTGGTCACTCCCCCACCCCCGCAGGTTCCGATTCATAACTCCGGGGAAAGGGCGGGAAGAGGAAGGCGCGCTGCCATTGGCGGGCGGGCAGCCTGAGGGGGCGGGGCCAGGGCCAGGGGGCGGGGCCTCCGCTCCCCCGTGTTTCAGGCGGTACGCCAGTGCCAGGGGGCTGCTCCGGGTGGTCGCAGCAGCTACGGCCGCGCCCAGCAGCCAGCCCGGCGGTGGGCCCAGCGCCTCAGCCAGGCCTGCCTGGTGCTGTGCGAACGGCCACCGCTGCCAGGCTCATCCATGAAGTTCAATCTACTTTTAAAAGTGAAGTACTTCGAAATAAAATTAAGTTGAAGTAGCAGTAGTATAAACACACAGCATGGAAGATCGGAAGCTGGAAACGGGGTTTTTTTCTTTTGTATTTAAGATGGGGATTACAGTTTTATAAAATGCGTGCATTTCTTTGTGACTGCTTTTGTTAATGACAATTCAACTGAGATAATGACTCTGGTAATAAGAGAATTATGGAAAGGTTATAATGTGTGTACAAAAGGATTAACAACATTTACACTAAATAACAAATTAGCGAAATTAACACCGACAGCCAAATTCAGTCACGGTGTAAACAGATGCAACCCCACTGACTTGCCTGAAGGCTGAATTTGGCTCAGTACCTGCGTGAAAAACGTGACTTTTACACACTGCTAACAATTTTGTGCTTTCACACGTGCCCTGGAATTTTTCTTCCTAAATATACACCAGTTTAGGCTAGCACTGACTTCATCCCACCACAACACACACGTGCTCACGTGTGCCCTTTTCACATTCAGCCACAACTTTGCTCAACTTGTTTTGAAGCAGGAATATGAAATAAAAGGGACGCAGATAAAACGCTTCAAGCCACCTGAGGCAAGTGTATACCTTAAAGAGTGCAGCGTACTACCAGCAACTGTGATAGCAATGATGACCTCAGCACAGGGCATTTCCTGGCAAATACTGGGATTTTTCTCTTTTTTACGGAGTGTCCACAGGTGCCAATTTATCTAACACACTAGAAGCAAAAAATACCGGAGTGAGGCCCTCACTATTATTAGTCATTTCATTCCTGCATTATGCAAAGAGCCATCTTACTGGTGCTTAAGTGTTCTTGCTTTAACAGCCTGTTCTTAATCAGCAAACCATGTACTGAATTTTAAGCATGCAGTTATATCTTACATGGGAATGTAATGGGATTCAGGCTAGTTCATAAAGTCAAGCTGCTTTGTCCAGAGATGGACATAAGCTCGTGTGGAATATATTTTGAGTTGGGAACACAGACAAACAGGATGTCTAAATGCAGTACTGGGCTGAGGCTCCGCCACAGTTTGCTTCTGTGCTTGCAAATGAGTTGCACACAGCCATAATTTAACAAGTGTACACCCAGGTTTTGCCCAGATGGAAACATCCTGCCCCTGACGTCCAAACAATCTGCAGCAAAAAACTCATACAAACCACTTCTGGGGAAACGTGGAGGCAAGGAGGAGCAGACACACAGTAAACAAATGCAAATCCTTGGTCCTTAAGTCCATCTGCTACTGACACCCACCCCCAAGACATCATCCTATGCACTCAGGTCTCCCTCTCTTTGAAATAAGCAGTAAGGCAGGGCTGTAACCCCCACTAGGTAAGGAAGGGACCAGCCCAGGAAGGCACAAAAAGGTTCCTCAAGCCCACATGCTTGTATGATCCACCTCATCCCTCTTTCTGTAACAAACTTTTCTACCTTGCAGCCTGTTTCATTGCCAGCAGCTTGACTGTTGCCGAGCTCCCTTCTTTGGCAAGCAGGGCTGATGAAACCTCTCACAAAGGCCTAACACGGTAATGTCTGTACAGTGCTTAAGAACATGCAAAGTGCAATGTAAGTGCCAAATGTTCTTATTTTAGAGATTAATGAATTAATACTCCAAGAAATAGACGCACCGAGGTAACTATAGCTTAAATACTACATTCCCTCATGATTAAAAAAAACAAAAAACTCATAGAAATTTTCTTTCTAGAAAAGATGAATCCTGAAGTGGTAATACCTTAGTTATATTCTGTCAAGCTTACCACAGCCATAGAGTGCCATTTTAGTAAAAGCAAAACCGGGGAAGTGAATTGAGGTTCTCGGAGAAACTAAGAACTCTGCACTGATGATTCCCTCAAATATAATCTCCGTGATGTTGCCAGCCAGGTCTGCTCCCACCCATTACATCTAGAGAAGCTGGTGTCTCATAACACAGAAGCAACGCATAATCCAGTTTCAGATCTAGCATTCTGACTGCTGAACAGCCAGTAATACCCACTAGCAGGGGTAAGTATGACGATACTCTACATAAGCTCTCTGAAAAGTTCAGGTTTTGCCATTAGTGAAGTCCATGCTCCTCATTTGGGAGTCTGTGACAGAAAAACTGCATGTGGTATCCAATGCACAAGCTATCAGAGCACTCCAGCTATTGAGTATAAATTGATTATCCTGGTGGTCAGAAAAGGATCAATGCAACAATGAAATAAACACTGCATATACCTTTCCTTTTTTCATTCCTGTATCGTCTTTGGCCAGTAATGGACCCAAGATTCAACAGACTAATGATCTGGTTGATGAAACCAAACTCTGCATTCCTATGCACTGTGTGACAGATTTAAGACATGGCACAAGAGTCATTAGCACCCTAAAGAGTAAACAAACACTGCTGTAAAATGTTCATGTAAGTACCAGAATTCAGCTGGTTTTCAAGTGCTGAAAAAACACTGAAAGCATCCCAAAAAGGTATCCTGGTTCTGTTGTAACACTAACAGCTGTAGTAGGTCCCGCTTAGTGGTTTCATTCTGTTTTCTTACTCCAATGCTCCTGTCAAATATTCCCTTCATCGATGCTCTGCAACTTAAGTCTTTGGGTAGCATGGGGTCTGATACCACGCCGTGTGTTCATACTGCTTCCTGGCAGAGTCCGCACAGGGAACAGAGCTCCTGGTAAAGCATCTTCCCCAAACAAGCAGATTTTCACATCAGCTTCAATAGCTCTTGCTAAACTGGATGCATAACTGTCCAGAGATTTATGGACTTCAGCTTTTACATGAAGAACAGAATTCTTTGCAGCTTCTGGAAAAAAAACAGACCAAACCCCAAAACACCAACACATCAGAAAACTAACAGTTGATCAGCATCACGGCACAAATGCTTGAAGTCTAACATTGATCCTTTTGTAAAGGTATGATCATGACCCCTGCAAAGGAACTACCCTACAGAGCGCATGTACCAACAATACCCAGGATTCCTAAATGGTTCATAGAACACAAAGCTTCAGAGTGACCTCAATAGGTCAAGCAGAGAAAGACTGCCTCTAAGTGAAAAAAAATAAGATCTGATGAAGCAAAGTGCTTATACATGTTTAACTTTGAATTAAGTTTATGTTGAATGATTTTCTGAATCTGAACCTGTGCACGCTGGATTTTTTTGGTCTGAATTTGCACCCAACTGAAGTCAGTAGCCTGAGTTCTGCTTACTGTCTCGAGTCCAGAATTAGGGACAACAGGAATTGTCTGTCATCAGGCAAGAATTCCTGCAGATGACAGACACAGAACTCTCAATTTGTACTTGCTCTGCTGTAAGCATGACTTACAGCCTTACAGTGATTCTCAGTGCATTTGGACTAAGATCTCACACTTCATTGACATGAGCAGTGCAGTCTAGGAGCTATTTTATACTATGTTTTAAACCCAAACACCAGATGTTGTGTTTATGGATTAACGGTACCCGAATTCCAAGTGCTTCTTCCAAGCAGTGATTAAAATCAGCAGTCTGCTGTCCTTAGGCTTAAATTTGTTCCAGCCACACTGTGGGAGCCACTTCCACTTCCAGTGGGGAAGTTACAGAGCTCTCCATGCCAGGAGAGGTTCAAGACTTAAGTTGCAGACAGTAGTATACTTCTTCCCAACCTTTTACGTTGGATACACCTGCTCTTCAGTGTTGATGTAGTTGCTTTGTAGCATCTATACAACCACCAACACATTGAGCAACACAGGTGTTCATCCTAAGCATAATACTTCAGTGAGGCTCCTGAAATAAGTTAAAGTCTCAGAGATTCTGAAAACTCTGAGACATACCAGGAAGAATCGCTAAACCTGTAGGGAACTTTTGCACTAAGACCTCCCTCTTTCACTGCACTGCACAAAAAATCAGATGCCTGCCCCTACATAATCACCAGAAAGATAATGGGAAACGTACGATAATGTATTTGCCCAAGGAAATACTCAGCTCACACTGGGAAGAGGGCAAGAGTGCATTTTGCCAAGATGTTTGAAAAGAAAGGTTCACAGGAAGAGTCTCCTCATTTCAGAATCATAAAAAAATCAGTAAGGTTTTATTATTACTTTACTCTTAAAAGCATTCTACTCATTTTTGTACTGTCCACAAACATTTTTTGTTTAGTAAATTCAGTTATTACCAAGTCTTCTAGTCCATATTACCATAACTATCAGCTTAAACTAACTTTGCCATATTTTACAGACAATCACAGCAACACTTTGCTAGCACAGAATCAAAGAGCTGACTGAAAAAAGTGCATGTGGTTCATCTGTTTTCACCCCATCTGCTGAGAAACATACTCAGTAAGTGAAGTAAAAGTTTAGTTAAAAAACAGTAAGTGAAACAGAATGAAATTCTATTCAGACCATTAAAGTCTGTAAATGGAAGAATTTCAAGTCTGTGAATGACAAAGTTGAGAGCAGGCAGCCAATGAAAAACACTGGGATAATGGAATCAATGTATAAAGGCAGGAAAATGTCTTCCCTGAGAAACACAAAACAGACTGCAACAGCCACCAGGTGAGTGGAGTTACAGAGAGGATACTGCTGTGCAACATAAATGATATGCGTGCAGGGAAACCCAGTTTCTAACTCTTGTCCCTGCCTGTTGCTATTTGAGAATTGCAAGAAAGACCTGATCTTACTTTCTGTTGCACCTGCTTGAATGGTCAGGTCTGTCAAGGTGAACAGCGGTCAGAGATGTTTTAAGGCAATTCTGAAGGACATGGGAGGCTTCCTGAGCAGGCAATATAGTTGGTTCTGAGTATTTCCACACTTACCCCTAAACCCACCTTTAATTTGCTCTACTTCATCTTCAAACGTTACTGAACTCCTCCTTCGAGGAGGACAAATGCACTGTGGGGCATGAGGACCATCTGAGCTATAATCTTCAAGAAGCATTGCATCCGTTCCTGAAACAAAGCAAGAGTTCTCAAGCAAAACAGAGTAACACTAGGATATGACATTTAAGTGGTGGCAAAAACTTTTTGGTCCATAGCAGTTCCTTCAAAAGATGTCTAAACGCAGCTTTTGTGAGTAAATTTCAGCCTGAATTAAAACAGTGCACAGAAAAAGAATGTCGTCAGAGTTTTCATTCAGAAGATTTAGAAATCTTTTCTCATTAGCCATCTAAAAACCTCAAGAAGCTCTGAAATGCTCAGCTGCAGAGCTTATAATATCAACAGGACAGCAGACATAGGTGGAACTTAACCTTTAGTAAATAAAGGGTAAAGTTGAGGGCAACTTTCCCCATTTCCTGATGAAGAAAAGAGGCTAACAGTGACTACCTGAGAGGCAGACGACCATACCTGCTAAATGTCAAGCTTGTAATCAGACCTGGATGGAAATCTGAACTGGAGAATTTTTCTGTTCAATTTAGTTTGTCTCTAATAACCTATTCTGACCTTCTTGAAGTGTATTTCAATAGGGAAAAATCGCTTGCTGGTTGGGAATGATTTTTGTCTGATGAGTCTTTTTTCCAGTTTAGGAGTCTTTTTTTTTATTTTACCTCCCTGCATTTGCTTTGCACCTTTCCAATATAAAACAGAGTTTACAAGCACAAGTAAATTCATCTTGGCATCTCTGCAATGCTTTCACACAAAGGGCAAAACTGCAGCCTAGACCTCCCTTGCAATGCTGGTCTCTCTGCTGTGTAAGGGAAAAGCAGAGCAAGCATTTAGGGGAGATGCTAGGACAGTGCTGAGTAAGCTGTCCTCAGGTAAGCCGCTACTGGAAGACACAACTTGCACACATTCAATGTGTGACACTTTACTATCAG
Organism: Ibycter americanus; assembly: GCA_035590275.1. Classification (NCBI taxonomy): domain Eukaryota; kingdom Metazoa; phylum Chordata; class Aves; order Falconiformes; family Falconidae; genus Ibycter; species Ibycter americanus. The sequence continues at coordinate 7,772,198 of JAVJGI010000060.1, read as the reverse complement.
TCCATTTACTCCTGCGATGTGACAACAGGCCTAGGACAAAGAGCCTTCACAGGTTTCATAACTCCTCCAGATGGTGGCTTCACATCGTCACCCACTTGACTGCTTTTGATGCCCAAATGTATTCTTTGTGCAACAAAGAGGTGTTCCAGCACCCATTTTACAGAACTGAAAGACATCACTGGGGGCATACCTCTCGACAACATACTGCTCCATAGCTCTAGTCTTTGCTGACAATTCATAGTGATATGTATTTTTTTAAGGTGAAACGTGTGTTATGTCGTACATCTCCCTCCAACACACAAGAAAGAGAACAACCTGCTGCCCTAACACACAGTCCCAGGTAAGCGAACAACTTACTGTGCTGTTCTGTGGATCAGCTGGGTTTGAGGCTGTCTACTGAAAACAGTACACTATTACTGATCTGCAAGGGTATCAGAGCCTTCTCAGAAACATAGTGTGCAACGGAAGGGTGGCACTAGGAAGGAAGAGATACTTTCTTCCATGGAGCAGAATTTGAGTGTGTTTTTTTCAAATGCACTAGTTCAGTGTTTTTTTTTCAAATGAGGTTAGTGAAGAGACTAGCCCCTTATTCTTACAGGCTGGATCTTCGTCCTTGGAATAACTGATCATAAGGCAGTATTTGTAGCAATTGGGACTCAGGTCTCCATATTTTGTGGCAGCAGGCACCACTTGGATTATTTTCCTTTCCTGCTACTTCATCTGTTTTTCACATGAAAAGCCCAGCTTCTGTTTACCAGGGCAGATAAAAACACAAGTGCATCACAGCCCACAGGATCACATACATTAATGCAGGTAGCATTGAAGAGGGACTAAGACTTCTTTCCGCTCTTTAGTTCCTCACAGCAAAGGCATCCAGTGAAACTGTATTTCAAAGTGGGTCCCTGTGTATCCATTCCCAGGCTATGGACCGTACCCCGTCCATAACAAACAGTGGCACTTCTAACAGCATTTGGTATGTATTTAGCCTGTTCATTTGTTTAAACTGATCAGTACCATTCATCAAAAGATGAAATGAAGAAAAAAACCCACAACATCCTCTTAACAGAGGCAGTATCCTGGTTTCAGCTGGGATAGAGTTTTCTTCTTAGTAGCTGGTGCAGTGCTGTGGTTTGGATTTGGTGTGAGAACAATCTTGACAGCACACTGATGGTTTTAGTTGTTGCTCAGTAATGTTTATACTAAGTCAAAGACTCTTCAGTTTCTCAGTCCCTGCCAGCGAGAGGGCTGGAGGGGCACAAGAAATTGGGAGGGGACACAGCCAAGACAGCTGACCCAAACTAGCCAAAGGGATATTCCATACCACATGACATCATGCTGAGTATATAAGCTGGGAGAAGAAGAAGGAAAGGGGGCACACTGGGCATTATGGCATTTGTCTTCCCAAGTAACCGTTATGCATGATGGAGCCTTGCTTTCCTGCAGATGACTGAACACCTGCCTGCCCATGGGAAGTAGTGAATGAATTCCTTGTTTTGCTTTGCTTGTGTGTGTGGCTTTTGCTTTACCCATTAAACTGTCTTTATCTCAACCCACGAGTTTTCTCACTTTTCCGATTCTCTCCCCCATCCCACTGTCAGGGGAGTGAGCGAGCAGCTGTGTGGTGCTTGGCTGCTGGCTGGGGTTAAACCACAACAGGCAGGTTTACCAGGATGCTATTCTCCTCTATCACATACAGCTGCAGAATACCCACAACAGTCATAAAACTACCAGCCTAAAACAACTGCCAAAATAAATCCCAGCTCCACAGACTTCCTTTACAAAAGAAAGAAACAAACGTCTTAACACCAAGCAAACGTTAGAAGATCACTCTCTGGTGACTCTAGAGCAGAAATACCCTTTAAAGTAACTGTAGTGCAGTTAAGGAGTGGTAGCTGAATTAACTGCCAAAAAAATCTAGCTACAGTTCTGCACAGAAAATTATTAGCAGAACTCTTTTGCCCTTTTCCAAACCATCTTCAATTGAGAGATCTTAAGTAGTGACAAAATCATAAACTGAAACCATCCTAAGTGTTTATGTTTACACCACAGGGTGAGCAAGACAAACTAGGAAACACACAAGCACATTCTCCACAGCACTCTGTTGCTCTGTTCCTTGTGGATACATGGAAAGTCCCTGAAGAACGATAGAAACTAAAGGAGAAGGGCACAAAAGCAGTGAGTCCTGTTCCCAGGACACATTATTAAGGGAGGGTCATCGTTCCTTAGAGTAAACAGTATTTTGCAAGTAAATACATTGACAGCAATGAAGGAAAAAAGCAACTGCAGCAGTTTTGTTGTAACAGCTGGAACCATACATAATGTCATCCATCCACCAAGAGACATCTGTGCGTGTAAATACAAAATATCCCAGAGATTTCTGCCAAGTTACAAGTGTAATCTTCTGCCCAAGAAAAGAGAGCAAGAGACTTTTAGTTACCTGAATCCTGTGAGCAGCTGAAACCTGTCTCTCCTGTGCTGCTGCTGTTTCCTAATGGTCGCCCACCTGCCATGAGGGCAGTGAGATGAGGAGATAGTCCCAAATCTGCAAAAGTTTTGTTCTTGTTACAAAATGAATGTTTAAAGGGTCTGCTATAGTAAAAACCTCTTTCAGTAACATCCACTCTACTGTTTTTACTATTCTACATATAAAACTTAACCTTGCTGATCCAGACTGCACGGCATCTGGACTTCCCATCTTTGAAATCCAGTCAGCAGCTTTCAAGTATCCTTGGAGTCTTTCCATATGGCAAGACTCCTTTCTACCTGCACCATCTCCCTCCCACTCTTCTTGCAATTGCATGTGTTTTATGTGCCAGACGGGCTGAACACAGGATCATACACACTCCAAGAGACTGGGGACATTTGCCAGACACCTTCTAGACAGAGAATAACCTGGTAGCCACCAGCAGCTGTGACAGCCCGTTAGCGTGGCAGGAAGCTCGTAAGCAAGGCTGGGGCACAGAGATGCCTGGCTTCTTTCAAATCTCCAAAACAAGAAGGGAGGAGATTCTAAGAAAGGTGCTGTCTTTGGATCCCACTTCAAGATTTTGTTGTGGGTTTGTTTGGGGTTTTTTCCTCTCCCTATCAGTCTCCAGCTAAGACACCTGATGAATTTGAAGCTGTCAGCTTCTTATCGCTTGGACAGAGAAAGAAGTTTCCTGTCTTTTCCCTCCCACCACAGTTCCCAATGTATTCATCCACAGCATCTCCTGGATACAGATTTCCCAAAGCTCCTGCAGTTTGTCATTTGGCTGCAGCTGCAGGACTCTTTCATTTAGATGGGTCTCTCCCAGCGATCCCAGGTTGCAGGAAAGATAACAGATGCCTTGCTGTTTTCCCCTTCCTTCTGCATTTTAGATCTTCCTTCCCAATTAAATAACTTCAGTTCCTGCCTCCGCATGAAATATCCCAAGGGACCCCATGAAGATGTTTTTGGATGCTTCTGAACAGGACCAGGGAAATGATTAAAAAAAAAATATATCAGAATTTTGATGCATTGCTACTTAAAGAAAAAAACAAAACACACCAAAACAAACTCTATGCAACTGAAGCTCTCAGCCTGCAACTCAGGGAGACACCAAATAGGTTTACTCTTTTACATAGTTTTACTTTGTTTATGATCTTTTCTTCACAGTCATTAAGCCTAAAACCCAAATTTACAGATATAGCAAGGCCAGTGTAACTTTAGTGGATCTCAGAGTTGTAGCATAAAGCCAGGAATCAAAGAACAAGCGCTGCAAAATGTACAACTAGTAGTGTACAAATCTGGGTAACATAAAACAACAGGCACATGAAAGGAAATGCTTGAGAGAGAAGAAAATAAATGATCTGTTAACCTCATCACTACGTCTTCTCTAGCAGAGAAAATTTTACTAGAATAGGAGAAAGAGGTTAGCTCCCACAAAAAAATTCTCCTTTCAAGGGTCTATGATAACCTGAACAAAAGACTGCTGAAACCTTCAGAAACATCCCACTTTGTTTACAGAGCCCTGAAACATGGCAAGCACAAGCGGACATTAAATCTTGCTCTTACTGATATTCAGGAAATGTGTCTTTTACGGCCATGCATCTTACCTGTGATCCTATTGGAAATGCTGAATAACCTTGACGTCCTATGTCGCTGAACAAAGGACTCACGATAATACCGATCCCCAAAGCACATTCCTAGTAGTTCCTTGCGCACTGTCTTGTTCCACAGTCCATAAATTAGTGGATGGCAAATGGCACTGGAAAAGGACAACCACGTAGCTAATGTCTCCAAGGCAGGGGAAATACTATTTTTTCCCCAAAGCGCCTCTGATGTAATTACTACCATGTAAGGCCCCCATGTAATCACGAAAGCACCGATGACAACCAAGATGGTTATGAAAGCTTTGCACTGGTTGGCTGAGTAGACAACCCCTTGGAAAGCATTCCGTCGGCTGCCAGAAGAGGATGTGGAGGTGCTGGAGTTCTTCCTCCCATTCTTCTTCTCCTCCTCCACAATGACGATGCTACCACAGTGGATTTTGCGGGCCTTGATCCTTGCCACGCGGAATATGAATCCATAGCAGATCATCATGACCATGAAAGGCAGCAGTGCACACCAGATCTGCCAAAAGGCAGTGTAGCCAGCCTCTTTATGCCAGGCCACCACACACATCCACTTGAATTGGTCAAACTCTAAAGACGACCAGCCAAAAAGGGGAGGGAGGCAGCCAATAAGGGAATGTAGCCACACATACACAAGAGCTACCACTGCTCTGTTGCCTGTTATCTTCATCGGGTAAACCATCGGGTACAGGACAGCATAGTACCTAGTGGACAAGAAAAGAAAGAGTCAATAGAACAAAAGACATACAATAAAAAAAGAATACATTTTAATGAGGTTGATAACTAGTTCTCTTTTCTCCAAACCTCAAAGTGGGCTCAGGGACCTTGTTTATAAAAATAATTACATATAAAAATACGTATCATTGCAGTCAAGATTGTAAAACTTAGCTGAATGCACACGTGCAGCTACTAAATCTGTCCCTATGTGTGAAAGCATGCTTAGGATATAATCTGGAATTTTAAGTCATTATTTCCTGTTTCTCAAGTAGTATGTTATTATATCATTAATAGCTTTAAAAAAATATAGATGCATGTCCACATTTTGCATATTGATGACATTGCTGTCTTCTGTTCTGTATCAAAATTTCACAAGGGTCTGAAGGAAAAATGACACTACAACGGTATGCAGTGTTACCCACTGTGGTGCTTCTCAATTCTATAAGCAGCCAACAAGTCACTGTATGGAATAAGTAGGCAATTCGTTAAGATTCATTAGAAAGAGCTGCTCACCTGTCTATAGCTATGAGTCCAAGAGTAAGCATGCTGGCTGAGCTGATCAGCATGTAGAGCAGGGCTGAGAAATTGCACCAAACAACTCCGAAGATCCATTCTCGCCTGATGGAGCTGGTGACAACAAAAGGTAGCACCAGTACAGAGAGTAGAAAGTTGGAGAGGGTCAGGCTAAACACAAACTTGTTGCTCAGTGTGAGAAGGTAAGATTTCCGGTACAGGGTGATGACAATCACCAGGTTGCCCAAACAGATGAAAATAGCAATGACGATGATAGCAATGGACTCTGTGACTCTGACCGCCCCATCTTCCTGCGTGGTGAGGTTCCTCAGGCCCTTCACATTGCTGAGGGAGGAATTGCTGCTCATGGTCAGAGCGTGCAGAGCTGGAGCAGCCGAGACATGCTGAGCAGCTGAGACATGCTGAGCAGCTAGAAGCAGAACAACGCTCAAAAACATTCAGGCAAGATGTCTTCAAACTCTCTTCAAAGACTGGAGGCTTTTTCGCCTGTGTTAATTAAAATTTACCTGTAGGATGCCGGAAACCATTTTAGATGGGAAAGCAAAGGGACAGGAAATTGCCTGTGGGTACACCAAAGAGGTCAATAATAGTGCCAAGCCTAAAACAGGGAAGAAACTGTCTGAAAGACAAAAAGAGGTGGTGGTGGGTGAAACAAGGAAGAAAATTAGCACGTTTTACTTTTAAATTTTCTAAGGATCTTACTTGTTTCCAAGCCATACTTACCAGCTGTGTATCTCACTCAGTCCCTTCACCCAGGCTGTGAAGAAATGAGAATGTCACCATCAGTCTTTGTTTCTGTCAGTTTAAAAAAAGTAACTTTAAAAAAAAATTCTGCTGGTTTATCCTGATCGTTACCTTGTATTCTGCCTATGCAGCATTTGCTGATGGTCAGTGGATGCCTGGCTAGTCATATCCTGCTGACTCTGTCTTAACAGTTGCTAAGTAATGCTCAAAGACTCAGGGATCACTGCACATGCTCTCCTACCATCACTTCTCCCTGTCCATAATCACCTTAGCTAGAACGCCGATTCTGTTTTACTGCCAAAACCAAAGGACTGGGAGAATTGAGGTTCAAAAGACACCCCGGTCCACCCTACAGAAATGTCTGAGAACCTTTAACCCTTGACTTCTCAATGTTAGCATCCACCTCACTGACTCAACCTCGCTTTTTGAAACCTCAGTATTTCTCCCAATTCCTCAGCAGCCTTGTCCCTGCTGCCTCCAACAGACACTCCTACCTACTTAATTCCATCCGTCACCCATCCGCAGGCCAGCATCCTGAAGAAAAAACCACCACCAAAACTTGCATATATGCAACCCAGAAAACTAGAGTCCTCCGATTAATATAAAGTTGATATTAGTATTTCTTGGGAAGCGGGGACTCGGGGAAAGTTCCCTCAGCTAAGCTCCCGGACGGGCAGTACTCACAGAAACGCTGCCGTGGCCTGAGGCAGCAGTGCCGGGCCGGAGAGCCGCGGTTTCTCCATGGTTATCTGTGCTTCCCTAAAAGCATAATCGCAGATATGACTGGGCCGTGCTTTGTCAGACATCCCTCAGCTCTTCTCCAGCGAAGGTGGCCGCCGGCGGCTCCCAAAAGCGCTTCTCCTCAAGTTTCTCTCCCAACACGCCCGCGGCACCCCTGAACCAGCCGCGACTCCCGGGGCCGCAGGGCTGC
>JAVJGI010000060.1:7750687-7762886 GCA_035590275.1 Ibycter americanus | reverse complement strand
CGGGGGGGGAGGCGCGGGGGCCGGGCGCCTTGCCGCCCTGCCCGGGCCCTGAGGGCCGCTGGGCGCGGGGGACGCTGTTCAGGCCAGTAGCTGGGGGAGGGGCGGGTGCTGCGCCCTCTCTTTTTGCGAGGGTAAGCTTCGTTCTCTGGCTGGAGAAACTGGGATGATTTGGGATACAGGTGGTTTCCAGAATTTTGGTTTTAATGATTGCTAACGGGTTTGGAGATCTGGACCTCTACGAACAGAAGCCTGCTAATTAGAAGCCTGTTTTTTGGTTTTTTTTCTGTGGTGATTACTTTTCTGTGGTGATTAAGGTTCTTCTAAATCTGGTCCACAGGCTCTCATAAGCTATTCTGCGATAGCAGCTATTTTAACATAGTAGTTTTCATCAAAAAATTATTATTTTCCGTCTCCTTGTACTAATTCCCACACTTGTCAAACCACTGGAGAAAATGCTTCTGTGTCAGCATCAAGTCCTTAAGTCAGATTTACTAGTGTGGAACTGAGCGGTTCAGGTGTGTAGTGCCGTAGCTGACCTTGGGGGCAGCTGAATTTGACAGATACTTCTTAGTTTCAGTTTCTGGAATACATACATGAATATCTTGTTAGTTTTGTTAAATGTATCTTCATTCATGTGTGCTTTTAACTTTTCGGAGTCTGGGGGTTTTTTATGAAGTCCCATGTCTCGAAATCGTATGCTTTTTTTTTTATCATAGTAAACTATGTAAAAGTTAATTATTTTTTTCACATATTGCTGATTGTTTTTTAAAAACTGGATATCTGCCTTAAAACAGGTAAAAAATACGTTCCTTCCTCTGTCTTATGTTCAGTGCCTAAAATAATCTTCTCAAACAGCTTCCTTTAATTTTTGCAGTTACAGGTAAGAAAACTTAAATTCTGTGTTTTAGTAATTTTTGTGTAATGAGGATTCAACAACCAGCTAAGCTGTACCTGTGTCCTGCAGGGGAAGGAGGGGCTGCCTTTAGAGCCAAACTGCCTGCTGTACTCATCTTCTGATCTATTCAGTTTCTTTAACTGTAGCTATGTTAAAATAAACAGTCACCTCTGTAATATTCAGAAACTACGTTTGTCTGTTTAGATGTTTTTGAGGGACAGTTTTTCAGAATGTTTTGAAAAAGGCTGAGAAGTAAATTTTCAAGAGCCACAACAGGGGCTTGAGGGAACACAGAGGATTTTGCACGGTAGGGAAGAGAAGTCCAAAATTAGCCGTTTACCTGTAGGTCTTGATACCTTGTGTCAGATCCCCAAAACAAGTCCTCCACTTTAAATTTGAAGAGTCAAGAACTATCTAGTTGCAGTGCCTTTAGTCGGCTTCTTTTTATAATGTATTTCTTTTGGCATTTTGCCTTTTTTTTATTGCTTGGGGAACATCATTAGTATCTGTAGGAGTTTTATTTCTGGCAAACATTTCACAAAAATCCCTCAGCAACCTCTGTGGAAAGGTGAAAGGATTAAATGTGCCATAGGCAAGAACTCCTTTCTGTGCTGGAGTGGTCTTTGCAGGTCAAGGGGCCTACACTTGAAATGGAAGAGTTCATAATATTCTGCCTTCTCTGGCAAAGACATAGGATCTTACTCTCCAGATCTATGAATTTGCTATTTTTGTTTCTGTCTGGTTAGCATAATGTTCTTTCGTATGCAGAGTTACAGAAATTACCGCTTTTGTTCAGGAATGCCTTACTATCAATGTGAATGTTACACTTAGGACACTTTTTCTTTCTCCCCTCCTTATAAATAATGTGTTTCCTAAAGTTTTCTTCTCTCCAGATGTTGTATTTTTCTTTTTGATCTTGATCAAGTAAAGTAGGTAGTGGTAGAGAGGAAAAGAAGGATATGAAGCCTTTTGGTAAATAAAATTAGTATGTATATAAAGTGGTGTTACATATGTGTGTGTGTGTATTTATATGTAGTGTATGTGTACATATGTATACATAAGTATAAAGATTGATGTAAAACAAAATGTGAAATATATGAGATTTGCTCAGGGATCATGCTTATTTGGTTTGTGCAGTACTTTGTCCAGTTGGGTCTGTGGCTGTGGTTTTCATGCTTAAGGTTACAAGTACCACTATGTGTTCTCTGCCAGCTTGGGAAAGGAGTAGAGCGCGGTAGTGTCTTCTGCACTTTTCACATACTCTGCTAGAGTCGTTTTTGGCCCCTTTTTGTAGGCTTCTAAATTTGGAGGTATGGACCACTGTGTAGTAAATTTAAGCTTGCTGACAATGAATGTTTGTTTCTAAAAGGTTTTTTTTGGCACCTGCCAAAGTAGTTCATGGACCATCCAGGGATTTGCTACAACAGGTTGAAAGCTGCTATTTCATGCTTTGATGGTTTTTTGATTCCTCCCATATGAAGTTTTTGTACGAGCCTGATGGAGAAGGAATGTTTTAGGAATACTTCTGTGGTGGAAAAGTAATTTTGGATCAATGACTGCAATTCATGTCAAATGACTGAACTGGGAAAACAACAGAGTTTTGCGGAACATATTGATGATGTCTTCTGAATTACCGTGATCTAAAGATTACTTACTCCAAAACAAGACTGCTTTCACTGAACTGTAGCTGACTGATCTCTCTTCATGGGACTTTTATTTTTCTGTGCAGATTGGCTGATGAATTACACATGCCTTCCCTGCCAGAGATGATGTTTGGAGACAATATCCTAAGAATACAGCATGATCGTGGTTTTGGAATTGAGTTCAATGCAACAGATGCTTTAAAATGTGTCAATAATTGTCAAGGTATGATCAAAGTGGCTTGTGCAGAGGAGTGGCAAGAGAGCAGGTACAGTATTTTATCACCAGTGGGCAAGTACTGGTGTGTTGTATGTGAAATGGTCATAAGAGTTCAGTCTGTTCTTTAAATTACTTTGAAGACCATGTTGCATTTGGTTCTACTGTAGATACAGTGTGTGATCACAGAAGTCACTTAGCTTTTCTTTGCCATGATCATCCTATCTGTTAAAGTGGGTCAACTGTATTTTGCAGTTGCATCTTGGCTTTCTTAAACTACAAGTTTAACATGGCTTCATGCTGTTTGTTTATTTAAACTCATAGGGCCTCAAGCATTACAAGATTGTATGGTGTGGGGTTTCAAAGTGTAAAATGCTGTATGTGTTCAAAATCTTAGCCTTAGGAATAAAGCAGAACAATTACAATGCATGAGAACGAATTGTACTGTTTAGTATTTACTAAAGTAGTCGCAGAGCACCTAGAAATACAGCACAGAGAGAAATCAAAGCTGTCACAAAAACTAAGGCAAATAGCAGTGTTAATGATTGCTGTGTGTTATCAACAGATTGCTTTCTGCCTGCAAAGAAAAAATGATCTTGAAATAGGAATTTTTCAACAACATTGAACTAAAATCTCTTTTTTGACTCATGGGACTGAGATAGTGTTAGCACAGAAATTCTGGTAACGGTTTTCTAATATATTATGGAAACAGATGTTGTGAAGGAAGCAATACTATATGATTAAGTCTTGATGCTGTCATTGCAGCACAGGCAATGCTGATGCTTTTCTTCTTGGAGGGTGTGGGAATCGTAATACGTAATCTTATGTGAGGCTGTAATTTTTTAAGAATTACTACAAAGCATGCTGTTTTCTCTTTCACTTCAGGAGCGAGACCGAGCACACTAAGGAAGTTGTCAAGCCATATGATTGGACTTACACAACAGACTACAAAGGAACATTGCTAGGAGATACTGCAACATTAAAGGTAACCATTTTCGCCTTGTTAAATGCTGATTGCCTATTCTTTCGGACAAACACTTCTGTTTTGTGGTTTGGGTTTTTTTTAAGCTGTCCTTTACCTTTTAATAGGTTTCTGTAAAATCTTTCATGCTTCGTGGTTTTTGACTTCAAAGTATAGTTTGAGTTTTTCATGTCTTTCAGCATGTTGTCCTAATCAAATCATGGCTTATTTTAGTAACTCTGTGTGTGTGTATGTGTGTGTTTTAAAGCATTTTAGGATTATATAAAAGGGTGCCATTGTGTCCCTTAGGGAGAACTTTACTCAGAGAGTAAAGCACATGGGAATCTTCAGTACTTGCTGGACGCCCCCCTGAAGCCCTGAGCTCCTCACACACAACAGAACTAGTAACTGTGTAATTCTCTAGTACCTTTACTCTCTGTTGCTTGCCTGTTTGTCTAAGCAGATCTGTAGGTCTGTCTGCTTTCAATGGCTTTATGTTTTTCTGCAACAGTAACTCCTCATATTTAAACTCACAGGCTCTCCCTTGTCTTTATTTACTTTAAAGTAAGACTGAAGATCCCAGCTTCTCTTTACTGGATACAGGTTGCTTGCTACTAAGCAGATAATCGATATTAATCCATTAGGATTGTGTTAGGTATAGATCACTTGAGTTACTCTGGAATGAAAAGTGCAGCATAGGAATAAACGATATCTTGATGTCTTGTTGGCCCATAGTCTTTAGGCAGTGGAAACGTGTGAGTACATATGGAGCCCATGAGATGGAAATATATATAGGCACTTGATTTCCATTGCAAGGCTTTATTAGAATCATATTCAGGGTTTGTAGTGGGCTAGAGAGATTAAAAGCATGAAATCCTGTTTATAACCCAGAACTTCTCCCTTGTATGTTAAACACAAGGCATCTTGAAATGTTTTCAAGTATCAGAAGTGAGCAGAGTTGTTCGCAGCTGAAATGCTACTGAGCCTGTACCCAGAGGGAAGTTTATTCAGAATTTTCCACTCTTGTTTTTTGCTTTGATTGATGTTTCCTCTTGGAAACTTTGGGTTTAATTTTAACTTGTTTTCTTAGAATTTTGGGGTGTTTTAAGCCTAAAAGGTTTTTTGACTCCAAAAGTAGCAGTTGTGGGATTTAAAAGATCAGGAAAAACTTTGTGTAGCTTGGCAACAAATTAATATGCTAACTGTTCTTAATCTTTTTCTTTAGGTTGTTCCTACAACAGAACACATAAATACAGAGAAATTGAAAGCCAGGGAGCAAATTATGTTTTTTGAAGAAGTACTTCTGTTTGAAGACGAACTTCATGATCATGGAGTATCAAGTTTGAGTGTAAAAATAGTGAGTACTGGGACGTGTATACAAGATGCTTAGTGACTCAGTTGGCTAATATATGCAAAATAAAGTCACTTTTTGCATGTTATTCCTTCTGAGATTTGAAGTTTAAAATGCAAAGTTCTTTATCGCTGCTCTTAGAAATATGATCTTTCTTTCTGTCAGTTGCTTCAGCGAACAATCTTTTCCGTCTTTCTGCACCCTGCATAACAGTCTTTTGAGACACTCTTTGCCCTGCTGTTCAACAATAGCTGTAGTACATCAACAGCCCAAATTTTAACTTTACTACTGAAAGCTCCTCACACTATCTTTCATTGTGAATATCAGACTGTCATGTTTTAACCCCAGCCAGTGATTAAGTACCACGCAGCTGCTCGCTTGCTTCTACCCCCAGCCCACCCCAGCTGGATGGGGAGGAGAATCGGGGGTGGGGGTGGGAAGGTAAAACTCAAGGGTTGAGATAAGAACAGTTTAATAATTGAAAAAATATATTTTTTTAATAATAATAACAATGATTGTAATGAAAAGGGGAGAGGAATAAAATCCAAAGGGAAGGGGAAAAAAGCCCAAGTGATGCACAATACAGTTGCTCTCCACCTGCTAACTGATGCCCAGCCAGTCCCTGAGCAGTCATAGGCAGCCCGCAGCCACCTCCCCCTAGTTTATATACTGAGCGTGATGTTCAGTGGTATGGAATATCCCTTTGGCTAATTTGAGTCATCTGTCCTGGCTGTGTCCCCTCCCAATTTCTTGTGCCCCTCCAGCCTTCTTGTTGGTAGGGCCTGAGAAACTGAAAAGTCCTTGACTTAGTGTAAACATTCCCTAGCAACAACTAAAAACATCGGTGTGTTATCCTCATTATTCTCACACCAAATCTAAGACACAGCACTGCACCAGCTACTAAGAAAATTAACTCTATCCCAGCCAAAACCAAGACACTGATGTAAATAAGTGCATGCTTAAAGTAAAACTTTGTAATATGCTGAATGGAACATCTTTATTTTTGCAGAGAGTTATGCCTTCCAGCTTTTTTGTGCTGTTGAGGTTTTTCTTGCGAGTTGATGGGGTACTTATCAGGATGAATGATACAAGGCTTCATCACGAGGTAAACCCTTATTCGCCATCATGAATATTTTACACGTGCTCGCTTGCCATGTTATTTTCAGAGAAGACCAGCTGATATTCCTGTAATTTAATACTGATGTTTAGGGGCATAGAAGTTATCTGAACTGAAGTTTCAAGTGTATTTTATTATTGTGGTGGTGCTGAAGTGGCAACCAAGTACTGGATGCCATGGGGCTTGGTATTGTATGAGCAGAGTAGGCTACCCCTCATGCGAAGTAATCACTTAAATAGATTTGACAGATGAAGATTAGAGAGGAAGTACAAGAAGGAAAATAGACAGCAGTAAATGGTGTGATACTGTTCTTATCCTCGTCTCCCAGTAAATGTTTTTTGGCTTGTCTAATAATATGACTGCAAGTTTTAACTTGCAAGTAACTGTTCATACTACATTGTGTTCTAGTATCTCATAAATAATACAGAATGTAAGAGTTGTGGTTTGCTTATTCTGTCTAGCTGTATTCATACTGATGTAGGAGTTCTAGTTGAGTAAAGATTAACAAGCGTATTCAGTCATAGAATTTTTTCATGCATGCACACAGAAAGGTGATTTTGGGGAAAGAGAACATTGCTAAACATCTTTCTCTGTCTTCGTGAATTTGAACGTACGTTTCTGCTCCCAGGTGAAAATCTGTGGTCAACTAAATTCAAATGCTTAGTAAATTCAGTGTATTTAAAATTGTTATTTTGCACTGATTCTAGATGATAATTTTGTAAATTTTTTTTGCCATTTTTTTTCCGTTAGGCTGACAAGGCCTACATGTTGCGAGAATATACATCCAGAGAAAGCAAAATATCAAGTTTAAAGGTATTGTATTTAAAAAAAATACTTTTTTTGTCTGCTTTTTAAAGTGTTTTATGGTCAGGATAGAACGTACTGTGTCTGTAGGTCATTCTTTGTTAGGTTTGGAACTGATACAGAGGAAAAAACTTTTTCAGGGCACATTTGCGTTTGTAAATGCTCAGATCACATGACAAGATACGGGATTGGGTTACTACTACTTTTGAGTTAACAATTTTTTTTTTTTTTTTTTTTCGTAGAACTGTTCAGCCACAAAATCAGATAGTTGATCTCCTATAATGCTAAATTTCGGGGCTGGTTGTATGCTTGCAAATAGTATTAGGGGTTAAGATCTGTTTGGTAACAGACTCATTCAGTTTTTCTCAAGTAAGTTTAACAGTTCACCCTAGAACTCTAGTAATGGCTCAGAATAATTTGTGGCACACTTGGAGTTGCAGCTGTTGATTTTTATTCTTGACCAAACACCTGATCTTGGGTATTCTTGTTACTTTCCTTCTCCCTTGTTTTTTCTTCATCTGTAAAAAGTGATTAATGTGTTACTAACCTTCAAGAGGGAATATTTTGGCAAAATGCTTTTCCTTTTGATGAAAGGGGCAGTGTATCATTTCTTAACAATGTGTGATCCCTATAAATGGGACTGAATCTAGATGTGAGCTTTTTGATAGTTTTGTGGGTTTTGAAATATAAATCAGTCAGCCAGTTTTTATTTCACCTCATGTTTAAAAATTATCGCCTATGCTATTAAATAATTTTTCCTGTCTGTTGTTATAGAGAGGAAATGCGTATGGCTTTTCAATTCCCTAGATCAGCTTGCATAGGAAAAGCAAAAAAGATTCCTGCTTCACTTAGGTCTGAAATAACTGAAACAGCAGTATGATTCCATGCATGTTAGTATTATCCAAAATACAGAGTGCATTTGTATAGCTCTGCATAACAACATTCTTAAAGAATTTTATTAGAAAGTTTGAAGGTGATTTGCTCAGTGTGGAATTTTATTTTTTTTTTCATCAAATGTCTTGTGTGTGGTGAAGTTATCCACAGGAATCTCCAGAGAAAGATACAAACTCAATGAAACCACCTAATTTATTTAAATATGAAAATAAAATCCAGTGAGTTTTAGCATTTCATATAAATGTCTGTGGTGAACTTCATAAAACTTAAGATACATGTCGAGGTATATCACTTAGCAATAGCTAAACCCGAGCAACTCCAGTGAATATATTGCAATGACTAAAAGACATTAAGCATGGGTTCCCTGGTGGCCATCCTAGTCTGATCTAGAACTAGAACCTCAAGAAGACTGTTTGTTACATTCAAATGATAAACACTTTTTTTTTAAAAAAAAAAAAACATCGTAGCTGTTCATGAATGTCTCTGACTTTCTTGCACTCTTATAATCTGCTGCTTAAAAGCATTAAATACCTTTCCTTAGCCTATTGATCCACATGAGTAAAAGACTCTATGTACATTTGAAGTTATAAGGTAAATGTTAATAATCATACCTGATTTCAGGTGTTTACATCAGGTAAATTATAGATTAATTGTAAAAGTTTGGTTTTGGAATACCTTCCCCCCCATTCTTTTTTTGTTCACTTGTTTCCTGTAAAATTTTTGCTTCTTAGGACGTTCCACCTTCCCTGTTCACGGAACCTAATGAGATCTCTCAGTATCTACCCATAAAGGAGACAATCTGTGAAAAACTAGAATTCCCAGAGAAGCTGGACCCTAAACCAGCAGCATCACTGGAAACCATATCTGTTAAGTCTAAATAAATGTGACTTTGTATGGACTTGAATCATATAACCATTGCCATGGGGAATAATGTGATCATGTAACCATTGCCATGGGGGGTGGTTTCACTACTGGTGGAATAAAGAATTTGGCTAATTTTTCTGTAGCCCTAAGAGAAAACATTTCAAGCAGGTTTTGCTAATGGTGTTTTTTGTTTGTTTTTTTTTAACCTGTATCTGGAGTTAATGGTCGTCTGATGGTGAGTTACAGTTTTCAATGGCACTGGAGAAAGAATCTCACAATTAAAAGTCTAGGTTCTGTTTAGTTTACCAGTTAGGCAGGAGTATTGTCTGGACCCTCCACCACAAACACTTCTACGAAGATTTTGTTATTGCTGTTCAGATACTAAGAGACTACTGGAGTCATAAAATTGGCATGGTTTTATTTTTATTGAGAAATCGTCCATGTTAAAAAAAAATAAATAATATTCCTCTGCATGTATTTTGAGTGGTCAGTCCCAAAGTACACATGTTGCTTGGCTTCCCCTACTGTGAGCTGATAACCAACTAAGTTACTTCTTGGAGTCTGTGATCCAGACTCTAAACTAAGATCATTCTTATTTCATCTGAGGATAGATGTAAGGAGGAAAAGAAAAAAAAAATGCCTTTGTTTTGACACTATATAAAAGGTAAAATTACCTTATTTGTGAGGCATTAACTCCAGAGCAGGAGAAAAGCAGGAGGCTAACAGAGGCACACACTGATAGGTCTCTTCACAAATACTAATCTGATGTCAGCCAGATTTCTCTAGGCAGTTCTGGAGACTATTACTTGTGATCTGTATGCTGCTACAGCCACATACTCTTGCAAATGCATTGTACTGCATTGCCCTTCTGTTGGACATAGTGGATGATGCCCATGTATGATGGTTATACTGCCCTGACAGTCAAATTGCTACATAGCAGAGTGGCTTAAGGCTGGGGAAGAGAAGGGTGTTTAGTCTCTAATCCCTCAAGGATGCTGGTATTCGCAGTTTGAAAAACAAGATCCTATATACCGTTGAAAGGTTGCTAACATGTATTCCAGATACATCATCTTGGTTTATTTTTAAAATTTTTTAAGTTCTGGTATTAATAGAAGTGATCTGTAGTCATCTATGTATAGTTATGGTTTTAACTCAACACTTTGTAGATTAAACTTCAAATATTTGTATTGATTGTGGAAATCCTAAATTATGTTAATGGTTTGGCCTGAGAATGAGGGAGCTAAACAGACTTGTCTAGGTTTACTGCTCACACTCAGTGAAGTGCAAGAAGCAAAGGACTGTAGCAAAATGTAGGCCTTGCGGTTTAAGGTGATAGCAGGTAAGAATGTGTACACATTCTGATGCCTTGGAATTTTTGTTTTAAAATCTTCATATTCTACGCTGCATGGCTTAATAGAAACAACCCACCTCAAAACCTGGTATTTAACCAGGTCTTTTGAGAAATGGTTTTCACTTGAAGAAGAGCTTGAGGTTTTTAGAAAAAAGTGTACTGCCATCTAAGTGACTGGTTTCTTAATAAAAAAAAACACCACAGTGTTTCACTTTTATTTGAGGCAGCCTGGTGTAATGAATTAATCATAAGATTGAAGGGCAGCTTTTCCTATATCACTGATTTACTCTAACCACGAGGAAGTCACTTCTCTGTGCCTCAGTTCCCTCTATGTAAAAATTAGAGTTAATACATGCCTACCTCACTGAGGGTCTGTGAGGATTATTTTGTAAAACATTATTGATTAGAATATCTTCTTTTTTTTTTGTTCCTGAATACACCTGCAGCCTTATCTTTGGAATCCTTTGGAAGGGATTACTGCAAAAAATCCTATGACTCATAGGATCAGATGAGTGAAGAGAACTGAAATCAAACAGTTTCTGAAAGAATTTATTATCAGCCAGACACGATCTGGGTAAGCAAATTTATAGCCACTTTGAAATTGAGGTGAAGTTCTCTGTTCCCCATTACAGTCCTGAATTCTGGTGGCTTTTTTCATCTTCCTGCACTTCCTTCTTAAAGATTTTAGTGTCGGGGTGAAGAAGGGGCTGCAAATGAATACAGTATGGAAGTGATCAAAATTCATTTGGTAACAGAAAAATATTTAGGTCCACTCCAGTGATAGAGGGATATGGGGAGAGAGTGAAAACGAAGGGAGCAATGAACGGGGGTGAAGAGAAGCCAGTCAGGGCATTTCTTTTACTCTGAGCATATATTATTTTAAATGCCTTAAAGGCTTACAAAAACACACTTTAAAGCTGGTAGTGATTGAGAGGAGAGCTGATGTAGTGCTAGCATGAACCTATATCTGCATTCATTAATTACAGTTGTGATTTCAGTTTGGTCAGTGATGCTAACATTAAGCTCCATTGGGCTAAAGTATAGTTGGGGGGGAACTGTCAGCACGGACACCTAGCGCTGAGAAGGTGCTCTGCATGTTTAGCTTATACTGTGTATTTTATCTCGTCCATCACACATACTAATTTGTGACCTGTTGATGCAGTTGTCTTGAATGGACTTGAATCCTGACTATATAGATATGTGATACCCATCTGTTGTGGGTGCTGTGTGTTTCAGTAGAACACGTGTTGGGGAAATCACAAGAATGTGTTTAGGAAGTTACAGTTACTACAAAGTAAAACGTGGAGCCCTTTGTGACTCTCTCACACCACACAGATTACCAAGAAGCAGCAGCATAAACCGGTGCACCATAAGCTCTCTGGTACAAATTTTCCACAGAAAAGTACCACTATGGATAACATAACTTTAGGGGGAGGGAGTGGGGTGATTCTCCAGCTGTTTTGTGGCAAGTTTAACATGTGGCAGTTTATATTCTTTCTTGTATGTTGCTAAATAAAATGTACCAAATATTTTATAGTTCTGTTTTTATCTGAGCAAAATAAACTGAAATAACTGTTCGTGGTGCTGAATTGTGCATGCTGCTAAGATGTTGCGTCCCTGCGCCTTTACCTGTCATCAGACCGCTCCAGCTAGTTATGAAAACAAAGCAAGACCTTTCCAGAACAGGGGAAGAGCCCCGGCAGTGGGAGGAAAATGAAATATATGTTACTGTTTTCATGAGCTTCGTTATTGCCAAGTAACGGATGCAAAACCGGTGGGAGGAGGTAGGATACAACTAGAAAAGTAGAAGTGGCAGAGGGTGTGGACTTTTATTTGGAGAACAGCAGGACAGTGTGGATGTCGGCTGGCCTGCGCTTGGAAGGGTGAGCGATGCCTGACTCTTAGGGAAGGTGGGACTGCTGGCTGTCTCTTCCAAAACCCGAACCTATGAATTACTACGAAAAGCCGGACCTCCCTGCCAGGGGCACCTGGCGCCGGGCTGGCCTGCCCGAGCGTCACCGATCCGGGAGGTTTGCAGCGCTGGGGCCCGGGCCCCTGCTCCCGGGGAGGCGCCGCAGGGCGGCGGGGGCGCCCGGGGGGGGGGG
>JAVJGI010000060.1:7713095-7749248 GCA_035590275.1 Ibycter americanus | reverse complement strand
GGGCAGCAGGCCCTGCGGCGGGGGGGGGGCACGGCTCGGTGTCCCGGGCGGGAGTCACGGGCTGCCCGAGTGGCGAGAGCCGTTACTACATCGTTACTCCATCGTTACTCGCACTCTTTGTTTTCCGCCTCGTTTCTAGGTTATTGAGGCGACTTCGCTGGGTTGGGGCACCCGAGTGAAAGGCTTCATTGCGTGTTTTGCAATAGGGTGCCTGTGCTCTCTCTTGGTAAGGACTTTTGTTGCCAGATTTCCCTGACATTTGAGCTTCAGTAATTCCAGCCTTGCTGGACGCTGTTGCTTTATTTATTCATTTATTTATTAATTTCTTTTTGAGCCTCTGGGAAGGCATCTAACTCAGTTCGTTAGATGCGATGCAATGCACTAACTGCTAACAAGGATGCCAATAAATTCGACTTACTTTTATGTGCGTGTGATTCTGCAGTTTGGGTTTAAGCCTTCCGAAGATTTCTCTTGTGTTGTGACATTTCTTGCATATATGTCTTTTGCAATTTAAAAACAATATGAATTCTTCCCCCCTCCCTCTTTCTCTACATGTTTCTTTTTAGGGTACTTGTCTGCTATGGGTACCAAAGAAAGGGCTGATACTCTTTGCAGTATTTTATACGCTGGGAAATATTGCGTCTATTGGGAGGTAACAATCTTTATATATTAGTTCCCTAATAAAGATGTGAAACTAAAGCACAACGACAGGTGAAGGTGCATAAGTGGTAGAAGCTGTTGCATTTGTGTGAGAAGGCTTCATGATGTATATCATTCTCTTGTTGCTGAATTTTAAAGAACAGCATTTCCCCGGAGGTGCCCTGAAACAGTAAAGAAAAATTTTATTTTGTTTATTGTTATTAGCAATGCATTCAAGATAAAAGTTACTTATTAGTAAAGAAGAATCAAACTCATGCTTTGAACATGCAGTTTTTTTGATTTTGTTGTTTTTCCCCTTTCAAGATAAAAACCATTGTTTGCCGTTTTGCATTTTCTGTGTGTTTTGGTGGATATATTTGGGCAGTCTGTCTGTCAGGGCGGGTGTGTTTGATAAGCCTTCATGGCCATTGAGGGTCCTGAAGCGTAGCCCCCTTGACTTTGAGACAGGCATAACCTGCTGTGGCTGAGGACACTTAGCAAGATGTCACAAAGCACAAGGAATGGAATTAGAAATAGTATAGTAATGAAGCAGAAATATCACCTTAGGTAAAACTTTTACCTTGTGTAATTCATGCAGTATCAGTCACCAGGGCTCTAAATGAGGGCTGCAGATGTGCTAAGGGATCAGACAAGGGATCCAGGCCTGAAAACAGCCCTTTATGTAGAGGAATTTAGCTGGGTGACCTGTCAATCCATGCAGAGCCTCTGTGGCTGGAGTTTTTCAAGAGCAGGTTAAAAAAGCATCTGTCAAGAATGATCTCATTGAAGCTGACCTTGAACCATGCTTCCAGCTTGACAGTTCTGCTCTGCTTATGTTAATTGTAACTGAACAAGTGGGAATAAAATTATAGAATGAATACCTTACACAAAGAAAAGCAGGGATGGATTTTGTTTCGTATGTGCAGCACTGATTACCATAACAACATAGGGTACTGATGCCCCATATCACAGCAGACAATTTAAGAAAATAACCCCCCTTATTAATGAGGGACCTTACCTAGTTCTACTTTTGCCTCTCTACCTCTGTCTTCATCTTTCTTTCTTTTTGTTTTTTTTCTCCAAAGCACTTTTTTTCTTATGGGACCAGTGAAACAGTTGAAAAGGATGTTTGAGCCTACACGTTTGATTGCTACTATTGTTATGCTAGTAAGTATCAAAGGAATCAGTTTTAACTCCTGGTAACCTGTACACGGTTCCCATTGTAAAGTCCTTTCATATACATTGATCTATGTCTCAAGATGTGTTTATGGGTGGTTGGTTTGGTTAGTTGGTTTGGTTTTTGTTTTCTCTTAAAACATCAAATATCCTGCACAGCTGCTATAGTGGAAAGGTATGCGTAGCACCAGAAAACCACCTTCCTATTATGGAAGGCTGAGCTGGGGCCAGGTTGCTATGTTAGATGAGCATTAAGGGTCTGTGGCTGGTGTGTGAACCATGCACGTGATTTTTTAGGGTGCTTGAGGTCATGACATCATATTTACATGTTGCTTAAAAGGTGGGAAACTACTTTTTAAAAAGTTGTACTACAGAAGTTGTTAGGCATTCTATTTTGCATAATTTTGTCTTTTTATATTCTATCTGATCTGCTTTAAAGAGCTGTGCAGGTATTTCTACCTCAGTTTAAATAATCGTTTCCTGAGAAAGCAACTGGGGAATCTCTGTGCCTTGGTCATCTTGCATTAAAAATACAGAAATCATCCCAGCTGGCTGATAGCTTCAGGTTTTGAAACTCATGTGACACAATCGAAACGGCAAACTCAACATTCAACTGAAGTCAGCCCTTGGAATTATTTTTATTTTCAGAAGATGGGAATGGTAGCCAACCTTCTAGTCTGTGTGTGTGTGTGTGAAAATTGCTGCTAAGTGTCAGACTCTTCCTTGTTTAAAGTGCACGTGCTTTTTTGTCTCTTAGACTTCCCCATTGTCCCCTGGAGTCTAAAATCTGGAAGGTGATTTAAGCTGCATGACGCTGTCCTCCTATTTTCAGTGTGAATGTCTTCAGAGTGTTTGCTTGGCATCAGCGCTTCCTATTTTCTCTTTTAACTCAAACAGCTTTTAACTTAAAACAACCAGAGAGGCTGCAGGCAACTGGTGGAGCTTGAGAAATTGACTGTGTATTCTCACAGATCTTCACACTTGCTGCTGCCTCCTGCGTGGTGTGTTTGTTTTGTATGCATTTAGGATGCCTGGAGTCAGGAGAATGCTTGGAATGTTGTTAACTGGAATAAAGCCAGTTGTTAGATGTATGATGTAGTATTTAGACCAAGGTACAAATCACCACCTTAACTAATGGAAAAACTACATTTAATGTCAGTAATCATGATTGAGGTGAGGTGTGTGATTTTTTTGGCAATGCATGTGTTGCTGTCTTGAATATGTAGTGCTAAATATTTATTTTTTTTTACTCAAACATTAAAACACGCATTATAATCTCTAGTGGCACAGTATTACATGTGTATCAAAAGGCCGTTAGATGTTGATGAAGGAAGATCAAGTATCAGCATCTGTTGTAGCTAAATGAGCTGTTGTGTCTTAAATTGAAAATGAAAACTTAAAAGGAGGCTCCTGTTAAAACAGAAAATAATCCAAAATGGCCTTGTACCTCCAGAGATTTTAACTGTGGTAAAGACAGAGTGCAACTCTGAAGAAAAGAAAAAGTGTCAGTTTAACTGGCTGTGCTGGACTTTATATTAAACAGGAGAGCTACTAAGCAATAGCTGAAAGTTCTTGGAAGTGAATTGTAGTTTTAATTACTAAGAATTAAATAATGAAATAACTTCAACCCCATGGTAACCTTGACAATCAACAGGAAATGTGGCCTCTACAGAAGCAGAAAGACCAGAGTTGTAACTGAAAGATCTTACTTACACAAAATGATGAAGTGTGGTATATACCTACGACACCAAGAAGTGCGTAGGATGAAGCAGGGACCTGCTGATGTTGCAAAAGAGCTGTAGGAACCTCTTCCCCTTGCTCCTTTGCAGCTGTAAAATTATTTTCTGGAGATATTGGGCTGATATTTCCTTATTGCTTTAATTCACTTTGGGAATGTAATAGTGAGAGCATTTTAAATAAGGGGAACTCTAATGCAGGATTGGATAAATCTGTGAAATTATGTAATCTGGCTGTGTGAAGGAACTCATTACAGTGTTACAATATCTATAAAAACTAGAGTTGTTTCTATGTTTAATAGAGGTTGTTTGTTTTCTTCTAGTTGTGTCTCATACTAACACTGTGTGCTGCTTTCTGGGTGAGTATGTGCATCCTATATGTATATATAACTGGACTGTGTTTTGAAAATAAGATTCTTACAATGCTGTCTCTGTCTGCTGTGTTTCTTCTCCCCTCCCTGCCTTTCTCCTCCTTCAGTGGCATAAAGAAGGACTTGCGCTCCTCTTCTGCATCTTACAGTTTTTCGCCTTGACATGGTAAGTGGTTTCCTCCATACACACTCCCATTTTCTATTGCACCTAACATCAGCAGCTGAACTGTGAGTGGATTTTGACCTTGCATGAGTTAGAGGGAAGAATTTTTACCTCACCATTCCCCTAGATGCAAGACAATTCATCAATGAGGAGCTGACTTACTCCTGCTTCTTAGTCTCTCAGACCACCTCAGAAGCTTTGGAGATGGAGCTCAGGGCTCCATTTCTGGGGGAAGTTCCTCTGAACCTGTTTAATTTCTGTGAACTTGAAGTAGAACTACTTTTTTTCTTTCCATTATAAATCAATTTGTTGCTCAGTGTCTGATGTTCCTCTTTTACACTCTCCTGAGTTTGTCTTATTAAAAGACCCAGATATGCTAATCAAATTGTCAGTGTTCTTGAAGTTAACATATGCTCTGTGTAATGTTGCAGCAGTATGGAAACTGATATGAATATCTAGCCAGCACTCAAGACTAATCTTACCTGCCTGTAGGCATTGAAGCATGAAAAATACTGGGTGCAGGAGAACTGTGTTCGAATGCCTCTACAACATGGCCCCTGATTTTGCCATAGTGTTTCACAGCCTGGCTGGGCTCAGGTGACTTGCAAGGATACTCATTCCTGTTGCTCACAAACTCAAAGCTTCATTTTGGTTGTGTATCTTGCAGTTACCTGTTTAAAGCATCAGAGGGGTGGTTCTTCTTTTTTGTGACTAATAAAATCTGACACGAAGAATAACTTTAAAAATCTCTCTTCTTAGGTACAGCATTTCCTTCATACCGTTTGCAAGGTAAGCTTCCCTACTCCCTTACTTTTTTGTCATCTTGAGGTTTAATGATACAGAAGATTAGCTTACAGAAGCATTGTAGTGTATTGCTTTAAAAGTTTTTCCATGGTGTTTTTTTTAGGGGGAGGAAATATATGTAGTTAAATCTGAACATGAAACTAAGCATATTCTCTAGTGGGAGAACACAAATGTAAAAAAAATGAGAGGGCTTTCCATAAAAATATGTAACTGTGCTGACTACGTACTAAACTTAAGGCTTACCTTTGGAATATCTAAATGTTGGTCCAAAATGCTACTAGGCAAGTGTACCTTTTTTTTATTATTATTTTTACACCTTCTGTGTACCTTTCTTTCCCCTATTCTCCCCCATGAGCACTGTTACGCGTTTGAGCACGCAGTTCTCTATCCTGCTCCATCACACCCACCCTTCTTCATTGCACTGCCTCAATACAGGCTGACAGGTGTCATTTCCACTGCAGTTGGGCAGGTGGACGGTGAGCAGACCCACTTGTCTCTAATGCGTTCATGTAGTCATTCAAATTATGTAAGCACAATTAATACCTGGTCAGCTGATCTTTAAAGTCCTCAGTGTCAGTGTGATAGTAGCATGGAATGAGTCTCATCAAGCAGCATAACTGAGGTGACTCTCTGGGTTGGTTTTTTTTTCCTCTTTCTCCTGCCTGTAGGGATGCTGTGAAGAAATGTGTTTCGGTCTGTCTGTCCTAAGAGGAACACTGGATGCTTCACAAAGTTCTAAGAAGTATAGTAGAACTACGTTAAGATCACTGTGCGTGTATTTTCCTACTTCTGTCTCCAACATGTGCCTTTCAGCTTGTTTTGAAGCTCCTTGTGTTAAATCCAGTGTATGCAATTGCTTGGTTTTGTAAGCAATGGTGTCTGTAGGACAGGGTGCTCATGGTCAAATGAAGTTCAGTCTGCCAGAAAAACTAGGCAGAGATTCAGAAACTGTTATGATAATTCTTATATAAAGTCATGTATTTGTTTCGTTTTGCAAAAGTAGCAAAGTAATACATGAAGTCTGTAAAATGGAGATGTCAAGACTGATGGGACTATGCCAGTCTAGAGGATTTCTTTTTCAAGAAACTGATTTCTTACTGACAACTTGTATTGTTTTTTAGTTTTAAATAGCCTTATGTCACTTAATCTTTGCACTGTTTACCTTGGATAATGGAATACTGGTATTCTTTTCCTGCCTCTTGAAACATTTTAGGTTTACGAGACTTCAAAAAAACTTAATTCTAAATGAAAAGACTGTTTTGGAGTAAGTATGAAATGTTTGCATCTTTAATGAAGTATTTAGTTTTCAGTTTAGACTGGTAGTGTTTCCTTAAAATACATGAAAGGGACATTTTCATCTGTAAAAACTTTCCTGTAGGAAAAGCACTTGCAAAATAAGGTTAATAGAATTTTTCAGCTGTCAGGAACTTGTGAATTCTTTGTCTTGCCTACAGCTAATGATAATACATATAAGGTAGAAAACTGAAATTTTTCACATGATGCAAGGTGCTTGTCTTCTCCCCCAGCTGCAGCATAGGGGCAGTGCAAAGCTGAGGGCCTGACAGGTAAGCAAAGAGAGAATTTATGTATGTCGTTTCTCACAGGACAAACTCTGATAAGGTGAAAGTGGGCTATTGTTTAAGCAGTCTGGGCCAGGGAGAAGATGTTTTCTTCTTAACTTATTTACAAGTTAAAACTACAACATTTCTTCTTTTTTGTAAGTGGGATCAGTTTTGTTTCTCCTAAAGCTCTTGCATACACTAGTGAAGGACAACCGCTTTGAGGAGAAAGTACAATTTTCTGTTGCCTGTCTTAGCAAAGAAAGCGTGTATCAGTCTAGCTGCCAGCTCCAAACAAATGCTGAACAGTCGGTATCCAAATTCCAAGGCCACTCTACATTCTGTTCACCTTCTGAGCTATGTATAATCATTTACTCCCAAACCATTGCTGTGGTTAGTTGTTTATAAGCACAGATTCCCGCTTCTGCGGGGTGAGATACTGTTTAACTGCTTTCACCTTTCCTCTTACCAACTGTCTTGCTGGAGTCAGCTATGAAGATGATTATCCGATATGAGCTGAAGTCTCTCTTCCTCCATCTACCAAGAGTTTAGCCATGTAACAGCATTCTGTTTGCATGGCAAATGTATCCCTGACTTGTACCATAAAGATTTCAATGTAGGAAAGACCTAGATGTACTTGGCAATAAAACATAAGCCCACAGTGAAGCCAAGTAATTCTATGGCTTCCAGAAAGTTACTAGAAACTGAGTTAATTCAAAATCTTAAACTTAAGTGTCCTTCTGATAATTTATAAAGCACAGTACTGTCCTGCTGTTAGGATCCTCTCAAAAAAACAAAACAAAACAAAAACCCCCAACCTTTTGAGGATGGTGTGAAAGGGAAATTTTACCAGGCGTTCAGTAGATTCCAGCTGGCTAGAGTTACTGTTACAAAGGCATCTGAATGGAAAATGCTGCCTTGAAAACGTGGCACTCATGTTGGGATGAATCAGTTATACAGGATGATCAAGTGCAGTGTCCTGGTGCTTTTTTTTTTTCCTGCTAGGATTTGGAAATTAGTGTTGAATAACTAGGTTGACTATTACTTTTCTTGAAAGGAAGAATTAGTTAAATGCCCAAGAGAGACTGGGAATTACAGAATACTGCTACTTCTTTTCCCTGACCCATCTAAGTATCTAAACTGATGTGTGTCTTTTATCAGGGAGAAGGTTCAAACCTAATTTACATCTGTCAAAGGACCTGTGTTAGTCTTTTATTAGGACTTTGATGATGTTTACAGAATTCCTTTGTATGAGGGCAATTGAAATGCAACCCTAATGCCTTCTGCATTCCAATATTTAGTTTTAACATACTTGGCTGTTCCTGGAAAACACTAGAAGTATAGCATACGTTCCTCCTTTCCCTCTCCAGGGAAGTTATGTTAACTTGGATCAACATTCCAGGCTCATCAGCAGTCAACATAATGGAATTTGACTTCCTTCTTTTTTTGAATACTTCAGATTAGAAGGAGTAAAAGCCTTTTGCTTCTTCCTTGACTAGCTTCTGAAGGATTGTGGCACCCTGACCCTCTAGCTGTTCCTCTAGAAGAACACTAGAAGTGGGTATGCTGAATATTAGTTTTTCAACGTGCATACTAGCTAAATGGAACCTTTTAGCTGACTGTTGTGAGCACAGCCACTTAGAAGACATTGAGGAAACTACCAATATATAGTGGGTAACCTTAGATGGATTTTTTTTTTCTTTCTCCCCCTCCTATCCTTCTCCAACTCCACAGCTTTTTATTCAGTAAGAGAGAAGAACAAATCTTCATTTGACTGCGTAACACATGTGGCTAAGTGGTTGTGCCCTTAAAGAAAGGGAACCCAAGGAGAGATGGCAAAGACATAAGGATTGCCAGAGTGCTACTAGGGTTTATGTTGCCCTTTGGTGTTGCATTCTGTTCCTGTGAAGGGCAGACAGGAGGAGAGACTCACTGTATTCTTGCCAATATGTGAAACATACTCAGGGTTTATCATTACGTCTACAAGCAGTTTTGATTTAAAATAATTCTTCTCTATCACAACAAAACTCTTCAGATTCTTACTCGCTTATAAGTAGTTGTGTTCAGGCTGATGCCAACTTTAGCAGCAAAAGATTTTTCCACTTTGTTAAACTACTTTATATGATTTTGCATAATCAGGGAGTAAACTAGTGTATTAATGTTCTCTCTTGACCAGTTCCAATCTGAATTAGATTACACCATCATACATTTTTTTTTCATCATTCACACTACTTTGTGTTAAGTTTTGATATCATCAGCTTTGGTCATCTGCTCAGCAGGAAGCGTGGTGGGCATTTCTGAAGCCCTCTCTAGCTTTCTATCTTAACGTCCTTCAAGGCAGGAATGTTTGTTGTGTGTGCTGTACTGCAAATAGAGATGTTTGTGTTTTAAATAGCAAAGCTCCTTCCTTCCCAAAATCCTTGCTCAGTTGCCTACAGCACTTAACTCAAGGTTGACTTTCCTAAAGAAACTTGCATGATGTTGGATGCCCATCTCGGTAGGCTTTGGTGTTCTACTAGAAAGTGGTTTTTGCCCAGCTTCACTGTTGGTCAGCTTGCCTATCCACTTTTTTTACTTTTTGCGGTACAGATAACATAACCTTAACCAACCAGCGTTAGCATACAGTTCTAGCATGAAATGTGCATATCTGGGATCAGTTGACTTTCCAGATGCAGTAGAAATGGAAGTGAGGAGGATGGTAGTCATGTGTTCCCAAAGTACTGAGATTCTACACATAAAAATGTGGGATTTTTTTTCATTACTTCAAAGATTTGCTCTGTTTTATGTGATGAAGTCCATTGTGAATACTGGTGCTATCTGAGATGGTTCCACAGGGATGATGTGAACAATTTCCTCTTGTTTAGTATTTACACTAATGAGATTGTTCATGAACTGTTGCAAAAAACAAGGAAGAAATTTCTGCACCAAGTTGAAATTCTTCTAAGAAATCATTTTTTAAAAAAGGAAGTGGTGTAGGCTTTGTGTGTGAATACTTACTACGCAAGTTTGGGGAAGGACAGAGGCCCTGCTATGGGATGGCTTCCAGCTAGGTGTAAGATGGCAGGCTTGAATCGATCATAATTTGTGTGTCGATTGCAGCTGGCGTGCAGATGCATTTGGAGGCTCATGGCACTGTTGCTTACATGGGGTCTGAAACTCACATTCTGGGAATTGCCTTGTGGAGCAGTGTGGGCACTTGAAGCTCATCCCCTTCTGCTGTGTGCTATGAGATTGAAAGAGCCTCTGAGTTTGAGAATGGTTCTTGCTTAGTTTTGGTACTTAGTCACGTTAAGGAAAGTAAGATCACTGTTGCTATTGTAAAGTGAGGAGGATGATGACATGTAAACACACTTGTCTTAAATACTGATGTTTACAACCATAGCAAATACTGACCACGTAAGACAGAAAGCACAGAAATGGTATATTTTTCTTAAAACCACGTGCCTCGCTGTAATGTGACCACTAAATTTTTTTAACAGCTGTGGACTTGTTTTGTAAAATAAAAAACAAACTCTCAGAAATTCTCCACGATGTTTTATACTGTTACTGATTCTGTTTGCTGTTGTGCTTTTTCTATGTTTTTACACTGTTTTCTACTTTGACAAACATCTTTTTTCCTAACTTCCAACTTTCTCTGTAATTAAGTGAAATCTTAAAAGTGCTGGGTTTTTTTTTCTTCAATAAAGTTGTCATTGCATTAAATGAATTGCTGTTATGGTTAATATGGAGTTTTTAATGATTCTGATTCTCCAGATGATGCTGGAATTGCTGTGGGTTGTTTTGTTTGTTTAAAAAAACAAAAAGTGATTGTCTTGTCCTCACTTCCTTTGCTGTATACACAGGTACTGCTGAGGGGAGTTTGTCACCACTGCTGTGCAGCTTGTTTCACCCACCATCCATCTAGCTCAACCAAATTCTTACTGTTAGTTGCATGCACCTAGATGACTGGTGTGCCCAATTAGAGTTGTGAAGTTGGGGAATGATAATTTTATTACTTATTTATTTACCTCAAGAATCAACCTAGATGTGCCAGCAAACTAGTGGCTTAGTCCATGCCACCACGCAAATAATTCCTGATGCTATTCTGCCAGCAAAGGCTGGAGTTAAGAAGCAACATGCTCTGGCTCTTCTTTGTCGAATAAATACACTCTGAATACTGATGTACACTGGAAGTAAAAAGCCAACTATTTATGAACGTGTGTTTGTTTTGCCAGTTGACAGGGTCAATAGATAGCACACAGACACCAATAAAGAAAATAACCTTAATTTACTGTTCATTTCAAATTAATACAGAAAATAAGGAAATATGCACATACAAAAGGATGAGGTTACGATACCCTCATTCAAGCAATAAAACAGATAAGCAAGGTAATTAACCTAATCATTACTGTTTAAGGTTAGCTGTGGTGATTAAGAAAGATACATCACCAATTGCCCTAATACGTTATTACCATCACCCAGATCCACAGTCTCCGGGGGGCCCCTGTTGCGGTGAGGATTTGGAGAGTCTGTCCTGGCAACTGGGGAGTCCTGCGCAAGCGTCCCCTCGTAGGGGAGGTCTCCAAAGTCACTGCAAGAGGGTCCAGCTTTGACACTGTTGAATAAGCTCACATCATTTCAAATGTGGAAACATCTGGTTTCACTCTCCTCTCAGCCTGGCCGGGGCTCGGGGAGGAACCGGGGGAGTTTCCTTTATCTGCTGGATTTCAACCACCCATTTCCAAACAAGGCCGAACAGCTGGGTTCATGACCTTGACCACCTGCATCTAAGCAAGGAAGGATGCACTGTATCTTCACTAATGATTATATTTTACCTAAGCTACGTCTTTCACTAATGACCATGGGTATTTTGCTAATGATTGGATACGAAATATATATAATGTTTGGTTGGCGGGTTCATCTAGAGGTCAGCTTTGGCTCACAGGCCTCAGAACTTCAGTGTTAAAATCAGATACCGAGGCAATGATTTTAATATTTTTGTGGGTGGTTTTTTTTTAAACTTTTGGAAAGCACATCTGTCTAAGTTTGTGCCTAATATGCAGCCAAACACTTGCTGTAGTTTTAATATTCATCGGCAGTGTAACAGGGCTGTGGTTTGGGCTGTTCAGAGCACATTAAACTCCCTTCTGACTGACAGGGGAAACCAAAGCTGTTTAATTTTTTGCGAGGGTGGTGGTAAGAGCTGTGTGCTGTGGGAGGCTGTACTAATTTTTCAGTTACTTTTGGGGGCGGGGGGATTGTTCTAAGCAAGCCCTGTCTCAAAGCTGACTAACCTGACGTTTCTGTCCTACAAAAACCTCCAAAGTTTTGTCTGAAATAGAAGCAGCAGCCTCTCTTCCTGTAATATAGAAACCTAGGGGTTTGTATTTTGTCTTTTTTAAAAGGTTAAGAGCTTCCAAGGACTGTTAGGAGAGCTTGATAGATCTATTTCATATCAAGACAGCTATGAATCTGAGCCCTGAAAGGGTAACAAATCCTTTCCATACTTTATAGCTTAGAAAGAGCTGTTTTACTTGACCTAGTTCAACCCCCTGCATAACAACAAAGCTGTTGAATTTTGCCACATCATTCTTATGCTGAGGTCTTAATACCTGAATGATTTAAAAAAAAAAATCTTCATCTGAAATCTCTAAAGTATGAATGATCAGCTGCCTTCTAGGGAAAGTGTATTCTGTGAGTGACTTTGCTCTCAGAAATCCTCTGAAAGGTTTTATCAGTTGTGTTACAGCATCTGGTCCTCAAATCCTATTTATAGATACTGGGGCAGAGTCATCAGCACCACATGCAAATTCAGTGATGAGACTCTTGGAAGGCTGCTGTACTCCTAATGTCTGCCCCTTTCCCTTCTCCTTCTCCAAGGTCTGATTTGCAAGAGGAGGCAAGAAGTTCAAAGTTGGGGGTTGATATTTATTTCCTTCCCTTACTTGTACCTTTCCAATTGAGCTCAGTCTTGGTTGCGTTATCGGTGGGGGTAAAGGCTTGTAACTGCCTGGCCATGAAAAGCTGGAGATGCCTAAGGGGAACAAAATCCTCTGTTGTCTCACTTTTCTGAACAAAGCGTCTGATGAATTCAAGATGGAATGGTATATGTAAGCTGCCAATCTTTGGGATTGATATTTTAAGTTAGCCTATTTGAAACCCTTTTAAGTTTTTCTCGGGTTCCCTTGTGGCATCTCTGAGAGAGGTTATTCCTGAGCAAATGTGCTTTAAAATCTCTGTAGAAGCAAGTGTGGAGTAACACTGGTGCAGTGTAAAAATGGTACATTGAAAGTATTGGCTGGCCAACATGATTTCATTGCAGCTCTGAAGGGCTGTCACTTCCAAATATGTGGAGTGGAAACAAATTGTTTTATCATGGGCATGTACTCCTGTGTTTTCTAGTTGTGTGTAACCTGATGAGCCATGTAACACATCCTTCTTGAGAGAATCAAAAGCTTCAACTGAGTTACACTTGCAACTTGTTAACTGTCATAGTTAACAAAAAGCTTTAACTTATAAATCCAAGTCAAAAGTTCATGTTTGATTTCCCAAATATAAACACGGAACATATTCCTTTTGTTCTGAGATATTGTAAATAGAAATCAAGAGTCTGTTTAAAAACATTTAAATTCTTTACTTTTATTATTTTCTGATCTTAAAAATGGGGACAGTAATAGTTTCTTGCTCTAGGTGCTAATCCACGTCTGGGGACAGCACGGCAGATCTTGCAGTAGGAAAAACAGATTAAGGAAAAGTATAATTACTGTTTAAAACAAACTAACTTACATTTATCACCAGCCTGACTACATGTTTTGGGTTTGCCTGGCAAGGTTTTGGTAGTGAGGGGGCTACAGAGACGGCTTCTGTGAGAAGATGCTAGAAGCTTCCCCCATGTCCAACAGTGCCAATGCCAGCTGGCTCCAAGATGGACCTGCCGCTGGCCAAGGCTGAGCCCATCGGCGATGGTGATAGCACCTCCTGGAATAGCATATTTAAGAAGGGTGGAGAGGGGGAAAGCTGCACAACAGCAATTGCAGCAGGAGAAAGAGTGAGAATACGTGAGAGGAACAGCTCCGCAGACACCCAGGCCAGTGCAGAAGGAAGCAGGAGTGGCTCCAGGTGCTGGAGCAGAGATTTCCCGGCAGCCTGTGGAGAAGCCCATGGTGAGGCAGGTTGTGCCCCTGCAACCTGTGGAGCAGATCCCCACCTGCAGCCCATGGGGGACCCCAGGCAGGAGCAGGGGGATGCCCAAAGGAGTCTGTGACCCATGGGAAGCCCATGCTGGAGCAGGCTCCTGGCAGAGTCTGTGGCTCTGTGGAAAGAGGAGCCCAGGATGGGGCAGGTTTCTGGCAGGGCTGGTGACCCAGCAGGGGACCCACGCTGGAGCAGTCTGTTCCTGAAGGACTGCACCCTGTAGAAGGTACCCATGCTGGAGCAGTTCATACTGCAGCCTGTGGGAAAGATCCGTGCTGCAGAAGTTTGTGGAGGACTGTCTCCTGTGGGAGGGACCCCACGCTGGAGCAGGGGAAGAGTGAGGAGCCCTGTCCCTGTCGCGGAAGGAGCAGCAGAGACAACATGTGATGAACTGACCACAACCCCATTCTCTGTCCCCCCATGCCACTGGCAGGGACGTGGTAGAGAAAATTGGGAGTAAAGTTTAGCCTGGGAGGAAAGGACGGGTGGCGGGAAGGTGTTTCTGTTTTTAAATTTGGTTTTATTTCTCATTACCCTGCTCTGATTTGATTGGTAATACACTAAATTCATTTTCCCCAAGTCAAGTCTGGTTTGCCTGTGACAATAATTGGTGAGTGGCATCTCTCCATCCTTATCTTGACCCACGAGCCTTTCATTATATCCCTGTCCACCTGAGGAGGGGAGTGACAGAGCGGCTTTGGTGGGCACACGGCATCCAGCCACGGTCAACCCATGATGCTACATCAGGATATTTTTTTTTCTACCTTCTTTTTTTTAAAAAGAAGAAAAGTTGCTTCCTATGCTTTCTGGGTTCAGAATTAATCTCATTTATAACCTCAGTTATAACACCAGGCAGGGAGGTACTACCTGAACAAGCTGCCTGCCTCACTGCTAAAAACATACCTGGTGGAAATTATTGAAACTGTCCCCTCACCCCCCAACATTAATGAAAAGGCTAATCTTCTCTAAGTCTCTTCTAGCCTAGCAATCTCTTAAGGGGCTGGATCCATGATTAAAAACCAGAAGGAAAGCAGCTGTCTTTTTATCCTCTCTTAATTATTCTGTGGTAGCTGATAGGTGTTGATTTCCTGGGAGTGTCATGGTGATGGAGGTTACATTTCCCTGTGTTGTTGGGACTGAATGTTCAGAGGGGGGTTCGTTGTTTGAATGCTCTGATGGGAGCTTCGGAGATGGAAAGAGTGAGTCTTGTGCTCTGTGACTTCATCTGGTCATGAAGGGCTGCCTTTTATTTGGAAACATGCACCTAAAGGCCAAAAAACAGCTATCTAATGTCAAGGCAAGGAAGGCCTCTTTAATTACCTTCTTTCTTTTTTTGTTTGGTTTTTTTTTTTCTTTTTCTTTCTGCTGTACCTCACCAGCTGGTGGCCAGGAGGGTTTTATGACAAGTTTAATTAGAAAGTTAAAAATAACACCTTGCTTTTTCCTGCAGTAACTTGGTGAATAAACTCCAGTAAGTGTTGCAGGATTGTTCTTTTGCTGCTCTCCCCAGTCCTCATTGCTTCATTTAAAAATATGAGTTACTAAATTCTTATTAGAAAATCCTGGGCATGATTTTGAGTGTTGTACTCACATTTTTAACTAGTAAGGGTTAGTTCTGACTGGCTATGAGCCACGAGGTGTCTGATCCCTGCTTGGAAGTGCCCAGCTCTCCCAGCTGAGTTTCAGGGAAAGTTTACAACATTGCAGGTTTTGTATGAGCATCTTCTGCTCCCTCCGATGCCCCTGCTGATTTGCTTGTTTAATTAAATGGGAGACAAGTGCAAAAGGGGTAACAGTCTTCTGTCCTTTGGCCCTGCTCTGTCCCACTTGCAGTGGCAATGACTGCCAGTCACCTTGCTGCTGTGTCACTCTGTAAATGCAGCTACCTTTTCTTCAGATGTCAGGTCCAGGGAGACTTAACTTCCAGTCCAAGAAATAACCCACCAGACATCTGAGAATGGTTCTTCTTGGTGCCCGGGCAATACCTACGTCCAGTGACATTAATCTCTTTGTGCCTCAGTTTCAGCATCTGTAGACTTGGAAAAATTAATCTTGTAAGAAAGTGGGAGAGAGAAGGGATGTTTGGGAAGTATTCAAAGTCGTTATTTAGGTGAGCAGAGGGATGTAAGATTAGAGGATATCTCTTACTTCTCCTAAAACCAGCTAAACATTCAAAGTAAAGATTTCCACTCTTAATATTTTTTTAAATGAAAAGCCAACAATAAGCAGATAACTTTGACTATGAATTTGTTCAGTTTCTCTTCTGCAGCCCCCTCCCATGGCAGCCGTGTGAAGCAGAGACAATGTAGGATGTCAGGAAGCCTGATGTGTGGGATGGGATTCATATGGGTCTGGATGTGTATTTTATAATAAAATCTCAGGCGAAAACACATTCAGCTGATCATTTGTTTGCATGCATGCAAACTTGTTATTTTTTGGGCTAATTCTTCCAGGTTGGAAAGATATGTCAGTGGTGAGCTGTGCCTTCTGGATATGTTGCTGCATACATCACAAATATCTCTTAGTCTGAACTCCTACAGCTGAAACACCCTTTCGCACAGTGAAAATAGCAGTTGAGCTATTCCCACTAGCCAGCCACAGGTAACTACTCTCATTTTGGAAAATGTTGTGCTTGCAGGCATCCTGAGCTATGGTAACATAGTTATAAAATGAAAATTCAAACTGTATGAAAGTCAGATATTTTAAGAGACAAGATTTGTGGGGTTTTGTTTTCCTCTGGGACACAAGACTTCCAAGCATCATGCAGATTGAGTGAGTGATAACTGTAAGCACCCAAGTGTAACTTACTTTTAGTACCTAAGAGTGTGTTTCATTATTGTGCAGGATGCAAATTTTAGTATGATACTGCAAAGCAAATGCCTTTGTGCTTCTCCCTTAGGGATTCTAGCTGTAAAAAAATCCAGCCTTATTGATGAAAAAGTTGCTTCCTTGTCCTTTACTGGAATGGGTCCATTATTCATTACTTCCATATATCCTTCCTTCTCCACAGCTCTGTCCCAGGAGTGCTTTGGGCAAGCAGTGCACTCAGGGAAGGACCTCCCTTTCTTTCGCTTTGTGGCTGCCTCTATTTCCAATCCAGCTTCGCTGAGCGTATTCTTTACCTTCAGTGATTCACACTGTCTGCTGGTGAGACAGTGTTTCACTGCCTCATTTTGAAACCCTTCCACCACCATGAACTGTTGTTGCTTTTGTGAATGCTTTTGATTTCCTTTAAGCTCTAAGCATCTTGAGGAAGGCCGATGGGATGTGATTTTTCAGAGGCTCTAATCTGGTATCACTCCACTTGAAGCCCTGTGGAAGAGATGGGCAATCAAGTACTTTGGAAAACCAAGCTACTTCGCTTTTTTTTTGTCTATAGAAAGAACTGTGTGTAACTACTGAAATATTACTACTTTTATGAGCAGTATTATCTCTTTACTTGCTTCAACTTTGAATCTCCTGATTTCTGAGCAAATAATTCTAAAAAAACATGTGTGGAAATAAGGCTTCGACTAAACAAAAAAATAAATCCCAAAATAACACAGATTTATTTGTTTTAGAGCTGTCCGAAAAACTGAAGTTACCGAATTGAAATACACAGTACTTCTACCAGCTCTGATTTCTGTGTTTATATTTATAATATAATGAAACTAAAGTGCATTTGCTATGCCATTTGATCATGTGCAAAGAAAAATTACAGTGGTAGCTTCTCTCTGCTCTTTGAGCATTTGGAAAGGAGAACCCAAACAAGCATATTCTGTGTTACACAAACATACTACCCGAGATGCAATTATTTTTCCGAATGTGATGTGGCACACTTCCAAGTACCTAAATATCCTATAGATTTTAAAGTACATTCTTCAGTTGTTGAATAGTGAAGATGGGCTGGATATTAACTAGAAGCTGCTATTTGACACTGTACATTCTAGTGTAACTCAAAAGGTGAGTTGACTGACAGAGTAATCTAGGTAACTTTGTTATGAATTGACAATTTAAAAAAAGGCACAGAAAGGCTGAAAAGAAGAGAGGGAAGATGTGTCAGAGTTTGAAGTTCAAAAGCAGCATGATTGAGATTATCCAGATGTAAAAATACCTCAAACCTGTTTGGCTTGCACCTTCCAATCATGCTAAGATTGCTGGGAATTGAGGGTTGTCTCCTAAGGTCTCCTGTTCTGCAGAACATCACGTTGCTGCACATCTGCAGCTGTGCAGTTTTGAGGACTTGCAGCCGGTATCCTTACTCCAGGTGCGGCTGGAGGGATTAGTAGGACTAGTTGCCAAATAAGGTGTACAACACAAATAAGATCAACAAGCTCTGGCCCCTGCTGCTTAGGTAGGTGGTATCTCCAAGGTTTTTTAACTGCAAGATCTGTTGAGCCTTGTCAAATGATGGATTTAATTTAAATCCTGTTTCCCAAAATTTGCCAGACTCTTTCTTTCTTGTCTTTATAAATCCCATCAGCAGTCCACCAAGTCATTTTCTCTTTTAGAAGGAACTGGAACTACAGGAATTCAACAGGGGCTATTGAATTGAACAAATGCAAAGTTCTCAATAAGTAGCCAGAAAATATATTTCTCTAAAAACAGCTCCCAGGAGTATGTTTTCATAATCGAGTCCCTGACTATGTCATGTGCAACAGACCAGAAATTTCAGAGACACTATTGGAACTAGATGCATCAGGAGAAATTAGGCACTCAAATGCCTTGTTATGTGCCAAAGTCCAGTGTTTATGGGTCACTGGTATTCACGTGGCCTCCACTTCACCCTTTAGCATGGAACTGAACCCAGGTCTCTAATATCCTTGGCTGGGTACCAAAATTGTTGGACTTCTCAGCAAAATGGTGGCTTCCTTTTGGATGGTATGTGCGGTTGGATTAGGCTTGTCAAAGAAAGTTACAGCCTGAGGCAAGAGGGAACACCTGTTTTAGGGATGCTGAGGGAGCTTTTCTACGACATGGACCTTGAGCAGGTCAGCAATGCCAGGCCTCGGGCAGTTAGGCTCACACCCTGCCCCAGAAGCATGGGGTCTGTCCCTGGAAATGCAGCCAGAGGGGAGTTCAGCCACTTGCAAAGTGCGTCAGGGGTTTTGTGAATGACATTGGGACCAAGGGATGGACACAGTAGGCATCAACAGTGGAGCGTAGGGATGCTGCCGTCTCCTTGTGCATTGAAACGTCAGTGCAGAACGGCCTCTTACTATTACATTTTGATTTAGGAACACAGAGGAATGAAATCAATGTGTTTATTCAACATGCCTGGTGAAAATATTTTAAGGCTACCTCCTCTGTGTAACTATCTTGACTGTTACCAGCTCCTTCAGTTAGAGTCCGCATCAGTGTGAATGCAATTTCCATGCATTGTTTCAGTCTGGAAATGAAACAATTTTCATTAATGGAAACCTGGTTCTCAAGCAGAACAATTAGACCCACTTCAGGTTGAAAAAAGATAAAAGCATGCTAATTTGGATGGAGGACTCTTCTTTCAAGGCAGCCAATTGAGTCATCAGCCTGCCACCCACCTGACTGTCTGACAGGTAATTAGGAGATAGTCCTCTTTTTGTGTGGAGTGTGTGCGTAAACCTCCACACGCTGGTGTCACTGCCCATTGGGACTTCCAGAGGAAAGAGCTAGTCAGTGGCAAAAGAGTGAGGAGAGCACGTTTGTCAGATGGTGCCCAATGAACTGACTTGTTTTTTGATTTAGCTCATTATTTTTTTCTTTTAACAGCTACCTGAAGTTTCTGGCAGTAAAGTCATCATGGCAGACCTGGGCTGCAAAAAACCCAGCGACTGCACCGTCTCCAGGCTACTCAGCGTAGTGGAGAGTGAACTCCGGGCTGGGAGAGACAAAGGCGACCCTACTGAGAAACAGCTCCAGGTTGTCTTAGAGGATGCGACGCTCTGGCAGAGATTCAGGGAAGTCACTAATGAGATGATCGTGACCAAGAACGGCAGGTGAGTGATCTGCTCAGCACTGTGGGCTAAGTGTAGATGACAGCCAGGGGGGTTAAGTGGTATAATAATAAACTGTGTGTGCAGACTCGAAAGAACTGCAATGAGCACATCAGTTTTATCCCTGCAGCTTCGCAGTCCACTAAACCCAGCATATGAACAGAACGGGGTGTCCCTGCTCCTTTTTGGTCACTGCTAAACCATTCCTGCCACCCTTTATTCCTGCCTGTGAAAGATGCTTGAGAAATATATTAACTGTCTTAAGGTTGCACAAAAAGGGAACTTTTGCAAGGGAATAGATGGTACCTCTCGAAATCTTTTTAATAACTTCTTGTACTAATAACCACCAGCTTTTATTGCAAGTCCTGTAGACCTCAAATTACTGTACAGAAGCAGATCGGTGTTGTTATCTGCAGCTGCAGTTCCTGTCTCTCTGGCCTTGGATATTAACAGATTGTACAAGCAGTCTGTACTAGAATGGGGTACAATAAAACTGTGCCCTATGTGGCATGTATGTGCAGCCTGGATTGCATGGTCCCACAATGATACTGCTCCACAGTTGTTGCTGGTGACCTTAGAAGTAAGTGCGGAATATTGGTTAATGCACACAGTTTTAGAAAGACAAAATACTGTGATGTAAATGGCTCACACATCTTACCGTCTGGGGAACACAGAAAGGCACAGGGAAAGAGTGCAAAACCTGGTGAGAAGGATACTAACTCTGAATCAGACACTGGCTTGAAGGAAGCTCTCCACAGAGCTTCTGCTCTGAACTGGGCTGACAGCAGAGTCTAGACCATTACAGACAGGCAGCTACTAGAATAAGGTTCACTGGTACAGTCGTACTACAGTTTTTATTTAATGTACCCTCGCCAGCTCTCTGCCATCACCCCCCCATGATGCACACATTTCTTCCACGAGACCTCTCAGCAGATCCGCGACCTCTTAGCAGATCCACGACCTCTCAGCAGATCTGCATAGGAGAGAGGAATTAAGAGATGGAAAGAAAGATTTGCTCACGTGGTGTGACTTTTATTAATTTTGCAGGCTTTGATTTAGCAGAATTTGTGGACTGTATTACCATTGACTGTAGCTCGACATGGGACACAGGTGAAAGCAGTTAAAAGGAAAAATCTAGTCTGTTGGCTCAGCAAGGTTATTCTGTTGAGAGAACAGCTACTTTCCCAAAATATCAGTCCTTGGTGTAACACCACCTATTGCCATTCTGATTCCTCCTAATAACTTACAGGGATAGAAATCTTCTGCTGAGGTTCTCTTTACACTGAGAAGCTGCTTTTGCTTCATTTAAGTTGCTTGAAAAACTGCTGTTAGGCTACAGCAAACCTGTGAGTGGACTTTCACTTAGTGTACAGTAGCTTAGACTGACTCCTTAGCAGTATCAGTGACAAAAAATGAGGTAATATACATTTGCCTCAAATTAATTACATCGGAAGAAAGAATCACACCTTACCAATAGGGTTTTTGCAGTTTCTTTCCTCTCAGCTAATGTAAATCATGACTGTGTGGTGATACTAGTTCTCTCTAAAATGTCTAGGTGAGTGCATAGATAAAATCTCTTGATGATGATGATAAGGGAATCTTTTGTTATTTGAATATGCCTGGTTACTTTTTATTTCATTGTATAAGCTGCCTTATTCTTCTTTATTCAAACTTATACTGTCCTTATCAGCTCGATCCTATTTTTCCTTAAGGCAGCGACAGCTGGTAACGTCAGTGGGGGCAGGAATAGATTCTTTATGAACCAAATCACACAGCAATCTCAAAATAAAAAATTATGAAAGTATGTCACACTTTTACCTGCATAAATCCTTTTAATAAAGTTACTGGAGCATCAGGGACTATGAAAAAGGGTCTCTTGTATTTCTTTGTATTTCCATAACAAACACACCAGCGCACCAAAAACAGGAAATACACACAGTGGCCTGCAGCAAAGCTCTCTGAAAAACTCCATGCTATTCAAGGGGAGGCAAACTTGAGACAGTTTCCTACGAGTGCTAAGGCTTTTTCAGGTTCAAGATTCTTCAGTGATTGTCTCCAGAGGGATTCTCAATAGAAAAAATATTGATCTAATTCTGCTGCTGCTTAAATCAGTAGAACTAACTCAGTCATTCTTGCTGAAGGGTATACGAACACTTGAAAACTGTGTTCTACGATTAACAAGAAAGGTCAGTCTGAACTTCTGTGTGAAAACTAAGACAGTTTGTGCGGACATGTTGTTAGCAAAATTCAGAAATTAAACTGAAACCTGACACAGGAGCATCCCAGAGAATGAAAGGCCAATTGATTAGTGATCCTCAAGTGTCAAATTCTAGCGTGCACAATTATATCTGCTGTGATTGAGTCATCTCTAATCGGTACTGAGGGTCCCAAAATACCATAATTAGATGAACCAACCTCAGTGTTAAAACATAGATATTTCTCCATTGCTGTATCATACTTCATTATAATAATCACCTGCCACAGCAATATGCCTAGGTACAGAGGAAAGACAGATATATTCTGAACAGGATAGACATCAGTGAAATTAAACCACATACTATATCACAAAATACATCCAAATGGGTGCAGCTGATATGGTGGGAATCAGTCTCCTATTTTACTCAGATTTATTGTATTCACTTGGTGCTTCAATATCAAACACCCTGTTTTCTGACTGAGCAGGTTTTCTCTGTTATTGTTTATACCATATTAGCTATGCAGTATCCTGAGACTTTGCAATCCACATTATTGCCTGGAGGCAGGAAGGTGCCCCTGTTCCCCTCCACATATGGGGAGAACCCACAGTGGATCAATGCAGGCAAACGTGAGTTGGGGGAAAGAAGTGCTTTCCAGGCTTAAATGCTAAAGCAACTTTACTGGTTACTACGCATTCAAGTTTGATATCAAACATCTTCCCACTCAAGTTCTCTACTGTGGAGTAATTGTAGCAGATTTGCTCTAAATAAATTGAAGAGGCTGAAGTGCTCAGCTATTGCAGTAATGAAAGACATGCGTGTACCAACCTGATCATTGAAACAAACATTCTGACTGAAACAAATTTGGAGAAATCATCATGTACCATGCTAAAAGACAGACAAATGTGATTTTATCAGCAAAGCCACTTAATCAGCAGAACAGGTGAGGTGGTAAGTTTTCCATCATTAGAATCTGTACAGTCAAGACATGTTGGTCCAAGTGAGGCAGCGATTAACTGTGTGTGAAGCAGGTTAACACAGGGAAGTGTTATAATCTCTGCGATACGGGAAGTCAGAATTGATGATGACTCTATTATCTTCTGGCGTTAGTCTATAGATCTTTTGGAGATAAACTCAAGCCTCAAGCAGAGAGGCAGGGAAGCCTAAATTCTGGGCAGAGGAATTAACAATCTGTATGTAACACAAATAATTCTGAGAAATCTAGTGTAATTAGATTTTCATGTGGATGAATTTTCCCTTCCACTTCAATTTCAACTAAATATTGAAGTGTGTTACTTTGAAGACTGACAGTAGGGGGGAGCAATGCATCCATATGTTTTATCACATCTCAGTTTGATAGCTGGTGCATCCTGGTCAGAAAGACACATTAAATGTAGCATATAAATCTTGGGCTAAGCTTCTGTTTACTCAGAATAATGCCTACATCACCAAGTATTTATATTAGATGAAAAATCTCAAATTTCTCAAATCCTGTCTTTTCCGGTCAGCAGCAGGCATTGAATGTATACAGCAAGAACTATATAAAGGTGTCCAGAAAGATAGGTGGTGAGTGGGATGCCACAGGAGGTTGTTAGCAATCTGTAGTTGGGTGTATGGCTGCAAGGGCAGAGACTGTTGATGTCCTGTGAGAGAGCCTGGAGTTTTAGTTCCCTTCTTGTGTATTTTGGATGTCTTGCACTGCTACCTAACTGAGCCTGGAGACCTACCTTATCTTAGCTCCATGGCCATGGACCTCAGGCAATTGCTGTGGTTGCTTGGTATCACCAGTCTCTCTATACCCATAGAGAAAAGGAACTAGAAGATTTATTGACCTGTGCATAAAAATGTGGCATGGCAAAATGGCAGTTGCCAGGAGAGGTCAGTACAGAGGTGTCTGGGGCAGGGAGGCCTCTCATGCAAGAATGTAGGAGGTGATACGTAACAGCTATAATAATCCTCCACAGTAATGACGTGTATTCCTTGACAAGCTAAGAAACTTAATGCATAGGATACCTTTGTTGGGAGACTCCTCTGTTCTGCTGCTGACAATTATTTCCCAGCTCCTGAAGCTGTTGGAGCCCTACTAA
Source organism: Ibycter americanus (assembly GCA_035590275.1). Lineage (NCBI taxonomy): Eukaryota > Metazoa > Chordata > Aves > Falconiformes > Falconidae > Ibycter > Ibycter americanus. The sequence goes on along the minus strand of JAVJGI010000060.1, from coordinate 7,725,394 downwards.
CTCTATTGCTGCAGACTTTCAGGCACTGAGATGCCAAATTCAAAGCTGCTGTGGATCACAAGTACGGGGACAGGCAAAAAACTGCAGAAAGTCTGGCTGTGAGCTGCTGCAAATCTCCTTTACAAAAGAAAAAATAATTAGAAAATGGGGATTGAGAAAAGGTGGCATTGGACCTTTAAGCACAAAAGGAGCATTTTCCCAAAGATAAACAAAGGGAGGATTTCAGTTTTAAATGCACAAGATGGTAGGAAGGCTGGATGACAGATGTTTAGAGCTCAGTAAAAAACAGCACTGCATATAAGGTGGAACTAAGAGCAGAAGAACTTGATCAAGCTGATGAGGTCAGGGAATATGGAAGGATGGGACCAAATTACTGGAGGAAGAACTGCCAAGCGCAAGGTCTGATGGCAAGGATTTTAACCAGACTTCTCAAACTGGAGAGTTATGTAATGGTAGTGGGACAGTACATGAATACTTGCACTTAAGAAAGGGAGAACGCACATTTCAGCAAACTATGGACTTTTTAATATATTCATGTAATAAGAATTCAGGATGTATTTTGAAGGAAAGAGTAAATACGTGGAAGACAATGGAAAATGAGATAAAAAGGCATTTTATTATATTTAAGTCATGCCAGACTAACCTGACACAACCCTGATAAAGAAGTATTTTTAGACAAGGAAAATGTAGCAAACTTATTAGGGCATTTAGAATAACACTGCCTGGAAACCATTACTCAAGTGGGAGATGTTGGGGATTAACACAAGAACCATGAGAAATGACAGAGGGAGGTGACTGACTTTGCTCACAAAATTATAGAATGTGACCATCCCTTCAAAGGAAGGGAGAAAAACCTCTTGTATAGAGTAGTGTGGTCAATAAATCTGACTGGAGTCTGATGAGTACCTGGCTGGGATTATGTCCTGATTGCTGGAGATTACAGGACAATTTCAGAGGATACACCCAGAGTCAGACAAAGTAGGACTGCCACTGGACAGAGTATGGGAGCGTGTGTTGGGGGAATCTAAGCACCCCAGAAGTACACTTTATAATAGGATTCTGCAGTTAATGCAGTGAATCTGTGCTTCAGCTCCACCTTCTCAGCATTTTGAGCTGTGTTCAATCCTGTTCATGCCTTCTTGTCCCACACCTAAGGATGTATTTATCATGTCCAGATCCCAGGGACTCTGCTGACGCTATACACTCATTATGTTCATAATTCTTTGCGTGACCAAGACCTTAGTGCCCTCCTTTAGCGATAACATGTTTTTTTCCAAATGATTGAAATAAAATAAATATAAAATAAAAGATTAATGTTTAAGAGACTTCCTTAAGAGATGTACTTCCTAAGAGATGGAGGGAGGGAGGATGTTCTTTAAATTGACCTAATCTGTGAGCATCTGGTCACAAACATACTGAGTTTTAAAACCAGTTTCCAGTGGTGTCCCCCTTTTTTGTTTCCTGGCCAGGCGGATGTTCCCCGTTTTGAAGATCAGCGTGTCAGGCTTGGACCCAAATGCCATGTATTCCTTCCTGTTGGACTTCGCCCCAACTGATGGCCACCGCTGGAAGTATGTCAATGGAGAATGGGTGCCGGCTGGGAAACCAGAGCCACCAAACCACAGCTGCGTCTACATCCATCCAGACTCTCCCAACTTTGGGGCCCATTGGATGAAAGCTGCCATTTCCTTCAGCAAAGTCAAACTTACCAACAAGCTCAATGGGAGTGGGCAGGTATGGCCTGATGTTTCCCCATACACCTCTTGGCTTCAATTGCAAGCACCTACCAATCAAGAAATATCAAGGGTGCATTTATGTAATTATAGAGGCCCTTACAGGCCTCTTCACCCACAGATGCCAATTATTCTCTGGAGGCCAAATGTAAACAGGAATAAACAGGTCTTAATTGGCGCTTTCAGATTTTAATGGACTTCTTGATGTTAAGAGAGACAGAGTGCTGTGGTTTACTTAATCATCAGGGGGCTTTTCAGAGTTGGTCTTGTGTGCTGGGGATTTTTACATAGGACTTCAGAGAAGGGGGAAAAAATGGTCACGGGTATTAGGTTTTTGTTGTGTTCCCCCATGTTGTTTGGTGTAAGTGGAATGTTGGCAGGAGTCAGATAGCAGAATAAAAGGCTGCTCCTAAATGAAATAATTACTATGTCTGCTTCTGCATCATGATAATTATCAATATTCTATTGAATCAGCTTTGGCCTTTGGAAAGAAACCACATGTACCAGAAATAAGTGACTTTCTCTTTGAACCCCTTAAAAATGCAAACAGGAAAATTAGTTTTGTTTCATATTTTATTTTTGATGATGCATCTAAAGGTAAAATGTTACACAAGACCTTTTGTTTGCTTGCTTGTTCTGTACAAAACTCCTACATTGGATGATACTTGTCAGCCTGGAATCAATTCCTTTCATGTAAATATTATACGTTCTCTATCTGTTGTTTCCATTAGGTTTGTGAGGTACCTCCATAAGCCTAGTACCCTAATTAGGTAGAAAATTATCTCAGTTTTTACAGACTGGAGAACAGAAAGATGACCTGACTTTCCCTAAGTCACACATGGAATGAGCACACAAGATTTATTGTGGAGCACAGAACAGGATCTGCATTTGCAAATTCTTGTCCTGCATCCAGGACCTCAGAAAAGTCAAAGGTTTCAGAAAAGTATGCATGGGGGCAAAAAAGCTACAGGAAACAAACTTGGAGAGTCACAGAGACTCTGGGCAAAAACCAAGGGAACATGATATGTATATATGGTGGAGAAGAAAAAAGTAGAAAGCAGGAGAGGAAGAGCCATATGAGAAACAAACAAAACTCACTAAATAAAACTCACTAAATAACAAATGAATGAAGTTCCCCTTGTTTTCTTTTGAAATCTTGACGACAACAGTGTTAAGGGAAACCATGTCCTCACTCTGTGCTTCAGCTTCCCCTTCTGTGGTGTTATGAGAAAATAATAGCTGACTAGCAGTGCTTTATGCTAATGGATGCATTCTTTCACATATACATATGTATGTATGTATGTATGTATGCACACAGTACTTTCTAAAGTAAAGGTGTGGGGTTTTTTAAATATCTTTTTCTTGCAGTAGAGACAATTAAGCAATATGATAGACTTCCTGAGGAAGGTGTATTGTGGAATCAATGCCATTCACAGCTTTGAATGCCAGATTAGAGACATCTGCCAAGACTTGTTTAGATACACTTCATCTCATCCAGAAAGATGAGTGGGTCGCTGCCTCAGCTCCCTCCTAGCCCTGATTTCTGTGATGGTGATTCTGAGTCTTTCAGATAGCAGAAGCAGGACAGGGATTGTCCCTTAACTGTTTCAACAGCTTCTACTGCAGTGGAAGCCCGAAGATTTGAAGGACATAGCTGCTAACACAAATATTCACTAATGCTCTTGTATCAAAAGCTTTAAATCCAAGTCCAGTGCAGTCTCATTCTGTTCAGCTCTGTGGTTCATCAGAAGTGAGGAAGGCACCTGCCCTTCTGCTCTCAGTAATCACTGACTGGGGAGGTTTAGCAGTGACATCTGGTCTATTATAGAGCCAGCGTGAAAGAGCAGCTGTGGGATACCAGAGTGGCGTTGGGGTCTGTCTCTGTTTTGTTTTCTGCAGATAATGTTGAACTCCCTGCATAAATATGAGCCCCAGGTACACATAGTTCGCGTAGGAGGCCCCCACCGGATGGTGATGAACTGCTCCTTCCCTGAGACGCAGTTCATAGCTGTGACTGCATATCAAAACGAAGAGGTAGGCGTATGCCACACTGTGCTCTTGATCACCATTGATGAGATATATTAAAAGCTTATTAACTACAAGATCAGCATGGACAAACTGGTCCTTTTCTTGTTTTCTCACCAGTCCCATGCAGTGCAATGTTCCATCCAATCTAATACTCTGTTTTCTCTCTGCAGTAGAACATTCTCTGATCTAGTGTCTGGCTGCAGTACTAAGCCAGGTTTAGCTTAATATCCTGCCATGGCTATTCCAGACTGGTCCATCTGTCCTGGCATCCCAATCCCTCACTAGAAGAAAACCTAGAGTCAAGTCCAGTATCTCTCTCCAGCCATGACTGATAGTTACAATAACCCTATCTCTCCCAGTTCCTTATAATACATACAACTGTAGAAGTGCACAACATTCCATGGGAAAATTTCTTCCCAACCCCAAAACTGTAATTGAGCGATGCTTTGGATTGTGACAGTTGCTAACTCATGTGCCACATCCCTTAGCTAGTGTTGCTGGAGATTTGATTCATACTTGGTAGGAATTCAGTGTTTAAACTCTCTTGAAAGGGTCCACCATCCCACAGGATTTCCCAGACCGGACCATGCCATCAGGCTGCCCTGACTGGTGTTCTGCCTGTGGCACTGATCAGTACACAGCACTCTGCAATGAGCCAAGCTCTCTCCTAACCAGCCCTGGGGAACATCATGTGTGGGGATATATTTTGTTAGGCTAACCAAGGCAGTTCCACTTGGATTATTCTGGAGGATGTTTTGTCAAGTTTCTATTCCAAATTGCCTTCACTAACATGCCTTGTTTTCTGTAAACTCAAGATAACAGCTCTCAAAATCAAGTATAATCCCTTTGCCAAAGCCTTCCTGGATGCGAAAGAAAGGTAGGTTCAACTTTTTTTGCTCCAGTAGCATTTTGCTGCTGATATGGTTAAAACTGTGGCATCACAATGTGAAAGATCAATTATATAACTTAATCTTGTTTCTGCTGTCTTAAATCCACAGTCACTCTCCTGATATTTGCAGGGAGACTTTCCATATAATTATTACAATAGGGTCTGAACTAGATGACTATCCTCTTGGGGATCCTAGGACTTAGCACTGTCTACGCAGGAAGCCTGAAATGAGATTGTGTGAACTTCCCCAGTAATGTTATACACCACATATGTTCACTGCATTGTACTTGCACTGCAATGAATCCCATGATTTGATAGCTCAGGAAGAATAAAAATTAACTGCAGATGTCAAAAAGCATAGCTAAAGTGAAATTGCACTGTAACTGTAACTATGCTGCTATTATTAAATCCGTGTGATATTAAAAGTAACCTGTAGGTGCTAACTGTATAAGGTGTTAGAGGTGCTTCCATTGGAAATTAATTGTGGTTTATCTTTCAAAGTTTTACTTGCATCATCCATGCTGATGCAGTGGGGCATCCAAATGATGCACTCCAGTCCATAACTGCTAATAAACTTTGGACCTGCCAAACGTCTCTTTTGACATGTGCCTGCAGGAGAATCTGTATTTCTTTCCATTCCTCTCACCACTTAGAAGCTGCTGTGTCTCAGCATCAGGGTTTCCAGCTGCAGAGGCAGAGTGCTGCCTTCGGCTTCTTGTCTGAACAGGAGGCAAAGCCCTGCCTTGGTCTGGGGGGAAGTCCAGGCTGAGGCTGTTCATGCAAGCAGGAATGGTGCCCACAGGTAGATTTAGAATTCCAGGTTCAGCCTCTAAATTTGGCACAAACTTAGGAACATTTTTATGTATGCTATGAAACATAAGTTCCTGCTTCCTTTATGGCAAACTGAAGAAAACTCTACTGCTGCCTAGCAAGTGGTTAAAGAAGATGGATTTCCCTCCTTTCTAACTCATTTTTCCATTTTTTTAGTGGATAATTCTATTTCTAACTTTCTTTTGTAATTTCTCAATTGGAGAGTTCTACCACTAAGTATTTTGCTTTTCAGAAACCATCCCAAGGATGCTCCAGAAACTGTTTCTGAAGGTCAACATGTGACATATTCTCACTGTAAGGTTTTTATTCATGTCAGCTGGAAGTTTTGTGTGATATGACAGGTGCTGGGAACCTGGGACTAGCTTAAATGGATCATAAAAGTGATTCATTGAGTCCCGAGTTGTGTTCATAGAAGAGGACCCTTTAAAAAAACAAAAGAAAATTGAAGAAATCTCACAGTAGGAAATAATGCAAGACTTTTTGCAGAGGGATCATTTTCTTTATGATCCAGATTTTCAATATTAAAAGGAATCTCAAATCAAGATGATATATAACATTTTTAGGGCTTCCCCCCCCCCCTTTTTTTTTATTTGTATCTGTGAATAATTTTGTCCCTATAAAATTATCTGTCATTACTGAACATGTGAAAAAAACAATGGGGTGAGCAGAGGTTGTGTTTGTTTCAATGATAGTCATTTTTTCTTTTATTTGTTCTTTGATGTTTGTGACACTTTCTGTTAGTTGTTTTCAGGTCCAGTTTTTAGGGTTGGTGGCTTTAGGTTTTGGGGGGGGGGAGTGGTATGTTGTTTTTGGGGGGGGGGTTGATTGTTCAGTTGTTCTATAAACCAGTATCTTGGAATCTGCTTGGTACTTCTGAGGCACAGCTGATTCTGCAAGAAGGCTGGTTACTTTATTGTACTGCAGTGTTTTAGTGCAATGATAGCTTTTTTCTCTCTGTCCCCTCAAAGTAGGTGGCTGGTTGATTTCCAATCCAGATACAATGTGTGCATCAGGAAGCTCTAATTATCAATATACGGGACCTTTGCCTCTGCCAGCTCCACACACTCCCCACAGCTGTGAGCGATACTCAACACTGCGAGGGCATCGGGCTGCTCCGTACCCACCTTCCTACATGCAGAGAAATCATTCACCTACAGGTACCACTGTAATGCTGCTCTGCTTCCAGGGTCCAGACACTCTCTGCCTGCCCGACCCTTGCTTTAGGTTAGCAAAAGCAATTAAAACAAGCAAGAGCTGAGGCTAGGAAATAGCATGATGAGTCTTGGTAACAACCTGCGCTCAACCCTGCATGAACAGAGTATGTTTAAGGCAGCAAAACAAGAAGTACAAAGAGCTGGGTGCACTGTAACTGTTAATTATAAATGAGATTGAATGATCTTGCTTAAAGTACAGCTCCTAATTATACAAAAAGAGCATTGCAAGCCTTCTTTCAGTGTCACGCCATGAAGCATTTGTGCTCTCAAGTTGAAGCAGCCTTTAGGAACATGGTAGGAGCTGACTTGAGATGAGGGCATTTTGGTACTGCCATAATGTCTTTTGAGTCCCTTCCAATCTGGGTGCCAAGTTCCAGAAGTTGATTCTACTTTGATAGAGGAAATCGGTCAGAAACAAGAGTAAGGTTAAAATAATGGGCTTACTAACTACAATCTAGCAAGGCATCCAGTTTAACAGAAATATTTAAGTTCAAGTTATAAGGAAATCTGTACCAAAATATTGCCGGTCACACGGCAATTATCATTAATGAAAAGACTATTAGTCAGACTTGCAAAAATGCATATCCTATATCTATCATGCTGTACCTTCTCATATATCGTACCTGGAATTAAAATGCCACCTTGCTATTCTCTTAAAAAACATGTGAATTTTGTCCTTTTACCTATGGTTAGGAACTTTGTGATCAGATTGCTTTCTCAGGCCTACCCGTGTTCTGTTGCCTTAAGACAATGTCCCTGCAATAGTCACTGAGGATTTGTTGCCTTTTTTTTTCTCCACCCCCCAACCCCCAAGTTAATTTGCTGGAGAGCTCCAGCAATAATCTTCAGGTATTCTCAGGACATGACAGCTGGACTTTGCCATCTCCTCCACATACTAATTTGCTCTCAGTGCCACACACGAAGGGTGCTGCCAGCCCTGGGCCCAGGTAAGGTTATGGGAAAACTGCTGGTATTAGGAGCAGCAAGACTTGTAGGACTGCCCTGGTGATTCGCGCTTTGTTCCAAGCTTTTATTGGTATCCAGGATTTGAAACGTCCTAAATGCCCAACACAAGATTCATGGATAGATCTTTCCAACAAGCTAATTATCTCCTGCTCTGAAAACCAGGGTCTTGGAACAGCCACAGAGAACTCTAGTATCTACAATCTGTGAGCGTTTTAAAGCCAAATTATTCTTCTCTATGTATTCCTCAGTATTCTCCTGCATGAAATGAAGATCTTATTCCCATGCAGGGATGTAACTAATTCATGTTTTACTATAAAAATATTGCTAATAGGGTAGTAAACAGTTACAGGAATGATGGATTTTAGACCTAGCAAGTCAATTATCAAGTATTTCCCCTTCTTTTCCCAAAATAAATGCACACATTTCTTCTCTAATTTAGGTGCCAGGAAAAGCAGCTGCAATTCTTTAGAATTTGTATGCATGCACAAAAAAGATCTTTAAATCTTGAAACCTCACATGTATTTGTACATTTGTCTCCATGCCTCTCTCCAAGGTCACTGGGTCTGATGGTTGCTGGTGATTTTTCACTTAAGATCTGCAAGGCTGATCTAGTTCAGTAACTTGATTCAGATAGCTGCCTTTTAGCAGATAACACACTTGACTTTACTGTGCTAAGTCTCGTGCAGGGGAAAATGCTTTGAGATAAGTTATTCAATTTGTACTGCTTTTTTTCCAGCCACTACCCTTGCCTGTGGACAGTGAGCAACAGTGCTGTAAATGTTGCCAACCCAGGAAGCGAGGTGAACAGCAGCCCTTCAAGTGTGTTTTTAAGGGGTAATGTCCCCTTATCCACTGCATCATCCGTCCAAATCCCTCTGCAGGGAATGGTGTCTGGCAGCATGGAAACACAAGGGGAAACCACTCTAGCCAGACTAGCCGACTCTGCTTGGACATCCTCACATTCCTTTTAATGGATGGGCAGCTCACAAGGGAAGCTCAGCCAAACAAGACTGACACAAATGGCAAACGATCCCCTAGAATTGCAGCTCAGAGCAGGGATGTGTATGCAGAAAACCACCTTCATCAAACATCACTTTCCATAATGTACCTCTTGTGTGCCAGCGAAGCCAAAATGCATAATGCAAACGCAGGAAACATTATGGGAACCGGCTTATTTCTGTAACCTTTATGCGCCATTCAGGAAGACGTCCAGAAAGAATCTTTATAGTTAGTTTTGCTTCTATACCACATAAAAAATGGTCAGAGACATGAGACTGAGTGAAGCAGACATGGCAGCTGGATATTCACTTGTCATTTTAAAAGTCCTTTCTGTAGCTAGCGGCCGAGTCCAGGGGAAACTGTAAGCAAGTTCGCAACGGGTAATTTGAAGGGACAACGCTGCTTTAAAGACTTTCTGAATCTGTCACAGAAGGTTTTCACAATACGTGAAACTAAACCTTTCAGGGGATAGAATTAGTCTGACACCCTAATGCCACCTGCATACAGTATTGTCTGTCCCCTTCCCTTCTCCAGCTCCTGTTTGCTGTTTGTGTGCTGTAGGGATAATGGACACACTCAAGCTGAGAAAGTGGCTGCATTGTAGCAGCAGGGTGAAGGGCATCTACTGTAGCATTTATAGTCTGATGTGATGGTCTTTGAAATGAAAAGTTCCAATGTATTCTATATGTGCTATTTTTGAAAGGGTGGAGGGAAAAGAATTATAAAAGATTCAGCTTGCATTTCCACTTTGCTTCAGGTATAAATAAAATACTAATAAATGGTGTATTATCTCCTCAGTGCCTTTCCAAGTTGTAAACACACATACAGTCCTTTTCACCTAACAGCCTCTGAGCAATTTAAAGCAGCTTTGCCAGAAGCAAGTTGACAGAACAGAAATTTTCTGTTCCTCGGACAGTGACTGGCTGTATGCTCTTGGGCATGATATTTCATGTCTTTGTGCCTGTTTCCTCTCTCACCTTTTGTCTGTTGCAGCTTCCTTTTTCAGGCCACAGCTTTTCCTATCCTGTGTGAATGTATGCCAAATGTTGTCATCTAGCACAGTGGACATTGATCCTGTCTGGGATTTCTAAGCACTAGTGTGATGCAGATAATAACAGCTGTCCCCCGATCTTCCTTGTCCTCTCATGTACCTCCTCAGGCAAGTCCTATCAACTTCTCCGGGAAGAGTGCTGCCATTTGATCTCTTGGAGGGGTAAAGAAAAAATTGCAAGCTAACGCATGTAGATATGTCTCTGTATAATGAAATGCCCAGCAGCAATTCAGTTCCATTTATTCATGAGCATTGATAGGGGCTGGATAGATAGCTCTGGAAGAAGAAATCCTCAGCATAGGTATAGAAGAGGATTCTCCAAAGCTCTTGTGAACTGGTGTCTCTACAGAGGTGTTTCTGCTTCTGCCAGATATGCAACGTTCTCTTTGTGAATACTCATTTATTGCATACAGGCTCTGGGAGCAGCATTTTATTTTGGGTAGACATTAGGGGCAGCAGCAAGAAGAACATTTTCCTTCCAGCCGTCAAATGTGCATCTGTCTGGTGAACCCAGCAAGCTCCTGTTTCATATTCTATTACCTCAGCCCTGAACCATCCCCTTAAGGTGTTCTCAGTGTTACGCATTTTCATGACTTCCCCATCTGGCTTTTCAGATTCCCTGCAGGCAAGACAATGTGCCAGGATGCACTCAGTAATGCTGTTAGTTTTACTGACTTATGGTGTTATCCCCTAAAAGCAAAGTAATGAAGTTGCTTTGGATATGCATTTTTATTAATAGAGGCATTGGTCAAACAGGAGCTAACAGAGTGCAAAAAGCTCTGTGGCCTGCTATCAGCCTAATCCTTGTCAGTTCTGACTGCAAATATGCCTCTCCACATTCTCTCAAAAGCTTGGTGATGAGTTTCTCAATGTTGTTTCTCTTCCTTGCCAGAAATATAAGTAGGTGTTTCTCTCAAAAATAGAGCTGCTTTACAGATAAGGTTTATTAACTTACGCTACCCTCTTCTGGCTGTTCTGCTCCCCACATACACACCACATGCTGAGTCTGTATAAGATGGCTGTAGATGCTAAAAACCAGACAAGTGATGACTTGTCTATATTCCAGGACTTGCTATGCTTCCTTCATCGTTACTGAGTTGGGTAATTTCTTAGTTTTCCCGATATACTGCATTACAGTAACAGAAGAGTGATTATAAGGTGTTACACAAACTGCATTTTTATTTCACAAATAAACAACCTAGGAGAAAATCCGAAGAGCTTTCCTGATAGTCCCATAGGATTGAAAGGATTAAAAAAAAAAGGAACAAAATGAACAGGCAGAGTCATTTTTCTTTCTTATCACTGGAAGAGCAGCCATGATTCATGTCATAGGAGGTGAAAGGTTTTGAGATCTCAGAAATAAGCCAAGTTTTTGTCATCACAGACAACCTGATTTAGCCAAAGCCTGAGAAATGACATGGAGGGTAAAAATACCCTAGGCTTGCTCACTACTGTGACATTTTCCTACTTTGGTAAAGGCTTTGAGAATTGATATCTGGCTTGGACCGATCACTTCTAAGGAGCTGCAGGAGAAAGGATTTTGCCACTTGTTCACAAGAAAAGCTGCTGGTGTTAACTTTGCAGATCTCCTTTCGCAGCGCAGTGCAGTTCCCCACGGCGAAGTAACAGCCTGAGACGCTGTCTATGCTGTTCTCCTGTGGGAGGCAGGTTGCCTTAAACCGTATATAAACTGTTCCCTTCCAGATGAACCATTGTTGTGGATCTGGTTTTGCACCTATAGTGCCCTCATTCCCCACTAGGTTTCTGCTTGCCATTAAAAACCATACCAATAACAATTTCTGGCTGAATATTTCACTGGTTGCTATAATCAGTAACTGAAACTGCAGCAAGAGAAGAAAGCACACCCCCCCTCCATTTTTATGTATTTTGACAAAGTCACTTGATTTTGTGGAAAACAAATACATCAAGAGACTAGATGAGCTCTTTTGAGGTCTCAAGGGTAAATATACTACCTGATACAAAAGACAGTTCGTATTTTTTAACTTAACTAGATTATGGAGTCTCTTGGCCCATGAAACACAGCAGGCTTCGTCCTGACTGAGAAGCAACACTGTACCTGTCCCTGTCCTGTGCCCGTCCCTGTCCCTGTCAGGCCTCTCACCTGTACAGCTGCAGGGCAAGGACCTGGGGGCACATCTCCATACAAATCTTTATACAATTAAGAGGGAAGAACCATTTGTTTTCAGTTTCTGGAGGGCTTTAGCACAGTACCCAGCAACTAAATGTGAGGTTGCAAGGTGGTTTGGGTGACGCTTCATTTAACTGTATCAAAAAAAACATGTGTGTGTTTGTAATAAAAGCATAAGATCTAAAGGGTAAAGAAAAATAAAACTTTAAGACAGGCTGTTTTGCACCCACGCTGCAGTTTCTGCTCCCTGGCCTGCAGCTGTAACAGGGCCCGCCTCGCCCTCGGTGCCCCTGCTCCTGGGAACGGCACCGGGCAGCCTCGCAGGGCGAGCCGGCCGAGCCGGGACAGACGCTGGCCTGGGCGGCAGCTGCCCTTTAATCTCCTCAGTGGGCTCCAGCGGCCATTGAATCGGGGCTTCTCCTCAGCTCTCCCGTCCCCT
>JAVJGI010000060.1:7697242-7713018 GCA_035590275.1 Ibycter americanus | reverse complement strand
GGGCGGTGGGGACGGAGGGCAGCGGTCCCTCGGCCGGTACCTGCGCGCTGCCCGGCCTTGGGGGCCGCCGGCCGGTTTCCCCTGCGCTGCGTGGAGCGGTCTGCAGCCCTTCCCTGAGGCGGCAGCGGGCTCCCGCTGGAACACACCAAGCCGCCCAGGCTGAGGCAGGTGCTTTTGGTCTCAGACTTTTCCCTCGGGGTTTATTTTCCCGGCACTGGGGCAGGTGTGCTCCCAGGGAGGCGAGGAGGAGCCTCTGCTTACGCCCATGGAAGTGTGGAGAAGTTTTTCCCTCAGAGGGTGGCCCTCAGCTCCCCTGGTAGCCCCCATTTGAAGCCTCCAAGAATGACTGATGCCTGTCCGCCTTGGCATGGTGTGGAGGTTGCGCTCAGCCGCCTGGGTGGCCTCAACCCAAACAGTGACATCTCCTGTGCTTCGCTTTAGCCTTGCTGGGTCTTCTGTGACAGGTTGTCCCAGCCCACGTGCCTCACCTCAGGCACCTGTATGTATGCCAACAGAGGGGCTAGAGGGGCTTCAAATGTTCCCATTTGTGACTGTGGCGTTTTAAGGAAACATCCCTTCAGTCTCTGGTGGGCAGAAAACAAGCGAGCAGATAAATGCCGGCATCCTGAAAACCCCAGCACCAGCCCACGTGCTTCTTGGTGAGCCAGCCCTGGGCACCCATCAACACAGACATTTGCCTCTGCTGGCAATGGAGAACAAGCAGGAGGTAACCTCCTCAGAAGTGAATTTTTCCCCTTCACAGCCTTGTCCTGCCCTGTGCCCCTCTGAGTGGGCTGTAACCTGTCCCCCCCAGGAAATCCTGCCTCTGTGCCTGCACTGGACCCGGTGTTGCTGGTCTCCACCCCTGTGATCTGCACGACTCATTTCAGAGAGATTTGACCAAGGTATTTCTGAGCTCTCAGATCATTAAGAACTCTCAGGCTTACAAATTTTCAGGTGTTTGGAGGTTTGTTCAGTGAGCATGTCCTGCCTGCTGTGGAAATGCTTTCGGATGACTGCCTGGTTTTTCCTAGTATGTACTGATGCAAAACACACAGGCATTTTGAGAAGGCTGCAGGTTTGACTAGGCAAAAGATAAACCCCCTGCTGTGTGGCACAGTTCAGCCAGGTTTGTAGTGAACAGAACAAATCAAAATGCCATGGCGTGGATCCCAAAACGCTTCCTAGGCAAAGGCACATCTGTTTGTAAAGGCCACTTTGCCAACAAAACTCTGCAGTGCCTTATGTACTCACCTGGGGCATTGGCTCAGCACTGACAAGAGGCAGAAGGGTGCTCTATACTGAATCTCTAGCATGACCACTGGGAGGATCTTACTTCCTCCTCCTCTCTGTGATTCACTCTGAACTGTTTTGATTGCCTCAGTCTGTTACACTCACATGTTATTATCTCAGCCATAACACTGAGGGAATTCAGGAAGTCAGTACCGCTGGTGTACTGTCCATCCATCCACCTCTCTTGCTGTCAGAGAGATGGCTTGTGAAGGGCACACTGTATGCCATACTCTGTGTAAGCTCTGGCCTTGATCTTTTGTTTTTCAAGGTGTCTTTTTAAAAATTAGCTGGTATTAGTACATACTGACCTCTAGGACGGCAGTTGTATATTGCTGTTGAGGGATGCATTACTATAATCTGTTTGTTCATCCTTGCTTTCCTTCTGCTTTCCTCTTGCTTTCCCAGTGCGGGCTCTCCACAGTAGTGTAACAGTCCCATTAAGGCATCCTGGACTGAGATCTGGATTTGATTTTTTTGCGTCCCTATTTCTGGAGTATCTACGTTTTCGTGTTCAATACAGACATGAACTGTTTTTGTAAAATATGCATCATTGTTTGAGTCTGAAATTCTGTGCAGTTTGCAGGGTAAGCAGAAGAAATTTACTTCTGTATTTGGACTCAATCAGCCACAGGAGCAATCACAAATTTTCTTAGGAGACAGGAATTTTCCAAGTGCTACATCAGTTTCCACAGCCTTAGCTGTTTAAGAAAGTTGTGTCACATCTTCCGAATCTGTAGAAAAGACTTGGCAGTGTCCAGAAAACTAGGCCTAGCTGCCAGTATTTCCATTTTCTCCTGGTTTTGTTGACCTCTTCTGCCACTGAAATGTCAATTCACTGACCCTTTGTTGGCTGGAATTAAACAAATGCAGAAATGGGGAAAGAACAGCTGGTAGTAAAGCTAACAGCGCTCTAAAACTTCGAAGAATCTGGAATTTTGTGCTGTTAGAAAATTTTTGTGTCAGTTTAAACTTAACTCCTACAGTTTGTCCATGCTGAGGTGCACCACTGGGTGCTCGGTTCAATGCTCAGATGTAATTTTGTCCTGAAGCTGGTTCTGGGTTCTCATCCTTGAGCAGATCCTCTGCAGAGCTCCTCTGGGTTCTGTGTTTCTGTTTGCACTTAAAATGAGCACAGTAACAACTGATAATATTTAACCATTTTTATATTTTAGCCATATATACTGGTCATACAAATATGTAGGTTAAAAATAATCCTTCTAAATATAAAAAACTCAGTTTCCTCCTAATGGCTGTAGCTATCGTGTCATAGTCTGCTAGGTCTACAGCAATGATAAGTAATGGTCCTTACCACAGAGATGCTAATGGTAACTTTGTGGTTTGAAAGTCTCTCATCTAAGGTGTTCCTGAAACATGAAGTATGAGTGATTTTTATGGTGAGTTGAAGGATATACTCAGCTTTTAAATGAAGAATTGATGGGGAAAGAGTGAACTAGGGGAGGATGTGAATTATCTGGACTGAATGCCTATAGTTTTCATAGACTTTCTGTAGGACTTTGCATAAATGACTTACAGCCTCATAAGTCAAGTGCCTGAGGATCTTTTTTTTTGTCTCAGGGCAGTGTTGCATCAGACTTCTCAGTTTCTCATCTGAAAACTGGGCATTTTGTCTTTCTCTCAGCCTCTGTAGTGGGAGATCTGTGGGGCAGAGTTCTTCTTACTGCATGTATGTACAGCACCAGCAAAATGAGGCCTTGTCTCTGTGGTGAAAGTTTATTAAATTGATTACTACTTATGAAAAAGCCATTGTCTTTAATTAGGAAATGTTTTAACTTGGACAGGGAGCTCAGGGAGCTCAAGGACAACTTTAACGAACAGCTGGTGTTGGTCCTGAGCCCCCTGAACAAGCAAGATGTGGGCAGGACCATCCAGACAATAAATATTGTGTGCAGCTGTGTCACGACGGTAACTCCACCGTGCCCGGACATCTGGCCAACATCCCTGGCATGTGTGGACCTTATGGATTGTGAAACAATGCACGCCTGCACTTGGCACAAACTTAAAGTTTGTGTACACTAGGTATGTAAACTGCTTTTGTTTTCGCTGAAGTATAAAGGCAGGCAAGCTCTGGGACTGGGCCAGAAGCCTCACCTACGGGTGGACACACCATGTAGGAACTTTCCAGTTACCAAGAGACTCCTGGCACCAGCTGCAACGGGGTTTCCTAGCCAAAGTGTGGGACTGGGTGATGTTATTAAGGTGGTAATTGGTGATGTATCCTTTTCTTAGTCTCTGTAGCACTTTGATTTGATGCTTTGCTCCTGTTGCTTTTTGATCATATTGTGTATAATAACTAGTACTGTTTCCTTTTATCATATTGCATGTTGTTCTCCTTATATTATATTTTAATACAATAAACTGCATTTATTCTTATATTTGATTTGGAGTCCATTTTTGCTTGGTATCCGGTCAGTCAGCAAAACAGTCTCACTGGGGCCTTTTGGCATACTGTTATGTATAAAAATTAAAGATCCTGGAGTGTTTGTACATGTATCACCGATGGAGGCAGCAGTCAGTAGCACTGTGGTCCTAGTACTTTAAAATCTGTGAGCTGAGCTCTGAATAAAGCATCACTGGTGTTCCTAAAACCCAGCCTGACTCCTAGAAGGAAGCAGTTCATTTAAGTAATCTGCAGTGCTGGATGATGCCACAGATAACCTTTTAAAATGTTATAGAAATGTGTTTGCCAGGTTGTACATTTGCAGTGAAATTGAGGTAAAGCTGTCTTGTGTCTTTTTAGGTTTCCCTGTGAAAAATCAGGAAAATTTTCATGTAATTCACCTCACCTTTACTTTTGTGACAAATTTGAAACTCAGGCCAGATTTAGACCTGGACCGGGACAGACTTGTGGGCTTTGTGGATTGCATAGGATCTCACCCAGGAGCACCAAACACTGGGAGGACGGGCAAGACTGGAGCCTGTGTCCCCACGTCACTGCGAACTATGCAGCTGTAGCTAGCACATCACTCCTAGCGAAAGAGTGAAGAGTCAGATTCCCCAGACACAAGGTGCTTGCTGTCTGCTATAGCCCGTTCCTCCTGTATTTTATATTCCAGCAGCTAGATTGCTCTTCAGAGAGGATGTAGTAAAAACAAAATAGAAAACCATAATTTTCTGGTATTGAGACGTAAACAAGGCACCTTATTTAAACCACAAAAATATGCTGTAACCCTTGGTTTTGTCAGAGCCCTGAGTGTACTAATGAGCCTTAATTGCCCTGACAAGCCTCACCTGCAGCTTCCACCCACACCCCTGCCCTTGGGCCTCAGCCTGAGGGCCTCAGCTTCTGTCTGGGCTGTGTTGGGGAGCGCAGTGTTCTGACTTTTTTCCTGAGTTGGTGAGTGTTTGGCTTTCCTGAACTTGGCTTCTTGCCTTGCCTGATGCTCACTGGGCTGTTAGTAGGATATGTTTTCATCACAGCCTTGCCCTGCTCTGCAGGGCTTAGCTGCAGTGGGCTTGTGCGCTGCTGCTGAGAGTCCTGCCTGCACTGTGGCAGCTCTTGCCTCCCCGTCTTTTGGAATGCAGCTCTGCTTTTGCTGCCCCTGGTAGGTTTGCTGCTATTTAATTTCTCTCTCCTTTATGCAGTCCCCTCTGTTGAATAGGGAGCTCAACAGGACAGTCTTGATGCTGTCCTGACCAGCTTCAGATGTGTGTGGCTTTGTCTCTATTATGGGTATGATGCTTGATCCTTCAGAAGGGTAACACTTAAAATGTCCCTTGATCATGCGGTGTTGGGTAAAGGTCAGGCTTGTGTGGTGTATGCAGCTGAAACTCTGAAGAGAGAGGGTCATCCCTAGGAAAGAGCTGTTTTACTGTCCAAATTATGCTTGGTGAGGAGGGGTTGTCCCTCACTTGTAAGGTGGCATCTGTTGAGTGTTGGTGTACTCTGAGAGGCAGGTCTCCAGGGGAGCACCGGAGAAACAGATAAACTTATTTAACACTGGTGTTTTGCCCCTGTTTGTTTGTCCTGTCTGTTCAGGCTGTGCACCCTTCTGAAATAGGACAGTCTCTCTGTTTTTTCTTTGGTTCCTCATTGCTTTTTGGGGAAAGCAGTTAGAGCTTTTAGCCACAAACATAGTGATAAATAACAGCAGTAGCTTAAAAATTGCATTTGCTGATAATATGACAAATTTGGTGTGTGTATATGCAAAGAGGTGAGGGTTTTTATGGCAAATATTCATTGTTGCTATGTCGTGGTTTAACCCTAGCCGGTAATTAGGTACCACGCAGCTGCTCGCTTACTCCTCCCTCACCCAGAGTGGTGGGGAGGAGAATTGGAAAGGAATGTAAAACTCAAGGGTTGAGATAAGAACAATTTAATAGTTGAAATAAAATAAAACCAAAAGAACAATAATAATAATAACAGTAACAGTTATAATGAACAGGAGGGAGAAGGGGAGAGGAATGAAATCCAAAGGGAAGGGAGAAAACAGGTGATACGCAATGGAATTGCTTACCGCCCACTGACCAATGCCCAGTCAGTCCCTAAGCAATGATCGGCAGGCCCTGGATAACCCCTCCCTCCAGTTTTATACCGAACAGATGTCCCATGGTATGGATATCTGTCTATTTCAGGTCAGCTGCCCTGGCTGTGTCCCCTCGCAATTTTTTGTGCCCCTCCAGCCTTGTCGCTGGCAGGGCCTGAGAAACTGAAAAGTCCTTGACTCAGTATAAATATTACCAAGCAACAACTAAAACCATCCGTGTGTTGTCAACATTGTTCTCACTCCAAATCCAAATCACAGCACTGCACCAGCTAGTAAGAAGAAAACTAACTCTATCCCAGCTGAAACCAGGACATGCTACTACTATAAAATGCTAGTTTTGTAAAAATGAGGATTTTCTTTTCAGAGAAGGCCCATTTTCATTGATATTTTTAAATTGTTTTGGAGAGGTCAGAGTGTTGCTTAAAATGTTCAGAAGGGTGGTTGAATGGTAGTATTTCAGCTTAAACTGACTTTCACTTTGGAATTCAGAATTGTTATGGGTTAAAAAAATTAAACAATAAAAACTTATTCTGAGGGTACTGAACTCCTTAAGTTGAGATATTTACTATCATTTCTCAGGTTTATGTCTTGTGCACTCTCTCCACTTGGAATATGGAGACTTCCAGACCATTCTTTCTGGGCAGAAAATACATAAACAAATGCTAGATCTGCTAGAACTGTATGATCTGGTAAGAATAAAGTAGGATTGTACTTCTAAAGGGTATGGTATTTTTCCAGCTAACAACACGCTATAATTATGAAGGACAAAAATTTGTAGCTTTTGGAAGAATTATGTTTAGAAACCCTAGGTAGGCAAATTTGAAAGAAAGTCTTAAGTGTATATGCACATTTGAAAATACTTATGCATGAAGCTTACTTTTTCTTCCAGCAAAGTCAGTAAGAACAGTTTAAAAATTATTCCATAAATTCTTTAGCAATTCACTCCATATAAAGCCAAAGCACATATTTATGCTTGGTTTGAAAAAAACCACCCCAACCAACCACAACAAAAGAACCAAAACAAAAAAAAATCCAAATCAACAAACAAAACTTTTTCAAAAGCTCTGCCCTTGTCCTATTTCTATGTGCCATTGCACTACAGTTATGTCTTTGCTTCTCAGCTGCTGTATCTCTAAATGTGTTTTGCTCTCCTCTATTCACTTGTTGGTTCAGAGGACAGTATAAATACGGACGGTGCAGACTATGTCTCACCTCCAGGGGAATAAGACTTTATTGGAGCCGAAGTGTGGCAGTTTAACCAAGGGGGAGAGTGAATGTGAAGCAGGTATAAAATAAGCATGGGCCCATGGCAAGATGAAGTAAACTGAAGGCAGCTCTTATGCTGAGACAAATGTTCTTGCTGGTGCAAACCATCTTCCCTTGCAGAAGCTCGCTTTGTACTGCTGATAGTGTAGTCCGCAGTGCACAACTTGGATAAAAGCATGGGCCATCTTTGCCTTTCTTACCACCTTGGCCTTTTGCTTGCCCACTGTTTGTGTAGCCTCCTCCCTGAGGCACATCAGAGTCTGCCAGTGGGGATACTCATCCTACACCCAGCCAGCCATGGCATGAGCCTGGGCTAGGCACTGTGTGCACAGCACGTGGTATTTGGGGGGGAAATGTGGTGTTTGCTGTACAAACACAATAAACTGGGAATCCTTGCATGTGAGCAGGGGCAAGGCTGTACAAGGCACTGCTTTTTGTGAAGCTACCCACAGGCTCTAGGGAGCTGCATGGTCATAGTGTGGTGGTGCTTCTTTCCTAATTGCCTAAATGCATGGGAGTCAGCTTGTTTATAGTGCAGAAATTCAGGAGAGTACTTGGTCTAATGGAGTCCTGGTCTTGGACTGGTCCTGCTCAATGAGAAGTAACTGTGCCAGTGGAATGGATTTCATCAGCTGAGCATCTTCCTTTCAAACCGTAAAGTCTCCAGACTAATCAGTTTTAGCCCTAGGACAAGCTGTGTGTGCGTGTCTCTGTGTGTGCGCCTGTGGATAATCTGTATTTGTAACCCTTCCTGTAACAGTAGCTGGCAGACAGGAAACTGGCAGTGTTCTCTATCTGGTCTGTTTGAATGTCCTCAGGTCCTTGCTGTCCCCTGCTATAAAAGTTCCTCTCCGCAGAAGTAAATTCCCAGACAGAAAATCAATTTCTGTAACATATGTTGGTCAATTGAACCAATTTTGCCCTGAAAAGTCAAATGTCCAAAAGGGACACATTGCTTTTGATCTATTCTGTCAGCATGCAATAAAATGCTTTGTCCAGATTTATTTGAACCTTCAGTTTGAGTCACCTAGAGCAGATATTTTTTTGGTTTGGTTTTGGTTTTGGTTTTGGGGTTTTTTTTTGACATTGCTTATAGCAAGGAATCTAGTTTCTGGAGCCTTTAAATGTTTTCAATAATTTCTCTGTTAGAAGGGTTGATATAAATAGACGATCAACCTAGGAATGTAGGATTGGCAGGGAGCTCCAAGAGCATACTCTCTTCCTCTGCCACTGGAAGGAAAACACCATTCATTTTATAAACTGATCAAGATTTCTTGGAATATTAATTGAGGCTTAGGACCCAGTACCCCAGTGAGAAGACTGACATTTAGAAAGCTTATTTCTAGCCTAAATGTGTTTATGGTTAATTTATAAACATTAGTTCTTGGGCTGGCATTGTTCCTTAGCTGAAATTATTAAATTATTAATTTCTACTTTTTGTTTTGTTTTTTTTTGGTTGGTTGGTTGGTTGTGTGGTTTGGGGTTTTTTGCGGTTTTTGTTGTGTTTTTTTAAACTGCTGTACTTAGCAGCACTTCATAAATTGCCCTCTTAAGACAGTTTTACATTGTGCCTCGTTTGATCTTGCTCCTGCTGAAAGAAGGGATCCTTACTTTTCCCTCAGCTGCACATTCTTGCTGCTTCCTTTGTCCAACCTGACCATGCTGCAGCATCAGTGAGCTGTATCGGCTCATGATCTCTCTCACTCAGTGCAAGGGAGACAGTGGGACTGGGGCAAGCGGGACTGCCCTTCTGATGGCAAGCTGCTGTTAGATCAGATTAAACATATTTTGAAACAGCAATCCCAACCTTAATTTTGCTGACTAACCAAGTGAAGGTTTGGTTTTATTTCACCCCCCTTTCAGGTATTTGGTTTTGTGTTGCTGTGTTCATCCTAGAGCCCTTTTCTGTGCTGACTCTGTTGAAATTCATCTATCCTGAACTTGGTGAGCAGAGCTGTCTGCAGTATTTCAGAGGCAGTCTTACCAGTGTCTTGTATAGTGCCACAAAAACTATCCTCTTTCTCCTGGGAATACTTCAACAAATTCATCCTATGATCATACTTGCCTCTAACACAGAAGGTAAGCTTCCATTTTGGGCAGCACTGATGCATGAGGCATAACCTTTATTTCCCCTTTACTGATAAGGGGATCCCACGATTCAGGGCTCCTTGTAGTTTTTACAGTATTATCTGAAGCAGCCTGCTTACTGCTGTGAGATTTGCTTTGCTAAAATATTGGTGCTTCCAGAAAAGCTGGAGCAGAGGAGAACCTTGAATAAGGGAGCAGATGCACTGTTAGCTACACAGGGTAAAATCCTGGCAGTACTTTCACTGACTTAATAGGGTAAGAAGTCAATAAAGATAATTTGTCCTTTCACACAATGTCTGGCTGACTAAATCAGGACCTTACATAAAATCTGATGTCTAATAACTGTTGAACATGTGATTCATCCCTATTTTCAGTATGAAAATAGGAAAATGGGGGGAGAGAAAAGGAGTGGGAAGTAGGAAACGCACAACCTCCACAGTGTGTTCTATACCTGATATAATTTCAGCTGGGCCTGTGTTTTACATTGGTGGAAGAAAAAGCTTAACCACTGCATCCTGTGTCATAAGGAGCTAGGTGATGTGCAAAATAAATTTGACCTGAAGAAACAAAAAAGGGGGTGCAGTCTCCTGCCATAAATAACTAATTAAAAGCTATCATCTTGCATCCAACAGCAGTGGCAGCTGCCTAATTGGATGTTAAAAATATCCCTGCTGGTCTTTGAAATATACATGTTTGCACGGTGCTGAGATAACTGGTACTTTGGCCTTTGTACAGGATGCAAGAAACCAAGAGCTCATGTCTGAATGTGTAATGGCTGCTTCCTCTCACTGCACAGGCTCCACATCTCCAGCTTCTGACTCATGCTGAGGTCCTGGATTTTTCAACAGAAAGACGGTTCAGTTCTGCAATCTTTCAGAATTACATCCTGACTTTGCAGAAGGCTTGTTTTCAGGGTAACTTCTTTTTCTGGTGTTATTTTTTTTTGATTTAATCAGGAAGGGGTAAAGCCAATCTACAGATCAGTGGTGAACTTGAAGTGTAATTGCATGGCAGAGCCCCCTGCACAATTTGCACAGTCCAGAGCATAGGACTTCATAGGACTTTTTGTCTGTGTGATTGCCTGTTAGTTAACAGCCCAGATTTGCCTTTCAAAAAGAGAAAAGAAAACAGAAATAAGGTGTGGATGAGGGGTAGGGCTCAGTCAAAGGCAACCCACAGACACGTCAATGTTTTTTTTCTTTCTTTCTGCCCGGCAGTAAGTTGCTGGTATAATTTTTTTTCTTCACAATCCAGCAGATGGTGTTAGATGGCTATTTAATGACTCACATGGGACTGAAAGTAGAACGTGCTGGTGGTAAAGCTAAAAGGATGCAGGAAAAAAACGGTTTTGCAGGGATGTTCAGTGAATCTGAAAGCTGTGATAGGCTCCTGTTTTAAGCATCTGTGTGGATGCTTTCAGCTTACTACTAGTAGGGGGTGAGGAGCTTCATAGCTGTAGTACTCAATTTAAATTGAGACTTCTGTGACATCTATCATACTTCTTCATCTAAGGGTTTAGGTGTGTTTGAGTCCAGTGGAGCAGAATGAATATAACCACCAACCCCCACTGAACACTTTGGGGTTGGGAGGTGTATAAATTATTTTTGGTATTTATTTTTTAATTGCATTTCCTCCTTGCATGTGCCTGAAAAGGGAGAGTGAAGTGGTACAAATTCTCTGCAGTGCACTGCTGTGACAGAAGTATTTCCTAAATCACACTGTCCATACAAAGGAAATAAGTGAGGTAGAATGAATAAAACATGAGCTCAGCAGGTTGTATACTGTCCAGCCAGGCTAAAACATGGTATGAGTTTCCGACTGCTTTCTGTTAGCTGGTATGATGAATGCACTGGATCTTGGTCAAGCTCCTAGAGAACAAGTATCTGTCTACACTGCTGATTTGGATCTGTTACAGATTATAATATTACCTGTGGAAACCGGTGTGAAGTGGTGAGTACCTCTGGGTGGAAAAAGAAATACCAGCCTGAATAGATATATACACACACACACACACGGGCTGTAATTTGCTACCATTTAGGAAAGATCTTGGGGTCTTTTGAGATATTTCATAGACTATCTGGTTAGCACACAGCAGTTAGAAAGTTAGGAATTGTGGGAAAAGATAGTCAGTCAAAAATCCATTCTGTTACAATGTAAGTAAGTCAATGGTGTAACCCACCTTTTGAATACTGTAGCCGGTTCTAATAACTCTGCCTCAAAACGTTTATAGAAGAGCTAGAAAAAATACGGAAATAGGCAGCAAGAATAGTCAAAGACATGGACTTGCTACTATGCGAAGAGGGCATAAGTGGTTTGACTCTTCACCCTGGAAGAGAAGGGACTGTAGTACGATATGGGGGAATGCTATAAATGATATGGTAAAGATGAACAGGGAAAGACTACTACTGTTTATCGAAATGCAATTGGAGGCAATGCCCTAAAAGTTTGTGGGTTTGTGCATGGGTTTTTTTAAGCCTGTTGGTTCCTGTAGTGCATAATGAAATTGTGGAGCTTGTTGTCACCTGGTTTTTCTCTTGACTTTTACTTTATGGAAGTTGGAGAAATAAATGGATCCAAAATAGGTTGGACAAATTCAGAAAATCCGTTGCTGGCTGTAAAGCATGACTGTGGCAAGCTGTGGCAATATAACATGAGAAGCATCAGCCTACACATTCCTTTTTCAGTCTTTTGCCAAGCTTAGGTTTTGCTGGCAGTTCCTGGTAGGTCACTTGTAGGTCTGTTCAGTAGTTACTCTAGGTGGCTACTGGAAATGGGATTACAGACTTGTGAAGGTCTTCCTTACCTGTAAGATAACAGTGCATATTTAAGTGATGGATTTAAATGGTAGAGTTCTGTATGTATGCTGCTATAGGAAGGCTACAGGTAGGCTACTGTACCCTGTCATTCAGCGGCTTATAAAACTGTCTAAATCTGCTTCTGTCTTTTAAGCAGCCTTCATTCTGGACCCTGGGGCTGGGTTCAAGTATGCTGGTAAGATTCACCTTAACATCAAACAGTTAACAGACTGACATGGATAATCATCAGCAGAACAGGCCTGACATGCCAGTCAAGGGCATAATTTATACAATCCTAGGAAATTTGTTTTATAAAGTGACAGCTTTTAGTGATGGGATAATGTATTCTACTTGGTAGACTCGTTCCTGAGCAGTCACTAAAAATAGAAAGCACTAGGGTATACAAATGTCCTGGCTAGAGGCACAGAAAACAAGAGAAAGGTAGAGCAGCATGACTTGTCTGCTAATAGACTGCAGGACTGGGTTTTTGGGGGAAGGTTTTTTGTGGGTTTTTTTGTTTGTTGGTTTGGGGTTTTTTAAGAATTATCACTTTGACAGGCCAGGGGGCTGATTTCTCTCCTGTAGTCCATGAGTAGTGCATAAATCCACGCTCAGTAATGAGAATAATTTATACTATGATATTTAATCTTAGAGCATCCCAAAGCAATTTACAGACTACTAACCACAAAGGGAGCCTTATCAATACCTAATCTGGGAAGCTGAGTCATCTCTAAGTGTGACCAGCCCTTCAGTAAGGTGCTAGCTGGAAATCGTCTGTCCATTCTGCCCTGAGGAGGCGGAAAAAGACCACAGAACCAAAATGGACAACACCCACCCCCCAGGAAGCCCTGCATTCTATTTTTGGTATTCTTGACCAGCTTGCAGTATGCTTTAGAGGACGGAGGACTGTAATCTTGCCTTGTGCCCTGAGTTTTCAGAGGGGATTTGCTTTCCACCATGTCTTACCTTTTGTTGAACTGCTCAAGTAACAGTAAATGTAAAATGCATGTAAGGAAAGGCTTCTGGTTAGTGCATCTCAATGACCTTACTGGTCTGAAGAGGGGCGTTGTGGCTAGTAGTACTGCTTTGATATCTCATATATGCACAATTCTGTGTTGCAGTTCTGATGTAGATGAGCTGGTTGAGTGTGTAATATACTGTGCTTGGGCACTGAAGCTGTCTTTCTAGGCTTGCTTAGCTCTCAGTTACTTTTAAAAAAAATCTCTTCACTGCTTTCATCCCTTCTGGTTCATGTCCATAGATGCAGTCCTTGGTGGAAAAGGACTCATCCTCACATCTGCAGTACAATAATTCTCATAAGATACTGGGGTTTGTTTGGTTTCTTTCATTCTGCTAGTGTCAGTTTAGTTTATCAGCTTCTGAGGCAGTTCTATGTGTCCCCATCCTACATGGGACAAAAGACAGCAGAGGCTTTCAAAATGGTCCTTGGCAGCCAAGAAGGTGCAAGTTCATAACGAACTGTTGCTGTGGTAACACGTCAGCACTGTCCCTAGGCTGAGTTTTCACTTCTAGGTGCTAACATTTGAAATTATTAACCTGGACTAGGAGCTGTGTTAGTGGCAGAGTACTGCAAAATGAGATTAACCACTTGAGGTGAGGTGTGTGTTGAGCAGAAATATTCAATATGTCCCCACATGGCTCAGAAGGTTGTTGAAGAGATATACAACATTTAGGGGTGTTTTGCTCTTCAGTGTTCCAGACAGAAAGCATGGGCGTGCGAGTGCAATTGTGAAGTCCACAGGCTTTCCTTTGACTTCTTATTGACAATCTTAGCAAAAAGTCTAAGGACTTATGAAATTTGCATGCTTCAGATATGTTCAAAATCCTCCTTTCCTTGCCAATGACCACTAACCAGATGTTGTTGGGAATCTACACTGGTACTGTCCATACTGAGGCCAAGTCATCTAAATCTTCAGGACAGTTTAGTGCAAGTTCAGTGTTAGTGAAAGATTGCAAATGGAAGGGTTGCTCAGGAATCTAAACATCTTCCTCATTTCTCCCAGCTACGCCTTTTAAAAACAACTTGTTCTATATTTAGAGGCCATCTAGTAAGATTAAAAATGATATTTCATGTATAATTATGCTCTCTGAACTGGAAGAACAGCATATATTATTCAACTAGCCTGTATGCTGTATATATGTTATATATGTTTGTGTTTTGGTGTTTGTTCTCAAATAAAACTGAGTTAAATTGCATTGTATTTACATTCAGTTTTACTTTCGGGTGTGCATGCACTAACTCCCTGCCCTTATGTCATCTTCCTGGGATGAAGACAGGTTTATTTCACCATTTTTTTTCCCTGTTGTGATTTGTTGTTTTGGTTTTTTTAAGTATGAAAAGATGTTACTTCTATTCATATAGCCGCTCTGGAGCTTGAGAGATCTATCTTTTTCTAAATGATTTCCTATTTTCAGAATGAATTAAATCATATATCCTGTTTCTATATGAAGTATCTTTTTTTTTTTCTTTTCTGGTGATAGCTTTGGTTTTCATGGGTTATAAGCTTGGATTTAAAAAAAGTCTTTCTTTTAATAACCTATCTTCTCACCACTACTTCATCCTTTCTTACACAAAGTATGACTTGTTAATATAAAACATGATGATTTCTTGTGGACTTCTTGATGATGTCTTAAGATATTTACTTCTCTTTTACTGTGCATGCAGTATCGCATTAATGCACCTTAAATGGTTGGATTTTGCCTCATGACTTGGTACAGGGCTTTCAGAAGTTCCAGATAAGGCAATAGCTATACAACACTGGATCCTATGCTATTTTTATGAACTGTTGATCTTCTGTGAACTTCTGGCACCAGCAGCTTTTGCTTGGAATAATTTTACTTTTTTTCTGTCACCGCCACCCCCTGTATCTCCTTATGATACATATCTCGAACTTAACTTAACCTCTTATTTTCCATAGTAAAGCAGTGTTCCTATCTGTTTGCAGTGACACAGGAAATTACTTGTCTGCCAAAGGTGTAAAACAACTGCAGTCCCTCAGTAGCTTCATAGTGATTTGGTGTCTGAGAACTGACTGCTGATGGTGATTATTTGCAAACATATGGGCAGTGTAAGCCTGCATAGCTTCCATATGACCATTGTTGAAGAACACATACATTTTGGAGGTGCATTTGGGCCAGCGTGTGGTCTTACAACATAGTTCTGAAATAATTTAGCTCCATGTTTGAGCCAAATGCTGATCTGGAAAGATCAGAGCAGGTGGGGAGTACCTTTCCTGTGAATCTATGATGCAGCCTGCGTGTTCTGCGATAGTTTCTGAACTTTGACCAAGTCAGAAAGCCTGTTGTGTTAATTTGCTCATGCCTACCTTCAAAGGCAAGCATCAGGTGATGGATCTTCTCCTCATGCTATTGAGGACCAAGTGAAAAGAGCTAATAACCATTTTTACCTGTGCTACAGGAAGCTGAAGTATTTCTTCCCACTTCCCTCATCTGAGGCATAAGGATGCAGCTTCATTCTAGAAATCAGCAAGGTAGCTAACATGATAAGGAAAGATTCTCACCACTGAAATTGTGTCCCTGTGGCAAGGGTGTGTAAGGTTCAGTCTTTGAGACTTCAGCTTTACAGTCTTCCGTCAGTTACTGCAGAACTGAAGGAACTCCTGGCGCTCAGGCCTGAGTTATTTGGCAACATGTTAAGGGATTTTAAAGTATGAATGTCCTAGTTATAGTGGCTGGGACCAGTTATCACTGTGTGGGTGTAACTAGAACTGTGTGTATTCTATACCCTCTCTGCCATTCATCGTGAACTGTTACTGATGCACTGTTTGCAGCAGCTGCCCAGGACACA
>JAVJGI010000060.1:7663101-7697142 GCA_035590275.1 Ibycter americanus | reverse complement strand
TGTTTGTGCCCCAGGGGGCTGAGTTGTACAACTGGGTTTTGTGGGCTAAAACCAATTTTCCTGTGTATCAGTGTATCAATTGTAATCTTTTTATTAAATTGTAGTTCTGGCTTCTAAACTCTTTTGAGTTGGGTTCATTTCTCCTGCTGGTTTACTTTTAAATCAGCACAATGAAATAAAATTTGGGTGATGGCAAAATGCCTGATGAATTCAGGAAGGGAGCCAGCATTCACTTTGTCCTTCTCTGATCTCTTATCACAAATAAGAAAGTACTGTTGACAACTAGAGATTGTCCTAGTGTGAGTGTAGTGTTGTACTCCTCCCCCAACCCTGGAAGGGAATATTGCAGAACAAACTGAATTTGCAGATGGCTAACTAGTTCTCTTCTCTTCCTTTTGCACCTGTTGGGAAGCCTGTGATAAGAATCCCACAGGGCCATGAGAATTACTGTTCCTTGCAGGGAAGATTTCACCCATGGAGTTGGGTAAATGGCTTCCATTGCATTTAGCTGTTTTTTTTTTCCTGCCAGGTAAACTGAGACAAGGGAGACTTAGAGTGGGTATAAGGAAGAATATTTTTCCTGAGAGAACAGTCGGGCAAAGGAGCAGGTTGCCCCGCAGGGCTGTAGTGGCTCCATCCTTGGAGGTTTTGATGAACTGACTGGATAAAGCCCTGAGCATCCTTGTCAGGCCTCAAAGCAGATTGTACCTTCAGCTACAGACTGGACTAGGAACCTCTTAAAGTCTCTTCCAATCTGCATTATCCTATGAACACAAATCCCCCCTAAGCCCTGGGAAGTTCAGTCATGTTTGGTGCAAGCCTGTATGGGCAAACAAGATCCCACATTCTCAGCATTGCTCACCCATACAAGATCATCTCCTTCTAGGATGCATTCTTAATATTGTATAATAATAAAGGTACTGCAGGGTGGTTTTTTTTGTCTTTTTTTTGTTTTTTTTAATCCCATGGGAATAGCTGGAGTGCATCAGCATGCACTTGGTCTAGAATGAGCTATTCTCAGTGTGTGTTCCTGATCCCCACTGGCACCTCTTTCTTGCCTCTGACAGACTTCTAGTTTTTGTCTACTTCCTAGCAGGACAGTAGCACTCTAGAGTGTTAGAATTTGTATCAGTTTTACTGTAATTCCCTGTGTAGACATTCAAAGCAATGTAAATGACATCAGAAAAAGGTGCATGTACTGAAGATTAAGCTTGTGTCCAGAAGGAGCTAACATCAGTAATAAAATCATACCAGTGTAGTTCTGCTGGAAGACTCTCCTTTGTAGAGGAGCCAGATGACTGTCATACTGCTGAGTTTGATCTGAAAGGGCCCATTAGGCTTAAGCTATCTATGGTCAGGAAAATAGTCTAGCACCTTGATATGAGATCAGCTGTTCATGCCAAAATGCTGGACATGAAAGACCAAATTATGTTTCATGTTTTGCAAGTCTTTTCCAGTCACTTCTCTCTTTTTGCTATGACCCCCTTGCTGGGTGGATGAAAGATCTGCTGCCGTTCCCACCTTCTGATAACTGCTCTAGCTCAGGGATACGCAGCCTTTCCATATCACAGCCATCTTTTCACATGTTCACCCTCCCAGACCTGCAGGTACTATCTACCCTTCGCTGACAGGACCCTTAGCGGACAGTTTTCATGGCTTCTCTGCTCTGTGGGACAGGCAGCTACAAATGAGGCTTAGGCCATGGGTCTTTACAAAGGTAGCTGCTTTCTTTGACTTCCAACAGTGTATTCCTTATGCTCTGCTGGTAGAAAACCTCAGAGCAGATTGGTTGCTTTTTGTTCGGAAAGTGTGACTGAGCTTGTGTGTAAGATGGGCTGGAATGCTTTGCTGAAAGCATTTTCATGATGGGAATGCAGAAATTTTAATCCTGTTGCTGTTTCTTGTCTTGCTGCTCTGTGTGGCTTGTTTCCATAACCTGATTACTGCATGATGCTGGAGAAGAAAAGAGACAGAACGCTGTTCCTATTAGAGTTGCAATAGTTGTGAGATAGTCAGCGAGCAAGTCACAGTCCACGTGGTCAAAACCAAAAACTCTTTGGAAGATGGTGGCAAAGATTGTTTTTGTAGCTAGGGCTTCTCTGCACAAAACCAAAATGTGTCACGGTCTCATTCTTACACACAGTGATACAGTATCTGCAGTTAAAGAACAGAAATGAAAACAACATCCTACCATTCCCAAAAACAAATGCATAGGAGAAAAGAACAGCTCACCCCCTCCACCCTTTCACAAACATTGTGCTGCCTGAAGATCAAGGCCAGTCTGGGAGGCAAACTGTAAGGCAGACATGTCTATTGGATTGTTTCAAAGACTTTAAAATGAAGGGGGCCGGGGGCGGGGGGCGGGATCCCCCCCCCCCCCCCCCCCCCCCCCCCCCCCCCCCCCCCCCCCCCCCCCCCCCCCCCCCCCCCGAATTGCCATCGAATGGCTGTTGTGGTCTAAGTTAGCCTGTTGTGCCGCTGCAGAAGTTCCTGTTCTAGAGAACTTATTTGCACTGGGATGCAAGGTAATTGCCCTTGCTTCAGATGATAGATTTAGGAAGGAAACCTGGTAAATGATTGATAAGTCATTCAGGCCTTTATATATCCATGTGACTACTTCTCTTCTTCACCTCTAGGGAAACTGAGTCAAAAGAGGAGTTTCTAGACAGGGAGACCACTATACCAGTGTTCTCCATTCAGTCCCTGAATGGCCCCAAAGAGTAGCACCTCAAGTGCGTTAAAGGCTCCAGCTGATGTAAATGGGTAACAGAAATGAGAGCTACATGGGAGGTCTAAGGTCTGATGTTCTCGGTTCAAGTGTGTCCACTCTCTTGAGCACACAGCAGTTAGGGATCAACGTTAAAGATTAGCACGGCAAACAAATGTCAGCCTTGTCTCGTTGCAGCACAAACGCTGCCCTGGCTGACTTTTTTGTTTCACTGGGACGTTTGCTGTAGCTTTCACATTCCTGTAGCTAATCTCAGACAAATGGATGTCAGGACCATTCATTTCATTGACCCAACAGCATCAGGCTCCTATCAGCAGCCATTTTAAGCTGCCTTTAGGGGTTAAGTTAATTAATTCATGGCATAAAAAGGAGGAGAGGTGAAAACAAAGGGTATCAGACTAACTTTATTGGAAATACTGAGTGGGACCTATGATAGCCACATACAGAGTAGACAAAGACTCAGCCTTCCTTGTCTCATCAGAGCTAATATCTGCTGTATTTACCCCAGAAAGATGATGGAGAAGGGTTAGCTTTGATGGGTGTTGTTTCAGGACTTTAGTATTGCTTAGCAACAATGTTTCAGCTCTCTTCAACCCTATCTTTGCACTTGAGAGGTGGTAGGTAGGATATTTCCAAGATGAAATTACTTGCCTGGGATCATTCTGTCAAGGCTGGAGGTCAAGGGTAGGGCCTAGAAACCTTAACTATTGATCTGTGCATTGGGCTTTGCAAGCCCCTGCTTGCATTTAAATTATGGGGCATCTGACATTGATGTTGAACATCGTAGGTTAATGTCTAGGACAGGATATTATGTTTTATTTATAAGCATTGCTTAGCGGAAATGGTAGTAGGGTTTTTTGTTAACCATGCCTGTCTGGAAGTGGTATGTAGGTTTAGTAAAAGCAAGTGTTTGCTGTCTTTGCCCTTCTGCCCCAGCTGTTTTATTTCTCCTCCTTTAAGTCTCAGGACGAGGACATTCAAAATGCAAATGCTCTTTGATAGGGGTTTCTGTGACTTTGTTGCATTATCTGTGCAGCTCCTGGTTTCAGGGGACCTTCACACAGACAAAATTGATCAGCAGCAGGAGGAGGAAAATAGCCGTTGCCACGGCAACCGGTGATGACTCATCCCGGGTGGCAGGCAGCAAAAGCTGTGAGGCTGCAGTAATTTTCCAGATGCTTAATCCAGCTCTCGACTCTTTATTTCTCTTGCTGACAGGCAGAAATCCTCCTCTGCCTTTCTTTGCTCAGAGACCCACGCAGCCTGCAGCCGTACGTGATGCAGAGTAGTCCTTTGTGGTGCTTACCCAGAATGGCGTCACAGAGACATGTCTGAGTAATGCAGATGAGCTACTCCACAGACTGAACTGTAGCCCCCAAAGGCAGTAAAAATAGAACTGTAAACTGCCCGTCTGCAAAGATACCCCAGCGTGTCATTGGCTGCACTCCTATCTACCAACTAGCATCATGTTTACTGTAACTCCAGCTATGATATGTTAAATCAGTTCATCTTGCTCCTTTTCAATAATGAGGCTGTACTTGTGCTGCATACAGAATGTGTGAACTGCATTCAGCACATGTGTTTCCATGAATTAGCTTCTCTTTTCTGTGACCTACTAATTTGTGTGCATGAATTTCAGTTTGCATGTGATGAAATAGAGCAGGTTAAGAGGCTTGTCCAGGAAAAGGGCAGCAAAAGGAGCAACACCTTCTGTGTCACTCAGGATGCCTATCTTGCAGTTTTCCTGCAATGACTGCATTGTAATACAGGCATCACCCCATTTGGGGCACTGTTATAAATGTCCAAGTAGTTAGTTACCTGCTGTCGTGGCAATGTGGACTTCATGATTGCAGCATGATGCTGAAAAATGCAAGTGTAACTAGATTAAAGGTAGCTTTAGCTTATTTACACGAGGAAAGCATACATTACCCTGTTTAGCGGGAAAAGTAATTGGCACAGGGTGAGAGTGGAAATTGGTTTCCCTGTTCAACTGAGTTCATGTAGCTGTGGGGATGCAAACCTGCTCTGTGGTGTGGGGAAAATGAAGGGCTTGTGGGAAAAACAGGAAAAACAGCAACAGAACCCTGTGTTTGTTTTGGGAGGGGGAAAAGCAGTACTGATGCTGCCAGCTGCTATCTTGCGCATCCCTCCCTGGAAGGCAGATGGCTCTCTGTTGGTGAATCAAGTGAGACACCTTCTCTCACAATGCAGCCTTTTGCTTGTAAGTCCTCATTAAAGTTTTGGCAGGGTATGCAGCTGAAATGAGCTACTGCATTGCTGACAGGCTCTGCAATGTGTTGCTGGCTGAAGCCAAATCCATGTAAAGCCACCAAGTGTGTGGAGCATGAGGAAGCTGTATTGTGATATTTGTTTTCCACTTCTTGTTGTGGTCAAGTCATCTGCTAATAAATACATGAACCATATCGCATGAATATGTATTGCCTTGAATCTTCGTCTCCTGTCAGTAGGTGGGATGTGTAAGCATATAATGAATGAGATGTGGCTGCTCTTCAGGGGAAACCAGTTTTAAAGGGCAATAGTAGAGGCTCATCCTGTTACTGTGAGATGCTGATCTCTTTCTTGGTGTGCAGCTGTTCCTAACTGTGGCCAGGTTTTGTATCTCCAAAGGGAGAAGTGTTCCATGATCGATGTCTGATACTGCAGCACTGTGCGTGGCTTAGGACACTAGCCCTATTTTGCTTCATATCCTTGCAGGAGAACTAATGTTACTATGCAATAGGTTGATATGTGCAGTGAATTTGCTAGAAAGTTGTCCTTTCCAGATGCACACAATTTTGGAAATGTAACAAAATGCAAGCCAAATAGGAGATTTTGATCCATTCATCTTGCCCCCCAAGACAGGAATCATTTGCTACCTGTGTAGCATGACATATGTGATAATAAAAATGCTGCTGGTCAGATCATCTGCAATTTCAGCAGCAATTATTGCAGGCCTGCATAGTTGTGCTAGTTTTATTATAACATCTATATAGCTAATTAGCACCTAAACTTCTGCAGTTCTAGCAAATTCCTTATATGAAATCATCAAATATCATCGATTGCATTAAGCTTATATATATTTTGTGGGTCCTAGGAAAGATGCTGGCTTGTCTGTCTTTTTTTTTTTTTTTGGGGGGGGGGGGAGTTTAAACCCACCTGTTTAATTAATAATTAATATTCACTATTAATAAGGATATAGTAATTTGCTAATGCATTTTGTGATCAGTTAGACTTAAGCAGGTTGCCTGAAACCTCGTAGAAATGCATTTGCTACACTGACTGTGAATAACAGTGTTTGTAATTAGTTGCATGCTAGTTTCTTGATTAGTTTGTTTGCAGAAGGCATGTTCTAGACAGAAGCTGGCTAAGGCCACTGTAACCAGTAAAAGTCCCCAAGGACTCTCTGGCCTGTGGAATAATTTAAGGGGGGATAAAAGCCTGACTCCTTTTTAAGGTAACATTATATTTCCACATGCCTTTTTGCTTTTGGAAGACATAATTACTAATAAATGTGACCGGATAAAACCTTTAATAATCAGGGTGGCTTTGAGATACTTGGAGTTGATGCACAAATCATACAGTATTAGCCTTACTGCATCACAAAATATGTAAAATTGCATATTATAAGTTTTTCCCCTTCTGGGTATTTTCTTTCTGAAGGCCTTTTTGTACTGGGGGTACACTCTTCCAAGTTCACTTGCTGCGCATTCTGTACTATGGGAGCCTTATAATGTAGAAATAGTAGGTCCCATCTCCCTTTCGAAGCCATTCAGTGCAGTGCCAACATCAGCCAGAGAGGATCACTGCTGAAGCTGATGAAGACATCTCATCTCCCCTCTCTAATCCATGCTATGGATGAAGACAGACATCTAGCCTTGCATGCAAGTGAAGGATCCAGCCCGCATGTCAAAATCTGCCCGTGTCATGGACTTCCCCTTCACTAGTCACCAGTTGTGCAACGGCTAGGCTTTCAGTGTATTGCAGAAACAAATATGAATAGATTTGGAAATCAAAACAAGCTTTGCACATCACTGAAATCTCTTTGTGGGGCTACAGTAAGAGAGGTGTGAAGGTGTGTTCAGTGAAGGCATACTGAATTGTGCAGTTCAGCATGTATGTGATTTCTGAGCCAACTGGCAGCCTAGAGGCTGCTGGAGCAGGAGCACCATTCATCGTTGCTGGTAGGTAAGGTGACATCCCACTGAGCCAGTCAACTCTGCAGCTAGAAGAGGGGCTGGCATTGCATCTTTGTGGGAAGGGAGCAAAATCAGTAGCTGCCCTTGACTTCACAAAGCTCTGGGTTCATTTATCTCCTTGGAAATGCTGTACAAATAGGTTTTATTTTTGCTTATCTTAAACTAACATAAAGCAAAATGTCTTTTACAGGAAAGAAATATTCAAGCCGTAGGAACAGCTTGAACTAAATCCCAGGTTCTACATGCTGAGTGTAGCTTTTCATTTGGATTTTGAACACACTTTTTAAATCCCTCTGATCCAATCTATTGTTTACAGAAAATAGGAATCTTATGTCTTTGGGATATGAGGCCCTGGGGGAGCTTAAAATCCAGGTATATCATATTTCATGCTGCCCTGTACCAACAAGGGAAAGGAGAACTTGGTTCTTATCTTGGTCAGTGCTTGACACTTCAGTACGGAAATTCCCAATCAGAAGCCGTTTGCTACTAATTTAGTTTTGGCATTTGGATGACTGTCCTTTGAAAACAATATTGTAGGCTGTTGAAGGGAGAGCATAGTCATCCCCCTAATGAGATTTATAAATTGACTTGTTCACCTTCATTTTTCTCCATAATGTTTCCTGGTGGTAGGATGTATTACTTTGATAGTTTTGCAGGGGAAGCAGTAGAAACACTGCTTTCTGAAACCTTAAAAGCCATAGCTGCTGAGAATTTCTGGGAGAGGTGCTAGATCTCCTCAAGTAGGTGGTGTACAGTGTCTGGCATGGCAAGGTCCTGGTGGATATGGCAGTTGCATTACCCCTGAATAGCACTAATACTCATCACAGTCCTGTGAAGTTGTGCTCTAATTGCACAGTATTTTCTAATACTGGGATGATGACTGAGAAGGTGGATCCAGCATTACTGGATGAAAGCAGAGAAAAGCGAAGTCCTGTCACATTCCTGATATCCTTGTTCACGGGATTTAGTTTTCTCCTTTGTGCTCTTTTAAAGATGCCTACCTGAATTTCCCGTGTCTAGGGATGCACTGAGCCGTCTGTTAGTATACCTTCGGTACAGGAGACAGAAGAAGCTGCTTGTAGGCAAGGTCCTGTGATACTAAAGTTCCTGAAGTCATTAAGAAAGAAGAATCCAATCCTTTGGATCATTTGTTATTGCATTCTAATTTAGTCTTATTTTTTTGTGGTAATGAAGCCAAGCATAATACTTAAACCTTTGGCCTGCCTGCACTTTACACAGGGTAGAAATTCTTTGCCTCACGAAGCACTTGCAGTTCATTCTAGGAGAGCTCTGGGGTTTTTTTGTCCTACTGTTACATAGTCAGTTCCATTTATCTTTCCGTGGTATGCCACTCCTGGGCACTGATTCAGAATTGAGTGCCATCCCCTATCTTCTGTGTCTTTCCCTGAGGTGTGGTGAGATTTCTTTGCAGTTCTGTCTCTGAAGTTTGAGCCAAGTCTGCTTTGTTTAGATAAGATCAGTGGTGAATGCCGTTGTCTTTAACAGTGAGCAAAGTTATCGTTAATTTTCTTCCTGTGGTGGGTACTCATACATTTTCACCCATGAGCACCGCAGAATTTCTTCTGCTCAGCAGTAGTGTGTCAGCTGTGAAGCTTAATTAGTACCAGTGTGTCTAGCTGGTTTGCTGCTAAGCACAGGCTTAAAGTCAGAGAAGAAACTCCATGGACGTTGCTTGATTCCCCCACCTTTTCTTTTTTTCCCCTGTCTTCATTGCATTTGTGTCAGTGACTGTTTTGGCTTTGCAGGTAAGAATCCTTAAGACCTCTCCTATCCATCTCTTGCACAGCACAAGACATGACTTGAATGACCTGTCATTGCAAAGAAGTTGCATGAAGACCACTGTATTTAATAACAGCTCTTTCTTCTAAATTCCCCTGAAACAGGTCATCTGTGTATATAATCACCTCTCTTGAGCATTGTGTAACACCACCATGTCATACACCTGTCATTCTTTGGTCTGAAGCTTTTGTTGCCAAAGAGAGTATTTGGCACCTTTTGCTAGCACTATATTCTCCACAATACCTTCTTTATTTTAAGCAGCACTTACATTTCCCAGACTGACAACCACCGCCTTGGGATTCCTGGGAGCATCAGTAGAGACAATGAATTTTCTTCCCCCACAGAATCCAAGTTCTGGGTTTTTTTTAATCCCCCCTATAATGTGCCATCTGAAGACACTGGATCTAAACCCTTTTATTTCAGGGGGGAAAAAAAGGGGTGGTGGTGTAGAAATAAGCTCTAGAAAGTATGTTTGCACTTTGCAGCACTAAGCTAACGAAGAGGATGAATATTTCTAAGGATACTCAATTAATTAATTTCTACAATACTATGTTGTAGAAACACACCACACTGTCCTGTGAAATACTCCAATGCCTCCATTTTACTTGCAAGTCAACTGAGGGCCAGAGAGTAGGTGCTGCCCTGAAGGAGGGTATTAAACCAGTCCTTGAAGTCCTTATTTTCAATTTAGAGGAGCCGAGCCTGAAGCTACATCCCCATTTACATTGCGTTCTTCCAAGTTCTGCAGCCCACTTGGCAAACTGGCAACGGACAGTGTCTGATCACACAGGAGCTTCTCTTTTGCCCAGTAACTGGGATCAGTCTAAAACTTCCCTGTGCACGTAATCATTTCGCTGTTATCTGAAGGCCACTGCCCTTCAGCTTGCTGGGAGCATATGAGATTATTACACAGGCACTGGTATAATGAAGCGTGAGCTTACTTTTTCATTGAGCATTACTAATACAGTTCTTCAGCTTTATTAAACATTCTTGAGATTTCTATCTCTGGCATTTGTAACTAATTTTTTTTATAATGACTTCGGGGTGGCAGTGTTTTTTCAGTAAGAATTTATGCCTTTATCTGATGTGTTTGCCTGTAAATAAAATAAAATATTTGAAGTTTAAAACAGTAAAGTCAAATCACTCTTATCTGAAGAGCCAGCATCACATAGCTTCCAGAACTTTCTGATCTTGCGTGGAAGTTTTACATGCATCTAGTAGAGCTGTCTAGGATTTAACCAATGCCTGCTACCACGGAGTTTGCACGATGGTTTCCTCCTTAAGCACAGAGACTAACCCAGGAGGATTTAGAGCTAATTCTGCATGGTAGGGGATGGCAAAATGTTCGTTGTTTTTGAAATTATAACCTCTTTATTCCTGCACATGTTGCAATCTTGCCAAATCATGCACAGAGTATACTAGCCAATGTTTCTTCACCTGCCAAGTAAAATTGTGTGACTGGACCCAAAATATGGGCACATGTGAGCTCAACAAGCTCTCTGCAGGGTAGGTGACGAAAAGTGCAAGTCAGTACCTTGAGGATGCAGAATGATCCATTCCCCCTACTCGGTAGTCCGAGGAAAGCCCATACAGTTACCTCCTTGAGAGGATTCCACCCAAGACTGCTACAAGGGTTTTGATGGGGCAAGAAAAACAATTTGCCCCAGGGCATCTTACTTTGAGGCTCTAGCTTTTCGTGTGATGATGTGTCGTTGTACAGGGAGGATCACAAGCCTAGGTTTTGCTTTGGACTTTCTTCGCTGCTGTGGCTGTGTGCTCCCCAGGAGGGATTCTGGCTGATGTGACGAGGAGTCTGTTGGGTGCTCTAGCCTCCCCTTACAGCTGCCTCTTGCTTGTAAAAAGGTAATGATCTAAGTCAAAGCAAAAGGCTTTGAGGCTTCCTAATGGGCACTGAAGCATTCAAACGACTCAGTGTGTTGGTTCAGTTTCACCTGTCAGGCCTTCCTGCTCCACCCTAAAAAAGTAAGCAAGGCCTTGATAAAATTTCCACTTTCTTTCTGAAAGGTGCCTTTAATTATGAGCTGCTAGAGCTTGTAAATCTGGCAGACGTCATCAAGGGCAGAAGATTTCTGAAGGCAGGCTACGTAATCACATTCTCAGTGCTAACAAAGCAGAGGGAACCATAAACTCCTATCTTTTTTTGATGGTTAAGACAAATTAGTCTCTCTCTTGAATGAAAACCAAATGAATTCACTGTTGGGAGCAAAGTGTTCAAGGACAATCCTTGATACACAATTTCCAGGCTCCAGTTGGAAAGGCAAATAGTAGTTAATTCCACTGCTGTTGCCTGGAGCTCACAAAAAAGAAAACTGTGCCAGAAGGGGATGCAACTTAGGAACTTCAGTGAAAAGAGTATTCTTTGTATGTATTTTATTTGGTGTGTTATTAGTTTGATCACAGGTGTAGGGTTTGGATTACTCTGTAGTGTGGGAGATTTAGTACAGATCTTCAGGAAAAATGTGTGAGGCAAGCAGTGTAAGGAAGTTGTAGATTGCTTGGTACTGAAGGTGCTTTAGAACTGATCATACTAATATGTTGGGGATTATCAGGGTAAACTTGATCTTGTTTTAGAGGAAACAGATGGAGTAAGTGACTCGGAGAGCTTTCCTTCAGCTGTGTTTCTGGAATAGGCAGTCTCCCCTTGTTGACATAAATCTGACTGTGATGATATGCTACCACTAGTATCTTATGAGCACAGAAATGGCTTTAAATACCCCTGAAAAGGGAACTGGGACGCCTAGGTTCTACTCCTGCTCTACTAAATGGCTGTGTACAAATCCTTTTGTTTTCCAAACAAACCTTCACCCTATCCCCATCTCATCTCTTTCAACTATAGATTCATTGGTGCAGGGCTGATTCTCAGCATGTGTTTGCAGAGCACTGAGCACAGCACAGCTCCAGTCCTCCTTGGGGCTGCAAAGTGGTAATAATTTTGATTTCTAATTTCATTTACAGAGAAGGGAAGCATAAAAAGCAGAAGTTTGAACACTTGAAATGTTGTCCCTGAATAAGCTAGGTCACTATTATTACTAACAGGGGATGTTTTAAAACATTGGGAACTGCTTCTGAGAGCAGATTGTGCATGGAGAGGTGGAGCCAGCAAGAAGGGCAAATACGGCCTTGTAGAGTGGGTGTATTTGCTAGTTGTTTCATCTCCTGTGAGGGCTGATGGACATTGCAGTGCTGACAAATGTTTTGTAAGTTATTGAGATCTAGAGCCAAGCACAGGAGTTTCTAAAGTTGCTAGCTGGGACTTAGCCTGCAGGTTTGGGTCCAGAGTTGTGCTGGTTTTGTCTTATGTGCCTTTCCTCCAGCCTGCTGACTATATCTGGAATTTTGTTTTCATTTAAGAGGGGAAATAATCACTTTGAACTTCACTTCTGACATTTGTTTAGTGAGGAAGGTAGTCCCATAGAGCTTCCTACTCTCCCTCTGCTTTTGCTTGGTGTTTCTTATTTTTTCCTCACGAGCAGGTTGTGTAGTGTGGAGGGAAATGTGAACAGCATGGCCCTCTTCCTTAAAACAGCTTCACTATTTGTTCTTCTCATTTCTTGTGCCTTTGCTCCTCTGAGTGCACATGCCTGAAGTGTGTTCCAAATGCTATGAACATGGTGTACAGTCACTCCACAAAATTAGCCTTTGAGTGCTTTGCGTTTTTTTCCGCAGCAGTTTTCTATTTTATAATATATGCCAGCAGGAAGCAGTTCAATGAGTATTTAGATTTTGTTGCCATAATACCTGACATACAATCCCTTGTTAGTTTTCTTTCTGTTCCTCAGATACACACTGCTGCATTGACACAGGCCTGTACCTTGCTTCAGCCCTGAAACACAAGTGCTGTACAAAGGAGGAGGTAAATAAAAAAGATTTCCCTAGTTCTGCTTGCCACTGCAGAGGCTGAAGCAAAATACCTCGTCACTTTGTTACAGGGGAAAAACTGGGATTAATTAGCACTGTTTCCCAAGGAGGTGGGTTTAGCTTTATGGCACCAGGAGGTTGAATACAGCCTGGGAATGGGAAGCATTCTTTCCAGCAGCAGGGTGCAAGCTGAAAGCCTGGCTGTGAGAGGGCTTTCAGTACTCAGCCATTTGTCTGTCCTCCCCTGTAGGCATTTGCATGGCTTTGCCTTCCAGCTCTCTGCTTGTGGCCAAGCTGGGGTATGAGCAGTTGGTGGGGGAGAGAGTTATTTCCCTGGGAAAGGAGGAGATGCTGTTTGTTGCTCTGCTTAGAAACTTCTGCCTGGCTTTTTATTTATATCTAAGTGCATATAAAGTCAAATATCCTAAATAGATAAATAAATTTAAGCATAGACTAACATACTTTTGCTCAAGTGTTGTCCTGAAAAAGTACATTTCTGAACAGGAATCTTACTGGTTTTTATTTATTCTAAAGTTAAATGAGATCTTTATTCTTAGTATGTATGTCACAGTTCCTTTTTAGAGAATGTTTTCTTTTAAAATACATTGTGCTATGGAGCCTCTGACAACTGAGGTGCATCAGTGAAGTATTCAGAGATCTATGAATGAATCTTTTTTGAAGGTCACTTAAATCTCTTGGAATATTGGTATTGTCCCACCTGGCTTGGATAATGAAAATACTGAGTGTAGAAACTTGTGGTTTGATTTAATGTTGACATTTTCTTGT
Organism: Ibycter americanus; assembly: GCA_035590275.1. Lineage (NCBI taxonomy): Eukaryota > Metazoa > Chordata > Aves > Falconiformes > Falconidae > Ibycter > Ibycter americanus. Next base: position 7,683,753 of record JAVJGI010000060.1, on the reverse strand, counting down.
AAGACCACCTTTAACTACCTCCTTCAGCAATGATGTGGCTATATTGGGACAACAGAACATGATATAGAAAGGGGATGGGACAAGAAGATGCCTTTTAAAGTCAAGGAAGTGCGTGTAAACTTCAGCCACAAATGACAATAGAACTGCGCAATTTATGTCAGATCTTTATTATAAGCAATTGATGACATCTCTTATCAGTAAGCAACAGTACGTTTTGCTCTTAGCAATAGTGAGGCTAGTGATCAATAAAGCCTCAGATGTGAGGCAGACCACAAGATGATGTCTGTAGAAAAATCTACAGTAAGAATGGCCAAAGCTATTTCTGTTTGTTCATTAAATATATAGGCTTAAAATTAAAATTAAATGCTCCGTGTGATTGCTATAAGAGCACAGCCAGAGTGGGACCAGCCAACTTAGGTATGACAAAGACTCCTACATTGATTTTTGTGACAAAAATATAGCAAAGGCAGGCAGCCATTAGAAAATCTCTTTTCATACTCATTCCTGCTATTTTTAACACTGAGTATTTCTGGAAACTATATTTCTCTACCTTGGAAGAAGCAAAGACACATACAAGTTTGCCAACTATTATTATCCTGCAATTGCCATCTGGCCACCAACTCCAAGTAGCTATCTAAAATAATGGAGTGGTTCCTGGGACATGTCATCCATCAGGGAGATCTTGGCTGGAGAACTGATGTGTTTTGCCACTATTATTGAGTAACTGGGTGTTAGCTCTTTCCCTCTGTGACCCTGCAGGAGAGTTCAGAAACTGTGAAAGACAGAGGGAATGACTCCTCTGTTGGTACTCAAGATGGAAGCTACCAACCACTTCTATGGAAAAGGCTTTCAAAAAAGTATTATTGTTGATAAAGAGATGCCTTTAAAAATGCAATCTTTTTACTAAAAAAAACCACATACAAACCTGATGCTTCTTCTTCTGTACCAAGTATGTTCATTCTGTGAGTAGAAACCTGGGAGCTTTTTTTGTAATTAATTCCTCTGTAAACTCAGGCTGTGGCTCTGTGTGATGATGAGACCCATGACAGAAAGGGACAAGATATGTGCTCAGTCCACACAACAAAAGGTGCTGAACTGGTACAAACTCTGCCACTAAAAGTTTGGTCCGAAAATGTTAAAGGGGCAGTTTCATCTCACAGCTTTCATGCCACATCATTTAATCTCTTCCTCTGCAGGTGGAGAAAAGAATAAAGCTGGCTGATGGTGGCTTGTGTTCTGTATCACTTAAAACTGGAGCTGAGCAGTTAGGAGCACAGCTGCCTAATCCTGATCAAATTTGTCCTGCTGACTAACCAGTGGTGCACAGCTTCCCTTGTTCAGGACCACAGAACCACTGTTTGCTCTGGGTTTGAAAAGCCTGTCCTCTGAAGGCTGTTTACAAGCAGGTTGCCTTTGCTAAGGATACAGTTACATGCATGCTTCTTTCAGTGGTGGTGCAACTTAACTTAGAAGTCCTGGGGTTTGGCTTCCCCCCCTTTAAACAACCATCAAATTTGAGATCTGGCACAGGTGAGAAGACCTCTGAGGCAGAGATGGCAAATGGAGAGAAGAGAAAGAAAGAATGATGAAGGGCAGGGACAAGCAGGAATCTTTAAAATCAGCTTTGTCATCAGAGAAATAGTGGAACCACAGCTTTGATCTGAGAGGGATTTATAGTCAAAGAAATCAAGACTTGGACTTGGTAAACAAATCTGCTGACGTGGAGCAGATCTATGCGTGTGTTTTTAGAGCTGGGTTGCCTCTGTATTGTCAATTGGAACAGAAAACAAAAATCTCAGGACAGCCAAACCAACACTTACACTTGCAAGTAACAATTGTTGGGGTTTTTTTGAGAGGACAAATGAGAAGGGCTGTGTTGTTTGGCTGGTGGTTTGTTGGTGGTTTTTTTTACATTGCTGTTTCTAGTGAAGCTCTGACACTCCACAGTGCACTTTTAACACTGGCCATGGAGCATGGGTGTGAATTCTGTGTTTGAGTCCTCATCCTTACGTGATGCTTGCAGTGAATCCCCAACCCCAGAAAACTGGGATTCTGAAAACTTCCCTCCTGCCTTTGGGATATGTCCTACCTTGGGTCTGTATGCAGTGCAGACAGATTTCAGGTCCTCTCTGAGGAGTGAGAGGGGAGGACACTGCAGGCAGGCTGGATGGTGCTGGTCTTCCCTGTGGAAACCTGTGCCTGACTCTGCAACGGTAAGAGGATAATGTCAGGCTGGGCTTTCTCTTCTACTCCTAATGAATGGGTGTAAGCTTAACCAAAAGTACATGTTACTATAGTTGTATTCCGTCTAACACCAAATTGTCTATTTTACTTCTCAGCTTTTCTCTTCTGTTCATAGCACTTCAGTATTTGGATTTGTACTTGTGTTTCAGCACTGCTGTAGAAGAAAAGTTCTTGATCCTACCTCCTGATGGTACCAACGGGCAACACTGTGCTTGGTGAGATTAAGCCAAACATGGTATTGCTGCAGGTGTAAATAAACAGAGAGAGATGGGATCAGCAGTGTAGCTGTGCAACAGGGAAGGCAAGTGGGGAAGAAAAATAAAAAAGTAGACTGAGGCAGAGAAATAAATATCGTAATTGCTGCAAGAAGATATTTGTGCCTCAAATAAAAAGTGTAAAGAAATTAAGTAAGTCTTTGTGGCCTTGTATTGCAAGTTCTCAATGCACCTGGCTGCATGAGTGTAGATGTCAGTGCTCTGTGCTGACAAGATGACCTAGGTGTCTTAAAATAACTTCGCCTGCCTTGTCTCCCTTCCCACACCCAGATCAAAGGTGTCAAAACCTACAAATACATTTGAAGAACCACAGTCAGGAAACCGAAGCAGAAAGCTTTTTTTTTTTATTTCTCTGAATTTTTCATAGAAAATGAACAGTTGTCCTATCCTTTGGTCAGTGAAGCCCTAATGTGCACATGTAAGTAAGCACATTAAGCTGTGAATCATTCACATACCAAGTGAAACCCATTCTCCAGCAGCAGTAGCTGTTTGCAGAGTGATTATGAAAGGAAAATGGATCCTGGTGTTGTGACAGCAGGAGAGCTATGGTCCTCTGACTTTACTGTCATTTCTTTCCACATGTTTTTCCCATGTAATTTTTTTCTTTTTATTTTAGACTTTCTAGCGTAGAGTCCTAAATTTTCTTCCCTGGGAAACAAACTTTCTAGTACTTGCTTAAGAAATCAGAGTTGTTCTCTTTTAGTATTAGTGTGTGTACTTAAGTCTGATCACAGGTGTAGGGCAAGTATTAGTGTTAGTCTCACAGATGTAGTCTGTCTTGTGTACTGTAGTGGAGATCTTTCTAGAAAATCTGGCAGGCAGAAGAAATGGCTTTAAGTGGTTTAGTTCTTGACAGCCTCCTTTCTGAGTAAAAATAGTCTCATTTTTGAAGTGAGAGAACTGCATAGAAGAATGTAGGGGTTTGGTAGGTGACTTGGGTTGGGAAGAGAAGCTGAGCAGAGGAGTGTCAGTCATCTGTAGAATTTAACTCTCTATTTCCTTGCTTATTACTCTTTGTGATGGGATATGCATCCAGATGCCTTCACTGTTAGTGGAGGAGCAGCTAAGTGAGGCTCATGTTTAAACAGATGATGGGCTGGATTCTCCAGCATAGTCTCTCACACTGTTCATACTGTGGCGTGCAACTATTTCCTGGCCTGGCTGATCTCGTCGTGCAGGCATTCTCCAGGCTAGTGGCTGGTGTTCATGCTGGCACTGTCGCTTGCTTGGCACCAAAGAGGCAAGGGATGGACTAAGAGCAGCCTGGGTCTGGGAGAAAGGGGAGTTGGTGAGGTGCCACGGGAACAGTCCTCAGCTTGCAAAAGCCCTGCTCCACTTACAGTTTATCCCCTGTCTCGCCAGCTCATGCTGGGGCTGAGGTTGAGTTGCAACTGCTTCTTTGTTCTCAGTAGGTCAGAGCTGAAATGTATCTGCAATAGAACAGTTTCCAAGCTCCTGCAGGTCCCTGTGTAAATCAGTATGGACTTAGCTACCTGCATGGCCATAGACTGGCTCGCTCTTTATAAAAATCAGAGAACAGCATGTGGCTATCCTTCACCCTATATGTGCCTTGCCATTTGCATCCACAGAAAGGCAATGCTGGACTATGAGTATTCCTGACCTCATTTCTTCACGTTAACCCAGAGATGAGATTTTCCAGTCAGCTACAAGATTGGAAGCTTTCTAAGACAAAGGCATGCTTTCTTCTTGTTACGTTTAAATGACAGCAAGCACAATGGGATGGCAGTGTGTGTGAGGATGAACAATGATCTATGCTGGTTCTGACACCAGGAGAGATCTGGATGCAAGGAATGGAGCAAGGAGAAGGTTTGTCTTTCATGGTGTCGTGCACATTTTGCAGTGGAGAGCTATAACGGAGAGGTGAGAGTATAATCTTTGGAGCTGCGGTTGAGATCAAATGCCTGCTTTGTTTGCTCCTTCAGTAGCTGTAATGAACTAAAGGGCATGCCTGTGCAGTAAGATAACCAGGCCTCACAGCAGGATTAAGTTCACAATGACCACAAGATACTTTGGCTTATATGAGCTCCTGAAAGACTAGCCATGCTTCTCTGTGGGCAGCAGGAGCTGGACATTATACATCACTCTAATTGCACTAAGCAACAAAAATGCTACTTGCATGCATATCTTAATGGATGTAATTTCCCACTTTGTATGCAGTTTGTCACACCTAGACAAATGGTTCTGAATAATGCTGTCTTGCTTATTAAGGTGTGTTTTCACATGGAGCATATTGACAGGTGGTTGAAAGCTCAGCAGAATGGTCTCATAGGGAATTTTTAACTTGGCCTTTCTGGCTGGGAATTCGCTAGCCCAATTAGAGTGAATAGATGGTAATGGTGCTTTGATTGGCATGAGGAATAGCTCCATCTGTCTGTGGAAGTGAGGGCTCTCTGTCACAGGAATTGGTGATCTGGCAAGCTGCTTCTTAAAATGTGGCTTACTTTTAGTCTCCTTTCTGTGGGCTGGCACTGTTGCTTGGGTGGGACACAGTGCTCCCTGAATGCTCAGTCTCTCCAGTGGGCTTGTTTTAGATGCATCATAAGTTTGCTGTGAGTTCTTGTGGCACTGCTGCTTAGTCTGAAGTGGGCACAAATCATGAATGAGGCTTCATGCATGCTTGGTATGGGGAAAGGAATCTCTTCCTGAGCAGCATCAGGCTTGAATCAGTTCCTGGAAAGCCACATGGACTCACGTGCACTTATTTTCCCCAAACATCAAGGAGTTTACAACATGTAAAGGAAAATTCCTAAGATATTAAAGGACTTTTCAGTCTAATTACCTTGTTTATGTACAAGTGTCAGTCTTATGATACTAAGGAATATGCTAGTCGGATATCTAGGAGTTTGACAAACTGGTAGCTGAGGGTCCCCACTGGCAAGTAGCTTTGAATTATGTTTGCTGTTCCATTGGCATTTTTTCCTTTTGAGACGTTTGTGAAAGCAGTGGGAGCCCTCGTCTTTCTGACTGGTGGTTAGTATATGTTTTGCCTTTCCTAACTAAAGATAATCTTTGCAGATAAATGTGGCCTTAATTAGGCTCTTCTTTCTGGGAGAAAAGCTGATCAAAGGAGAATATTTGAGTTGTGGATTACTTTGTTTTTCCTTGGAATGCTGAATCAAGGAACACTGTTCTTTTGCAGGCTACAGCTACTTCACTTCTATGTTGCCTGTGGCTTTAACTAACTGGGATATGTGATGAATGAGCTGGGTTTTCTCATGCTTAGTTCAAATAAGTGATTAGGCTCTGCAGGGAATTCAACCGCTTTAATGATATCCCATTCCTGCCTTGCTTGCAGCTTGACAGGAGGGAGGAATCTATTCAAGACACTGCAAGGCACCTGGGTAGTATGGCAGTACATTTTATTTACACTCATGACAGCTCTATGAAGTATGAATTTGCTGTGTCCCTCATTTTATGGGTGGGAATCCGAGGCACTTTCAAAGCTATTCAGAGAAGTAGCTTATGGTTTTGTATGTGTGTTCTGTTCTTCAAATCCTTTCCTGCATTAAAATAACTTAAGTTGAAGACCTGGGTCATTTGGAAAAACTGCTGAAAACCTTTCTGTAATTTTAAGTGTCTGAATACATTGCAGAAAAATCTCTTGGGAACAGACTTTCAAAGGTCACAGAGAGAGTTTGAGAATTGAACTGGATTATGGCAGAATGCTGAGCTGAACTTTTGCCATGTGATCATCTTCCCCCATTTTCATTTTCCAACCCAGATGGTGTGGTAAGTGCAGAAGGAGGAGGACATGGTAAGAAACCAAACTATGTTTCAGTGGCATTTCTGCAGTGGCCAACCCCTCTGCCTACTGCTTGACATGGTGCCAGTTTTCTGGGGAAAACTTACACCCTTCAGTGAGGCATGGTCTCATAAAGAGGAACCAGGAGCACAGAGCTGTGCTGCAGACACTGCTGCTCTGCCTCTTCTAAAGAAATCAGCCCAGGGTTTGCTGGAGCACGTTGCACCATACAGTTACTCTAGCAGTGCAGCAGTTGATGCACAGTCCCCAGGGAAGCTGTTGGCAGTGAGGAGGCTCCTGAGCACCAGCAATCCCCACAACGTGCTAGCAACAAGGCCACATGTCTGGTAGCTTTTCTAAAACGCAGCTTGTAGATGAGGATGTGTGTGTGGTAGGTCCCTCTGACAAAACTGTTGCATGGTTACAGCAGAAAGGAAGATCACCTGACAGTTTTCCAGTATGAAAACTGAGGAAATTACAGCCATCACTTACCTGGTTTGTTTTAGTGATGATTTGATGGCTGACCATGGGCAGAAGTGTGATCTGCTAATGTAGTGTGGTGTAAGGTGGGATCTTGATGATGAGCACAGAGTATATGATATCAAGCTAGAGGTAGCTGTAGTCGCTGTAAATGCATCTCTTCCCTTTGCTTCAGTGTGCACTAATGGTTGTATCTAACAAGTGGATATCTACTAGACAGCCCTGCTTATATCCCAGGCTGTGATCCAAGCTGGATGGTAGTGTTGCTTCTTATTTTACAATTGATTGTTCAGCATGGTTGTTGCACAGTGTGTTAGGTGCCTCAGTCCCCTGTATTGGGGGCCTTCTCTTTGTGGCTGTGCAGCCTGCCTTGCACAGGCACCTCTGTGCTCTGGCACACAGGCTGCCACGGCTGCCTTTGCCAGAGCCTCTGGGGCAGTATTTTCTTTCCCCTTGTTGGTGTTATTCTTATGGCCTTGCACTTGCCCACCCTGAGTGATATTCATTGCTGTGAGCACCACCCACTGGGCTGTAGCTCTTGTCTTACATTAGGGGACCCAATAATAGGTATGCACAGAATTGGAACACAGCACCTGTCCCTGTTCAGCAGGTGCTCTGGTCAGTGCTGACTGTCATACACAGGGACAAGAAACAGGGGATTTGAGTGGATCTTGATGGAAACTATACAGTTACTATGGGAAAAGTATGGGAGGAATGACCTGCTGCACTGGAGGGGTACCTGGTGTTACTGAAAAATCAGAGACAAATTCTCTAATACTCATTTTTGAGTTTTAGAAAGCAGACATTTTTTGTTTTCAACACTGGATGCATGGGGGATTAGTTCAGCCCAACGTGCATGCCAACTTTGTTCACTGTTTATCTTTATATGGCCGATCTATACATATTAATGACATTTCTAAGTATTAGCATATTCATTACAATTCCAAGAACTACTTATCTTACTATGCATGTGTTGTCTAATGAGCCGGGGGTCCTCTGGTGGTCGTTTGGGACATCTTCATCCTTTCTTCATCCTCTTGTTTGTCATCTTCCTCTTCTTCTTGTCCGTTTTGTGTCCTTTTCTTCTGGACCTGTTTCAGCACTCTTGGCTCATGGCTTGGTTTTGGACCGGTTCTTACCTACCATTAACTAAGCCACACAACGCAGCGTTGTACAGCTTGGCAGTGTCATGGATACATTAGTTGCAACATTTACAACTAAGCACACTGGTAAAATTCCTCCGGTATTGCTGGCAAGGATGCTCATTTGGGGACCCCATCGCTTCTTGTCCTGGATAGCCACTGGAGAGTTTTCCCTTCCCCTTCTGTCTCCTCTTTTGTTCTGTTTTTTTGTTCCTTCCGGCCCCCCGCCCCCACCCCAGGAGCTTTCACCATTACAGTTGACACATGGCATCAGCAATGGATGCTGCTAATAAATCTTCGTGCATGTGCACGTCGCACCATTCTTTGTGAGGATGTTCTAGTCCTGAGCAAGTTGGTCCTTTAATATGCCCGCAGAATAAATGCATCTAATATGCATGACGGAGGACATTAGAAATTACCTTTCTGTTTTACAAGCACAGTTGTACAATAATTAAATAAAATTGCTTCTGCTTTGAGTTGTGCTTAAGACTGATTGTGTCCAGACCCAAGGAACTACTGTAGCCTGCCATATGCTGAGAAGGACCTGGGCTCTGTATTAAATTAATATTATATGGCAGCTTGTTCAGATAGAGGCTTTGATGAGGGTTAAGGTGGTCTGGACCTTGCTTCCATGCTGTGTGCCTGAGAGCAGGGACAGAAATACAGAACTGTTATTTTGCTGATGCAGTTCTACACCAACGCAAACTGAAGTTGTAGCAACCTTGAAAGAGCTCATCTGTGTCAGGCAGAGCTGGCTTCATTCTACGTCTGTATTACTAACTTGAAGAAGTGATGGGATCATTGGTGCTGGAAGTAATTGTGCTTACCACTTCTAACTGGCTGGGGACAATTGCTCAATTAGGCTTTGTACCTTGCTTGCAAAGCCTTGGATCCTATCCTTTTAATTAAGCTACAGGTCTTCTGCTTGTGAGGTAGAGAAGAACTAATGGCATATTGGAGAGCCTGCACACTGAAGGCACAGCTGCAGAGGTTTTTTCCTGCTTCTGTTGCCTTCCTGCCGTCTCTGTGAGCCCTGGGTAATGGCCATGCTGTGCCATGGCAGAACGCCAGCCATCTGCACCTCTGCTCGCAGCTCAGGTGCATGAGCTGTGGTGCAGTGTAACGTGCCACAGAGAAAGCAGAGCTCTGTCTTACCTGACTTTTATTTTCAGTTTGGGTTTTTAAAGTTACTTACCTAAAGTTGTCAATGAAAGAGTTAGAACCAGAATTCACACACAGCTGGATCTTCTCCTTCAGTGTAGTTTGTGCCTACATCATTAGCTAAATTAAACTTCAGGCTGACTTTATGCTGGCAGAACATGATTATCTAACTTGGTCTCTGTCCAGAGTAGCGGAGGTAATGCGCTTTTCCAATGAATGGCTGAAAGTGTATTATCCTACTATGCCTGTCTGCTATTTCTTTCCTTCCCAGGTGGGAGTAACCTTGTAAGTGACTCTTGATTGGCACAGATGGCTGTCTCCCTGCTCCAGCCCTCCCAGCAGCCTGGTCTGATCTCAACAGATGGAGTGGGCTTGGTGCTCCAGTGTTAGGAGCTGCAGAGGACATGTGTATGCTTGGTGGAAGCAGTCGACTGAGTCACTCAAATATTTATGGTGTTCTTCCTGCTGAAAAGATTAATGCGGACATGAAAAGTAAAGCGCAGAAGAAATTGCTACAGTGTAGAAGTAACCGTGGTTCCCAGTGTGGAACTATAAACAGCAAAACTGTGGAGACTGATTTATGAAGAACAAAAAAAGGAGTTCTGCAGAGCTCAGTTAAATGATGACAGCTGCTAGGCCATGAGGAAGGCAAGCCGCGATTGAAAGTGGGGCACAAGGGCACAGCCAAATTCAAGAGAACGAAAATGAGTGTACAAAATGCTGGCTGAACATTGCAGAAATGTTCTGGGCAGTGAGACCTTTCTTCTGCTTCCTAAAGGTAGTGGGAAAGAGCCCAGCACACTGGATAAATTGGTTTTGTAGTGAATAAAACAGGGCTACACTGTGTGTTAGAACTTGATGGCTGTGCAGGGATGTAACAAGGGAGGAAATGTGGGCTGTTCCAACCTCCGATCTGGCTGTGCGAAGGCAAGTACTTGCTTCTCTGCTTTGGAGCAGGTGTGTGAAGAGCAGCAGGTAGATGCTGCAATTATTTGTCCTAAAGCATCTCCCTCTCTTTCTGCTTCTTTTGATGAAATTGGGGAATTACAGTAACTTCTCTGTCTCTTTTGTGAATCTACTTTTTCTTATAGCCTGAGCCAGTTCTGGCTTGCGTAGCCTGCAAGTTTTTCCTCATTCTTGGAAACTTCTGAGGGGCTTAATGTTAAACCGGAGCCAGGTGGTCAGGTTTTCTTCACATGACAGATTAGCTTGGAGATTTGGAAGGGAAGGCATATGACACACACTTTGGGAACAAGTTCTGGGGATCTAGAGTCAGGTTACCCTGTGCACGTATATCTGTGTCTCTGAGATGGCGACGATCATACACTTTTAGCTCACCCATGGCTAGAAAATCTCTCAGCCCCCAGTTTCCTCGGAAGAGCTTCAGCTCTGTTCCTTCCTACAAGATAATCAGTGCAGTCATATTGATTCACTGAGTGAAACAGGCTTTGAATATCAGATAATTTACCACCCAGGTGGAAATCAGCAGCAATGCCAATTAAGTCAAAAGGTTATCAAGTTGTGGTAGGAAGGTGGAATGAGACACAACCATTTAACAATGAAGCATTTATGATTTTTGAAGTGTTTTTTCCTTCCTGGGAAACATCCTAAAGCAACACATTATAGATAAAAAAATAACAAAATGCCAGAAGATAAAAAGATAACATTTTGGAGAGTGATGTGCAATTCCCCTCAACACAGGGCAATCTTAGTCTCATTCAAACACATCTTTCAAATCTGTTTTTTCCCTTTCCCCTAGCCCATATCCTAATTCACATAATGTTGCCTTCTTGATAGTTTGGCTTCTTACTTTTGATTAAACAAATTAGCGCACTAGATGAGCAACCCTGACACATTTCCAGATATCTTTTTTGTTCCTTATTGATTCCTGCATAAAAAAGTACACCGTTCACATTCAGTGTCCATGCAGAGGTCTGCAGTTCATTATTATAGTGCTCTCTACCATTTTAGACCATGTTTTCTCAGGGAACAGCAAAGCTGATAAGCACTACTGAATTCTGATTGTACAGCTACAGAAGCAAGCCTATGTTCTGTGCATGTCCTGTATGCAAACACAGGAGCTGCTGCACCGATCCATTGTGAAGAGCAGAACAGCTGTCTCCTACAGGGGCTAATGCATGTTCCTTAGAAGTAGGTATAAAAATTGTTTCTCTATTTAATCACTCAGGTTGGATCGGTGAATAACATTTCTTTCATACCCTGTATGGAAAGCAGCTTTATTGTCAGAAGTAAGAGAACAGAGACCAAACTAGGATTTTATCGTTACTGGTGTAACAACACATACGGTGCTTCATCACTCAGTGATTTCTAACCTTCTGTTGGCTTTGACAAAGTTGCTGTACTGTACCACAGTCACATCCTGTACCAATCAGTTTTTGGTTTTTCTCTTCTCATCTTCTCAGAATCTCTAATGCATAAGGTTTCTTCCAGCTTCTGCCATTTAATCTGGACTTGAAGCCAGACAAAATGCCACAGTTTCAGCCTGTGGAGAACTTCAAATGTCATACTGGTGAACTGGGATTTTCTTACATTCATCTATAAAATGTTTCTCTAGGTCACTTACTCTCTTTTCAAGAGGATGCTAATACTTGGGAAAGGAATCATACAGGTAACAAGTCCTGGGATTGTCTACCCTCCTATGCTTGATAATACAAAAATTTGCAACTGGCCTTTGCCAACTGAGGAGAGAGGCTAGGACACAAAGTATAGAATTACAAGGGTAAATATTTATTCATGTGCCTGAGGTTTCCCAGCCAAATTGGGGCACTCCGACTGTGGTTTTACACAGGGTTCTTATACCCTTCAAGTGTTCAGGCACAACATGATTTGGGTAATCACTAACACCCACACTACTGATTACTAATTGTAGTAAAACTTTGCAAAGCAATTATGTTTCTGTAGTGTTCTTGCTCCTTGTCTATTGTCCACGTGTCCTATGATGCCAGACAATGCTGGGAGGGTTTCAGAGATGTGTTAGAGGAGCTAGGATGCTGGCGTTATCTCAGTTGTCCAGGGCTATCTTTTATCCTTCATGGACAGCTCTAAGCTTCCAGGAAGCAAAGCCTTTACATTAGTTCCAGGGCCAGGCTGTACTTTAGTTTGTTTTACTTAAGCCAGAACAGTACCAAAGCCTCCAGTAAAATTCTCATACCTCATTCACTGCAGTGTATAATGTGAACTGATACATATTAACAAATTTAATACACTGTCATACCATAAAGCCTGATATTATAGTTAGGGAAGGGAATTTTCATAACAATAAATTATTTTAGAATTTTTCAAAGAACTTTTTCCGATGGACTCTGAGGACAATTTCATTTTCCTATCAATCACTGTGGCAGATTTTTGTGACTTTAATTCATGATGACAGTATTGAAAGTTCATATTTTTGTACCAGTACTGACCATGCTGCTTGTTTGTTGTGCTTTTTATAATTGTCTTGCTACATAGCACCTAATATGGTCTTTTACATGGCAGGTAAAATTATTTACATCTTCACCTATGTTTGATGGGTGCCTTTGGGACAATGCTATCTATATATTTTGTCTTTCTGTTATTGATAAATGAGCTCTTTTATTAGGCTTCATGTGCTAGCAGGAGTCACTCCTATTCAACAATGTATTGAACAAATCTTGGCAATATCAAGAAAACCTTGAGGTTTTAAAAAGGTTTTAGAATATTCCATTATATTTCTTACTTGCCTGTAACAATCTCATCCTCTGTGGACTGTGACCCTGTCCATACAGAGAACAGTAGAGTTGTTACGTGCTCTTGCTAAACTCCAGCTGTCACTGAAGACTGCTGGCTGATGTTGTCCTCATGCCCAACTACACATTCAGTGGCACACAGTCCATTGGGCTTGATTATTTTTGCTGCTAACCCATAATATACTATAATCTCCTAGAGATTTGGCTCTCATTACATGCTTTTCAAGATCTTGCAGGAACTTCTTAGCATTTCTTGCTTGAGGTGCCTGCTGCTGTACACTTTGTCAGTAGTCAGAAAGTAAAGGTGTAGTTGGCATATGACCTCCCTGTTCAGAAACCTGCCTCTTTCTTTCAGACCTGGTGATACGCTTTTTAGTCATGGGGAGTCATGAGTAATGTGTGCCTTCCCTCGATACTACACTTGGGCAGGTCATCTATTTTTGGCGGCTTCACTATGAAGCTTCTTCCCCAGTGGCTTCTCCTTCTTGTTCTGTGTCTTGTTTCAAAGTGCATGGAAACTCTGGAGGCATTTTCTGTCACTTGCCTGAAGCACCTCTCCAGTAACGGTTTCCTCTCCAGCCACTTTTCCATTTTTATGTTTAATAATGGAGTTTCCTCTCAGTGTTACAAGTTAATTATACAGAAGCTCTAAATATTTCAGTCTATGTTACTGCTTTGCTGTCATCTCTTCTGAGCCCTCTCTGGAACTTGGATCAGGGGAGAGAAGAGATGGTTTCTCTCTATCCCTCTGTTTCAGATATTTGTTTCATCTGTCACTCATTTGGAGGGCTGTCATTCATTTGGAGAGTAATCACTCATTTTAATCCCAAAGCTACATGATACAACCTTGAGTAGTATTTGTAATCAGAAATAAAAACTAACAATTATGAGGATGGAGGGAGTCTTCCATGCTGTAAGTATGAAATTAATGACATAGGATTTTCTAAATAACTTCTAGGGATCTTATTTCAGATGTAAATCACATATTGCTTCCTACTTTTGGACATGTATTTCCTTGAAAATTTGCTTATTGTTGAGTCTTTATGAACTTGAAGATAGGTTTGAACCAAATGATAAAGTAGAAGTGTTAAAACATTCTCCAGCTGAGATACAGGACTGTAGTTTGTATGTGCTGCATGCCTTCGAACACAGATTATTGGGGCGATCACACTTGTTTGGGGTGATTGCTGTTTGTTACCAACTTACCGCAGTCAACTCCTGTAGTAATACCTGTGGGCTGGCCATATACTGAGTTGTGAATTGTCTTTTTCTTGTGGTGCTCCCAGAGCACGGATCTGATGCCTGGGGTCCTGTGTATAGTTATGGAGAAACTGAGCATTTTTTAAGAAACTGTTCCTTCTCACTCCCAAGCCAAAGCAAAACACCAGATAAAGTTCTGCTGGACTAGAAGAAATTTCTGGCGGTCCAGTGAGATGGCTATTTTTCATGAGATGTCAAAGTTAGGGAAATTTTCTCAAGTGTTCAAGTCTGGCTGCTTTTCCAGACCTTTAAAGCTGACCTCATAGCTTCTAGCTCTAAGTGTCTTAGTACTTGTTTATAGCATCCTTAGCAACTAGTAAGAGCTGAAAGTCAGACCAAATTTAAAGTCAGATCAAAGGCTCTCAAGTCAAGAACAGCTGACACATTTTTCTGAATTGTTGCACTACAAGCTTAATTTGTTCTGTTTTTTGGGTCGTGTGTGTTTGTTGTTTGATTTTTTGGGGTTTTTTTTGTATGTGTGTCTCTTATGTCACAGCCTATAATAAAGATTTGGCTGGTGAAAATTGGTTGATATCTACTTCTACTAATGATGAACAAACCAGAATGGAAGTGGCTTCTTTCTCATTGCTGTTCTGTGTCTCCTGTGGGTTAATTAGAGGATATCACAGCAGAGCTGTGATATCCATATTGAATTCCCTGTGATTGTGGAGTGATTTTTTGTCAGGTCTTATTTTCCTTATGTTGACTTTTCCAGCCTTTGCCACATTAAAAACACGGACCTTAAATAGCCACGTTCATTAGCTACGTGCTGATGTTGTTACTCATCCCCTGCTGCTGTTGCAAGGCTGTGGGAACCCCTGCAGTCATGAAGGACTTCGGCCCTCTCCTTGCATCAAGGCAGCACCCACACTTGTTCACAGCCTCTTCTCACGGCTCCTTTCCATGACAGCAGTGATGGCCAAAGTCTGGGCTGTTTGGTGATCAGGAGACAGGTTGTTCACCTTCCTCTCTGACCACAGGCCTGTTTTCAGGCATCAGTGCAAAAGTAACTTCTTCCACTACACTCTCCCTACACCAGTCTCTTTTTCCACAGGCAAATAAAGCCAAGACAATCCTCAGATGTGCAGCCAGCAGTTTGTTTCAGGAGGTGAACAAGGGAGGTGTGAGAGAGAAGAGCCCGAAAACTCAGGAGAGAACCTTATCAAACTCAAGTGCATAGCATGGCACAAGTAAATTCTTGTGGTGGCTTTTCTTGAGTGACTTGAGGAAACATGGGGAATCACTGGACCAGTAAGGCACAGTTGATAAACAGGAGCATGATGCAGGGCAGCCGAAGCACATTATGGGCTGGTGGGCCCTCGCCAGAGGTACAATGTGTTCAGCAAAGAGCTGCTGCTTCGCCAGCCTGCAGATGTGCCCGCGGTGAGGAGCTGACTTTGGCCCCTAAACCCCCTCTCGTTTCAGAGGAAAGTGATCACCCGGCATTCCGGCTCCATCCCACCCACAGCAGGTAACTTGTGCACCATTTCGTATCATTCCTTGTTGAGTAATTCCTCCTTGGAAACCTGGAAAAGGGCGTTTTCAGGTGGGGGCTGAGCGTGGCAGACACGTGAACTGGGAGCTGCGTCTCCTGGGCATGGGCTGTGGTGCTGGGGCGGGCTGGCCTGCACCGGGGGGGTCCTCCCGCAGCCCTGCGGGGTGCAGCCGATTTCAGCTCTCTGCAACTCAACAGAGCAGGGCTTGCAGGGTCAGTGCTAGGCGTATTGAAAAAGGGGAGTAGAAAACCCCAAGTGCCAGCTTCTGCCTTTACCTCACATCGATAAATGCAAACACGGTGGCAGTATTGGATTTTCAGGACATGGTTTAGCAGTGCACTTGGCAGTGCTGGGTTTACGGTTGGCCTTGATGAGCTTGGAGGTCTTTTCCAACCTAAACAATTCTGTGATTTTCTCTGTCTCAGTGATGCCCACTCTTGTAGTTACCATCCAACCTGACTTTGTCTTCCGTTGGCCAGGGACAGGCGGTGCCTTGCCTTGTTGCTTTGTGATGAGAAGCATCACGATTTCTGTCTCATGCCCTTTCACACTTAATATAGGACAGAAGAAAACATCTCTGCCATCTCCCCTCTCCCACACCAGTCATTCAGTCTTGCCTTTCTGGGTTTATTCTGTGCTTTGTGTCTGTCATTGTGACAGAGACTCAGTGTCTGTAGGATGTTCTGTGAAACAAAATGGTCTGGGAGCAGACCGACCTACTGCATCTGTGCTGTTTAACATGTACCTTCAAGTGATTATTTTGTGCTGTTGATTCTTGCTGTGTATGACTGCAGTCTCCACATTATTTTCAATGTTTTGGGAGAGCAAAAGACTTAAAAAAGCTAGCGATGCACTTATTTTGAATACAACCAAAGCAAGTAATTTCCCTACTGATTATCCCCATTTTAAAGTGGGGTGAAGAAAGAGTTGTTGACATGAGGGGAGGGTTTTTCATTTCTGGTAGAATAACTGAGTGGATCTGTTCCTGGGCTGTGCGAAATAAGGGGCATGCTGAGGGAAAAGAAAGGTAATTCGGGGTAGGTTTGTCACTGCAGGGTAGAAGGGAATCGTGAGCATGGTGCCCTGTGTGTGTGGAAGTTGATTGGTTTTAGGAAGACAAAGTGTGTCTGTGGTCATGACAGAAAAAACAGTGGAAGGAGGATGATTTTGAAGGAATGTTGTGGTAATGGGAATCTTGTATGACTAAGGACAGGAGATGACTGTTATGAAGGGAAGTGTATGTCCAAAGATTGAAAACAGTTTGAAAAACAAGAAAGTAGGGAAATCCTAAGGCAATCACACCACATCAGGTTGTTGAGGTTTATTAATTTCATTTAACAAGCTTTCACTGCTAGGAAATATCCTACTTCTCATTCTTGTTTAACTGTCCTCTAGCCCTGGGCAAGTGGCCTGTTGTTGCAGAGCAGGGAGGAGTGTGGCCATCACATGGACAGCATGCCTGAGCATGACCTGCAGCTTCCTACTTGCTCTGCAGACCTGTTGTGTATTGTCTCCCACAGTGGCAGGGAATGACCATGTTGTTGCCCACTTAGGGTGGTTAAGGTAAATCTGGCCTCAGCTGTTTGTGCTGGGCCTTATCCTGTCTGACAGGATAACTGAAAGCTCTGTACAGATTTTGAAGGGCTTCTCTATGGCTTTGGGCATTGAATGAGATGAGAGTGCTTACTGAAAAGATGGGTACCAGCCAACATCCTGATGCTGAGAGCAATGAGATCTCTGGCAGGCATGATATGATAGGACCACAGTGCTAGACAGTTTTCCTGTGTGGACAGGCTTCTGAAATACTTGTGAAGTGTCATGGGGTAATGTAGGGTGGGGTAGCCACAAGAGCCTCAGGAGCAAGCCACTCTATGGCTTGACTCTGTTCAGGAAAAGCACTCTCTGGAATTCTGGAGCTTTTTCTTGCTTAAGTTGCTTGTGATAAATGGATGAGCTGAAGATACAAGACATCCTTCAACATAGTAAAGCAACAGAGATCTTGGATTGGATAAGAGGCAGTGCTAAAATAACACTAGCTGCTGTATCCTACATGATGATGTGGTTGTGACAGATGTGAGTTGCTAATCAGATCCAGCAAAGGGCTGATCTGAAGTCTTTGCTTCCTGGTGACAAGTACTAACTGGTTAGAGCTTTCTGAGCTTGGGGACTTGGTAAGAGAGAAGTTTCATGTGAGAAGAGTGGCAATATAGTTGTTTTCTCAGCCTCTCTGAGGAAGTCCTGTTTCAAACATGTGACCCACAGCCCAGGCACCATTCACCTGGGAAACACAAGCAAGAAAGCTGAGGCATGCTGAGCAACAGAAAGTTGATTCCTGTCCTTGGGTGTGTGTATGGGGTCCATATACAGTGTAGCATCTTTATACAAGGATATGGGGTCACCCAGGGGATATGAAAATAATCCTTGATAGAAACAGCTTGTGGAAATTGAGAAGAGCATGCTCACCTTCTTTTCCATGTCAAGAGAGAGGCTTTCACTATTTCAGGGAAGTGGTGGTTTTCTTTCGCTTCAGTGCTGAGGTCTCAGCCCTAAATTTGCAAGGCACTGTGAGTTGTAGGGTATGCAGTGGATTGTAAAATCACAACTGTGCCAAAAATACAGAAGAGCACTCACTGGATGACTGCTCTGAGATACTGAATTGAGAGAGAGAACCAGAAGAGGAGAACAAAGGGCTTGGGAGAGGAGGGGAAGAAATGTGACTCTAAGCCACTTCTGTTGCTTCTGCTGAGTGGCTCATTTCATCCAGCAAGTCTCCCACAGATTGTCTCTTTTCTGTGTGTAAATATGAACATTGCTAAAGACCAGTGTTGTCGAGCTTGCACCCAACATGGCAAAAAAGTACAGTGCATGAAAAATAACTGGGGTTCCGTACTTCAATTGTATGTCTGGGAAAATCATGGCTTCCTATGGTATGTTCCTTATATGTTTGTCGCTTGAGATGCCTCTGTTCAGACACATGATAGCTAGCAAGAGAAGCCTCATCCAGGGTCTCTGAAGTTTCTGAGGTGTGCTGTTCCAGAAGACATGCTCTGGAGTGGAGGATCACATCAAGGGACTGTGGGGAGCTGTCTGTGAACTGGAAAACCCGAGAAGTGAGGGCACAGAGAGAAGGTGCCCCCCACCTCCCCCAAGTGGGAGGTGTTGAGACCCTGACATGTGGTAGCTCTGACTCAGCATGCATGGGGCCAGAAGTGAAGGTGGCCAAATTCCCACATGTACAAAAGCAGCCTCCAAGAGTGACCAGGAGTGTGGTGAACAGGGCATGAGTTCGTGCAGGGAGGGTGCTGTTACCCTGATGGCTCCAAGAGGCGAGTTCTAGTAGTGGTCATTGCCCCCTCAGAAGAAACCTAGCTATGGTTTCTTCTCAGCCAAAAGCCAGTGCCAAAAGGCATGTGGCAACCCAGATGAAGTTCCCATGTAAACATGCAGCTGTCCAGGTCATGGCTGCAGGGGGTGCCTGAGCCTGTCACTGTTACCAGAGGGCAGCAGAGGTTACACCTGTGTGAGGTATGACCAGGTGGATGATCTGCTCAGCCTGGTGGCAGAGCTGAAAGAAGATGTAGAAAGGTTAAGGAGTATCAGGGAGTAGGAGAGGAAGATAGACTGGTGGGGCCACTGTCTACCATCACTGAGACAAATGAACTGCATGGACACATCACAAGAAGCGGAGGCTCCCCTACCTACTCGCCACCAGGCAGATGGAGGGGTCCTAAAAGATGGGGAGGAATGGAAACAGGTCCCTGCTCAGGGCAGCAGGTGAATCACCCCCCCGGCCTACTTCACCTTCCCAGGTGCCCCTATACAATAGGTGTGTGGCTCTGAAATCTGAGGGCCAGGAAAATGATGATGTGAATGAAAGCTCATCCAGGTTGGAGGAGTTGCCTAGGGAGAGTCAGTCACCTCCATGCATCATGACCAGCTCTGCTAGGAAGAAAAGAAAGGTGGTTGTCATCAGTCACTCCAGTCTGAGAAATGGAGGGCCTGATACACTGACCAGACCCAACTCATAGGGCAGTCTGCTGCCTCCCTGGCGCCTGGGTAAGGGGTGTTACTAGAAAACTCCTCCCCCTACGGCCCTCTGATTATTACCCGTTACTGGTCTTCCAAGTGGGCAGTGATGAAGTCCACACAACATGAAGTCTGAGGACAGTCAAGAGAGACCTCAGAGCCTTGGGGCGACTGGTTGAGGGATCAGGAGCACAAGTGGTATTTTCTTCTGTCCTGCCAGCTGCAGGGAATGATAGGGCATGTAATTGGAAGGTCACACAGATCAATACCTGGTTCTGGGCCTGGTGTCAATGGCTAAATTTCGGGTGTTTGATCATGGGTCTGTTTACATGGCAGCAGGCCTGCTGGCAGCAGATGGGGTTCAGCTGTCTCAAAGGGTGAAGAGGATTCTATGTCAGGAGTTAGCAGGGTTCATCGAGAGCTTTAAACTAGACTCAAAGTGGGAAGGGAATAAAGCCAAGTTCATTAGAGATGAGCATGGGGGCAGCACGCCAGGGTTGGAGGTGAGATCCATAGCACAACTGAAGTGCATCTATGCCAATGCGCACAGCATGGGCAACAAACAGGAGAAGCTGGACATCATCGTGCAGCAGGAAGGCTATGACAGTTGCCATCACTGAAACATGGTGGGAGAACTCGCATGAGTGGAGTGCTGCAGTGGATGGCTACAAACTCTTCAGAAGGGATGGGCTAGGAGGGAGGGGTGGTGAGGTTGCTCTGTATGTTAGGGAGTGTTTTGACTCTCTAGAGCTGAATGATAATGACAACAGGGTTGAGTGTTTATGGGTAAGAATCAGGCGGAGGGCCAACAAGGCAGATGTCCTGGTGGGAGTCTGTTATAGACCACCCAACCAGGGTGAAGAGACAGATGAAACGTTCTACAAGCAGCTGGGAGAAGTCTTGCGATCGCTGGCCCTTGTTCTTGTTGGGGACTTCAACTTACAGATGTCCCCTGGAAATACAACAGTGGAGAGGAAACAGTCTAGAAGGTTCCTGGAGTGTGTGGAAGATAACTTCCTGACACAGCTGGTCAGTGAGCCAACCAGGGGAGATGCCCCGCTGGACCTGTTTAAAAAC